>WEIT01006156.1:17123-251333 GCA_013389985.1 Dryoscopus gambensis | reverse complement strand
CCCCCCAACACCTCCTCCTCCCCGCCCGCCCCTCGCTTCTTTAGCGAGCCGTAAAAAACAGGAAAATACGAATTGCACAAGGTTTTTTCGCGGCGTGTGAAGGCACGTCCGTGGCGGCCTCTTCTCGGCGTGCTCGGGCTTGAACAGCAGAATGTTTTACAGACTTTTTGCGTGCACCGTCTTGCACTGGCGAAGTCTATGTTTAACATACCAGGAGGGAAAAATACATTCACACCTCCCTCCACATGAAACAAGGACCGTATATACCAACGTGGCTATGGAAAACATCCGTTGCTAGCGAAAGATGGGTATTATTTTGTTCCCCCCGCAGTATAAATTTGCTTTGGCACGAGCTGATGTGGGGGGTTGAATTCTTGTTTTGCTTCGAGCAGCCTCTTGTCCCCCACTAGCCTCCAGTTTCCGCAGTTCTTGCAGCGGGGAGATGCACAGTTCGCAGAGGGGCTACGTTTATGCCTGTTTTTTTACTCTGGTAATCCTGTTTTAAACAGGCTCTAAGTTTCTACTTAGGAAGTTGCACTTAAAGATTTGGTTTTTTCCCCGTTGATTTATTCAGTCACATGTAGTGTTAGACTAAAGGAACTTCTTTCAAAATGCTGCTTGATTTTCACGTAAACTGCTTTCTTTTGAATTTTGAGCTTTTTAAAACAGGGGATTTATCCAGGGTTGGGGGAGGGGGGGGGGGGGTTGGCAGAATCATGTAAGGCTTACTGCATACAAGAGGTAAGGTGGAACTGGAATGGGTGACATGGGGCCACAATCCAGTGGGGCAAGCGCAGGGGAGGGATCCCAAGTGTGGGTTAGCTGTCACTACTCATATGACATTGGAAAGGCAGTGGTTATTAAAAAAATCGTATTCTCCTCCCCTCTCCCCCTGCCACCGCAGGGCATAGCAATCATCTGCCCACCAGCCTCCCTCTGCAGTGGGCAACCTCTGGTGCCCACTAGTAAGAAAAAGAAATGCCAGCTGGACAACCCTGAAGTTGGAGAATCAAGAAATGAAGCTTTCCTTGTCATGCTGTTTTCTCTTAGGATGGTTACCCGTTTTGACAATACTGGTCAAAAGAAGGGCAAGAATGAGGGCAGCTGTCGGCAAGAGTTGGCAAAGAAAATTCTGCCAGATCAAGCCAGTGGACTGTGAGTGTTCATCACCTTCCTGGGGAGTTATTGGGTGCAGCTATGAGCAGAAGGACCTTGTTCTTGACACCAGAAATTTGATTCCAGTTTAAGATAAAAGCCAGAGAAAGTATTCCTGAAGATTGGCTTGAGCAATAAAGAAAGAGAAAAATGTGTGGGGAGAAGAGTTAATTTCTTTGTCCACCTTCCTTTCTCAGCTGCGTTCTTGTGCAACCTTGAGAAAATCTACTCTGCCTCGGTTTCACCCTCTGTAAAATGGGAATAGTAATACTGACAGACCCCTCCTTTTAGATGCTTGGATCAAAGGTACTATATAAGTTCAAAGTGCTCTTTCTATAGGGCATTATTGCCAAATTCACTATAAGCAATTCCATTGGGTACTTGATAACAACAGTAGAATCAGTCAAACGCCCTTGATGCATTGCATGGTCCCAGATACCTTTCAGAGCTTCTTTGTGTGCCATCCCACCCCCTGAGGTCTGCAGGGATGGGGCTTTTGGAGCCTGGATTTTGCAGGAGCAGGAGGGGTACAGTCCGTGTCTTTGCTTCTGGCCCCTGAACTGTGGACCGCTTTTCTTTTTGACCTGACGAGGACAACTGGAATTATCCCTTTTAAAAACAGGTTTAAAACATACAACTTATATATATATATGTATATATATATATAAATTTCATAAGGCCTTTAGTACCTAATGCTTAACTCTTGTTGATTTTTGATGCTTTACTTCTGCATAGGTTGTTGTAATTTTAATCTCTATTTGTTTCACTGCAAAGTGGCTAGGATATTTTGCATCTAGACGCATTGCTTATAGAAATTTGGTTCATAGCAGCTTTGCAATTTTTAGCTATTAGGTAGCTAAACATTTTCTAAAATTGCACCTTAAAAAAACCCCAAACCCCTACTCCAGAAAAACAAGTATCTTAATGGGTGAATTGCAATTATGATTAACTTGTCAGTATTCTTTCAATTGTAAAAATGTTTCTAAAATACATTTTGTATTTCAAATTTTCCTAAAATATGGTGTGTCAAGTTCCACTATCGAAACAAGAAGAGCAAATGTTATATGGGATATTACAGTGCGGGGCTTCATCAGTAAATTCACGAACAGTCCGGTTATTCTTCCTCTTCTACTTTTTTTTTTCCTTTCCTCCCCAAGAAGCACTGAGTGTGTCTATGCAGCTTCAGAAGTTTCCTCTGAGCTCTTTTATACTTTAATAGGTTTGTTTTGGTGGCAGTTTACTAGAAGAATATGCTGCAGACATATTTTTTTCCGAAAGGTCAAGCAGTCTCCTAACATGTCCATTGTGTATCCTTGCAGTAAGAAATCCTCAGTGCAAAGGAGAGCTTCATGGTTGAATTTTAAAAGATAATGATTTAAATCTTTTTGTTAACCCTTCTTTTTTTATTTTACATCCTTAGCACTGCTTTTGGAGAGTCAACTTTTAGTACCGTAAAAAGCAGGAAGCCCATTAATTAAAAAAAAGAAACAGCTAAAGGCAAACTTAGATGGTCACCTTTCCTTCTGAAATCCTGGCATTTAACTATGTTTGTAAGGACCATAGTAACAAATGAGTAGCCATGGTACTAATATGAGGACAAAGCAAAATTACCAAGTACAGAAATATCTAGGACTCTGGGCCTGAATCTTTGATTTCCCATATGGATCTTAAAAATGTATGCATAATTGGCTTCTAACTGTGCATGCTCTAGGAACATATTCAAGAATCAACTACAGATATTTTTTTCAGACACTGACTAAATATATATTCACTTGTCAGCAAAAAAAAAGACATCATTCTGATCCTCTTAACCAGAAAGAAAAAAGGAGTCTTCTTCCAGCAAAGTGACGTTGTAGTGTAGTAAAAAAGTCACATAGTCTCAGTTTCATACAGGAGCGAAGAGGAAAAGAGAGGGAGATGCTTGCAATATTTAAGCACTCTTTGAGACACAGGACTAACGGATGTTAACTTCTGCCTCATACTTGAGACTACATTTTACTAATGCACATCAAGGTTTTTACTCTGTTAAAGTAAATCGCTATGCCATTCAGGCTCAGTTTCAGTGGAAAAAAATGTTTCTTTATGGACAAAGAAAAATAGAATTAGTCAAAATAAAAATATGGTGAGATTTTACTTTTCTCAAAAATTACGAAAAAAAGAAAGTGTGTGTGTATCCGGGTCATTTTGAACGAAAGAAAGACTCTACAAATTAGTAATATATTAGTACAGAAGATAATGATAAAAAAAATCTTGTTAACTGGTTCAAATGACATAAATTGGAGTAGTCTATAAATGTTGCTGCAAGCATCAGAAATAGAATTGTCATTGGCCACCAATTTGATTATTAAAAAAAGAGTTGTTCTTTCCCTCTGTGTTCCTGTTTTGGATAAATGGAATGTACCTTAATACTGCCTTCTTCAATTCAGTACACATGAATTCCTACAACAGTTTATTTATCAGGTATGTTTCAGAAACTAAGAAAAAATCTCCAGCTGATTTAACAGCTGAGGCATTACTCATCAGAATATCTGATTACTGGCATATTAAGCAATGGAGCAGACTAAACATGAAGCATTGCATCTCCCAATACATATATTTTAATTACTACTAGCCAAACAAATATCAAGATGGCTTGATATTCAAAATTTAATGCATGATTATGTAAGCAAAAATCCACAATACTGATCAAAACGTTGTCATCATCGCATCTATGGCAGCACTTAAGTTTTCCTTTAAAATTTCTGTGTGCCTGTCTCTTAATGGTTCTGGGTCTCACACTCCTCATTTAAAACAACTGCAATGGTTGTGTTCAGGCACCCTGGCAGAAAAGATGTCCAAAAACACAGGAAAAAACAATAACGGTTGCAGAGGTGTGACACCAACCTCCTTCGTCCCTAATCAAACTCTGTCCACATGAAACCCCTGGTTTCCGAGAGTTGTAACCCTTTAATTTTCAATACTCTAAATATATAGCTGTTCTCATATAGGAAGCTGTCTTTAAGAAGGTAGTCGATCTATAATTTTGCCTTTTTCTTTCAATAGCTTTAGGCCAGATTTCTTTATTCCGAGTAATTGGCTCTAATACATAATCTTAAAACATAAGATAGTAAATCATTAAGACCCGATTTTTCTGTTCAGACCACTCTTTCTTAATTACCGTGCAGTCTGAAAATATGAGACTATCAGAGCAGTAGTTTCATTTGAACAAGGCTGCACATGGATTAGGGCTTCAGAATTTCCTTATGCCGCAGAAAAATTCCCTCTCGCTTTCTAGCTGAAAGCCCTGAGCAGCTGTAAACACCTCACGCTTTCTAGAGGCTTGGCTCCCCTAACGCAGTCTGGTCATTTTACAAATCCACTGGTCAAATGAATTTCAATGACTGGTAATCAAAATTTTCCTTAAAGCCTGCAGCATGGAGGTTGTGGTGGTTGTAGCATTTCTGCAGCTCTGGCAAGGAAGCACTGCATTTCTTAACGTCTTGGTTCTCGATTTCTCACCCGCGTGAGATATGGGTAACACCATACTCCGGGCATATTTACGGACACTGTTGGAGAAAGGGTAGAAGCAATGGAGACAACAGCTAGAAACTCCAACGCCACAACGCGATTACAGTATGTTTTCCTTTCCTTGTTCTTTCAATTCACAGTAAGTTTCATTCCAGCTCTTAGAAATCATCATCCTTTCCCCCTTTTTATTTCAAAATGGTTGCATATTTTTCATTCACGAAAAGGTTAAAGGCGTTTCCCCATCGCAGGAGGGATTATCTTACCAGAGGATTCTGGGACTGCAGATGTATACTGCGGCAAAATCCTAAATTCATCGGCAAAAAAAAAATCATTTCCAGACCCCAGCTGCTAAAAATAATAGAATTATAGTAAATCATTGATAAGATTAAAACATAAAGCCATTTTTACGTTCCAAAGTGCTCTAAAACATGAGTCTTTTCTCTTAATTCATTTCTTAAATAATGCAAATTTTAAAGTAGCTTTTCTATCCCAAGCACGCAGCGCCATGAAATCGATAATTTTTGATCTTTTGGTTAGTAGGCAACATGGTGAGCTATTGCAGTGACTGCAGGCAGCAGACATGTTCTTGTCAGCTAAAAATTTTCATATTGTTTTTGAGTCCATGGAGATTTGCGGATGGGATACAGCCAGTTATAGCTTCAGCCTGCACTTTGCTGGGGGGACATAAACCAGCACCGGTTTAGATGCGTGTATAGATATAGATATATGTTTTAAAAACAAGAAGCATTACTGGATTTTAAACAAAAAATTATGTAAAAAGAATGGCTGGTGTGATTATAATCGCATCATGCAGGGTCCACGGTTTCCATTTAGCGAAATTTCGCAGAGGGCAACTTCTTAAGAACATCCCTGCTGTGCAGAGTGAAAAGCATGAACAAACCAAAGACAGAATTCATCTGTGTTTATATTTTACAGACAATGAAAAACCTACTCTTTGTATGCCTTTTTTTCCACCTTATTATTTCACGAAAACTGCGGCATTTTCCCCGCCCCCACCCGAACACTCACCACCCCAGCACTGCGGTGTTCGGTCTTTCTTTCTTTCTTTCTTTTTTTCCATCTCTTCTTCTTTTTTGCTTTCACAAATTCTGCACGCGCCATCTTTGTCTATTGTTACTCTTTTCTAATTTCTCTTGCCCATTCTCTTTCAAATCAGCTAATAAACAGAAGGCTAAATGCCTGATCAATGCTTATGTGTTATATTCCCCCCATCTTTTTTCTTTCTGAGAAATAAAATTTTAAAAAAACCAAACCAACACCCCCACGCCCCAAAATTTCTCTATTACCATAACCTGTTGTATACAGTGGTGATAAAAAACATTATTAACATAATAGCAACAGCTGCAGCCTAAATAGAAGCTATGAGATAATAAATGTGCTACAACAAATTAATTTGCTGCAGGTGCTTGTGCTCTGAACTGCGTAACCCAAGCCATTTCAAGTCTGAATACCATTATTATTCCCCCCACATGCTAAAACAAAGTGCAGAGCAAAATGTCCTGTTATTATAAATATCTTGTCCTGTCCCCCGAACATTTTTACCATCAGCAAAGAATGGAAGAAAAGGTTTTAAAACCTTAGTAGAAAGCTGTGGCATTTAAAAATATTTAACGAGGCTTCAGGTCATGTCCAGGCTTGAAGAGATAATGTCTGTTTAGACATTAATTTGCACCTATTGTCTCTTAACCAGAGCTCTATAGGTAAGGACGCAGCTAGGTATTACATACGTGCAATTGGCAAGGCAGGGGCTGTAAACATCTCATTAGCAACAGATGCATATTTGTGTGTGTTGGCTCTTCCATTTACTTCATTGCAGAGAAAAAAAAAATCTCTTTGCAATTTGGCTTGTATAATGAGCAGTGAACTAAGCAGGGATTTTTACTGGTTTTTTTCTTCTGGTAAATGTAGTGTTTATGGAAGCCAGTTACTAGTTACCTTACAGGCATGTACCAGTAGCATGTTGCAGCACTCTTCAGACTACAAAGATGGGAAGTTAGATGAAGCCAAGTGGTCTCTTTTCATCTGGGCACTGTGTTGTAAAAATTAATCACATGCTTCTTTCTTTATCTTTTTGTTTCCCCCCTTTTTTTACTGTTAATGGACATAATTGTCGGAAACTGGGTGAAAAGACAAAATTAGGGGCTCAGCTGTGCTGACTTTACTAGCTTTTTTCATTGCCACAGCACACACGCTGCTTTTTTTTCTGTTTTCTTTGCACATGTAATTAGAGAACTTGTGTGTTTAAAAGATTGATTATTCTCACAGAGTAACCTTGAAACGTTCTTTCTACAATTGTGAAAGAAAGTATCGTGCGTATCCTAAGAGAACTAATCAAACTAATGTCTCACACAGGACACTTCCCCCCGGTATTTCAGCTCGTCATTGTGGTGCTCAGAGCAGCCTGACGAAGCCCCCGTGCCGAAGCAGGGCAGCCGCGGTGGTGCAGATGCAGAAGTGCACTGAAACCCCAGGCCTGTGCAACCCGCAGCGGCGGTGAGGAGCGCCTGCTCTCTTGAGGCGGCCTGGGGAGGTCAATCGGATTACTCATGAGCAAGTGTGACGTTACACAACTCATCCCTAAGCTAGAATTTGCATGTCTCAAATCCCTTTTGCCCAATGAAGAAAATGTATAATCAGTTAAGCAAAGATGTATATACCATGCTAGTGAAAATGGTTTTGGTTTTAAGGCTGCTTTTGTATCAAACTCCTGTTTCGTTTTCTGCAGCTTCTTCATGTCTACTCCAGAGATCTGATTTTTAAGCTGTTAGTTGGGCTCAGCTTCCATCTATGTCCATAGCAATTTTCTCAGAGTAACAACTGGGATTTGAATTCCTAAAATTGAGGCATTCATCTCTATAATAGTTCATGCTAATATGTCTCACAGTCATCATCCAAGTGAGTAAATAGTATAGCATTTCTGCATATGAAGCACAGGGTGAAAATGCGCTTTCGCAAACTTCCTTGCAGGTATTTCCCCAGCCCAGTCAGTGTCTCCTTTCTCCTGAGTAAAGCTGGTGCAACAAATGAGTGGTGCTTTAGGCTCTTTCCCTCAGATTCCTGGTATCTTGCTTTTAAGAGTTGGGGTGCTATTCATGCTCTCAAAGGGTGTCCATATTTTGCTGGCAGGTAGTTTCAGTGGGGGAATTGGATCAACATTTCATAACTTGTGCATCCATCTAACTGCTTCATGCTGCTGGAAGTACCCAAGCACTGCCTGGCTAATGTTATCAGGACCGCATCATACCAGCTAGGAAAATACAAATCAAAAGCAGGACTGACGGACTGGTTTTCAGGTTATTTAGGCAGCTAGTGGATTACTCCATACCCTCCCTTGCTCCTGCTAGCAGATGCTTTTGCAAATTTGCTGTCTGCCAAGTAAAAGGCCTTGCTTGGCATTCATCAGGAAAACTCAGGGAAACTGTGGTTGACCTAGGCCTACCCAGCAGAGATGCACGTTTGAGAACAGCGACTTTGCACAACGAAACACTACATGATGGAAATCATGGGTGGCTTCATTACGAAAGCACATGCAACCTGATGAATTAAATAGAGGGGGAGAAAAGGTACAACTTATTTTGTACCTTATTTATTTTGAAGGTGTTTATTTTCCATCATAAACCACTCCTCCCTCAACAAAGAACAGAAATGAAGAAGAGGAAAAAAGCAGATAGTTAAGTGTAAGACAATGTGCCATGTACAATGCAGGTAACATGACTGTCAACATGCTGTATGTATGACAGTAACAAAATAGAGATTAGTTTTTGTTCATGGGCTAATGTGACTCAAGATTAAGCTTTACTATGAATGATGAGTGTGAGCCTAATCTTTGCTGGTGCTGAGCACCCAATCAAGAAAGCATTTGTTGAGAGTTAAGGGATGCCAGCGGGAGTATCCTCATCAAAAACTAACAAATAAACAAGCCCCAAACTGAGCAATTGCATTAGTGCTTTATTGTATCTGGTAATATCTGCCCTTCTGTGTAATTATAAATGACTTTTTTTTTTTTACCTCCTCTCAGTGTCTGCAACCTGTTCTTATGCAGGTTCCATTTCTGCAAGCATCTTCTTTAGCACTAGAAATATGAACATGAATGCATGAGTCTGAAGCCCTTTCCTGGGCTATGCTCATCCACAGATCCACCTGTTCACTGTTTGGTTTTGTACATTAATGTTTTGTTATTGTTTCATGTCAATATTTGCTACTGAGCTGGCTATGCCTTTTTTCTTCCACCCACCTTTCTCCCTGTGCACTACCAGAGAAGTGTGATTTGAATTAAGCCGTTCCAAGAGATGTTGCCATTAACAGCAGTATCACTGGCTATAATTTGTCAGGCAACATCCATGGGGCTGGAGGGGAGACAGCGCAGGGAGGTACTGCTACATGTGCCCAGGGGTCCCTGCAGCCCGTCCCGAGCCAGCTTACTTGCGAGTCCAGAGAGGGCTGTGCCACATCTCAGGGCACGGGTGCTGTATGGCTGAAAGTTTTTGAGCTGGGACATGGCTTTACAATTTCTGAGCTCTTTTTTCACCCTTCTGCAGGGCTGGACAAGTCAGGCTCTCTTTCTTTGCATCAGACTTCCTCTAGCACAGAGGGATGGCTTGAAAAGGGTCTTTGGGTGAAGCTTTTACTCTGGGCACCAGAACCTCTAGAAGCAGGAGTGGGGAAAGGACTCTGCCAACTTTGCCAACAGATTTATTTATCCCTGGTGCATAAGAAATCCTGTGGGACAGAGACAAAGCTACTATGGTTTCTGGGAAGCCCTAAGTCAAAAGGCTGGGTTGGTAGCTATTTCCTCCTCGTAAGCTTCTTCCTTTGCCTTCCCAGTCTTGCTCTGTTTGCCATTGCCTTTCTCAACCATCAGGTTCTTTCTTCCATGTAGAAGCCACACAACTTCTCAAATTATTATTTTTCTGAAGCTCGTTAATACCACTGCGCAGTAGAGCCATTCTGCCACATAAACAACATGGTGAGGCTTCCTGATGTGGTGTGTGGTACTAAGAGACTCCAGTATGGCTGAGCTTGTGCTGTGGAAAGAAAAAATAGCTGATCAGGAGGTCTGTTGCAGGAGAGATCTGCAGTGTGAATGGGAAAAACCCAACAGGAGAAGGGGAGATATCGGCTGCCGGCACATCTTCTTTGAAGATCTCCACAACTCCAGGGAGGATCAGGTTTCCAGCAAACTCTCTCTTACGAAAACATCCTGCCCCTAAGAAAAGGAAAGTGGAGCACAGATCGCCAAGGGCCTTTTGTAGTAAACTCCTCACCCTGTGAGTCTCCCACCCTGCCACTGCCACCATGGAAGGTCCTTTAACAGGGCAATAGTACCCCTTAAGGCTCTGCTGTAGCTGGACTGAGGGGCAGGGGCACATTCTCATAACTCACTAACCTGCTTGTTGCATTTAGGATCCAAAGTATTTTTTGGTGGTGCTGGAAATAGCCAGCACCAGAGTTTTTATTTGCTTTCAAACCCATTTGTTTAAAACACATTTTCACACCAGGTGACTAGCAAATTTCACCCATGTGTTGTTTTGTAAACTCTTGGGCTGCAGAATTCAGTAAGTGACTCAAGTGACAGTACAAATTATATGGTCAAAGGCAGGAGAGGGTATGATGTTCTAAACAGGTGAAAATGGGTGAAAAAGAGCAAAAATAATGATTTTTTTTTTTGCATGAATTTTCAAAATAATGGAGGTTTGAGCAAGAAAAAAGAAGAGAAGTTTTTGGCATGGGCACAGATAAATATGAGTTTCACGTTTTTCGAAAGTACAGATGATCTGAATCTATTCATTATTTGAAATTCATATCTGGTCCTGTGCAAGAAGTGTAAAAACTGATACTGACTTTTAGGAATGTCCCTCAAGACCTTTATACACCTACATTCCGTTGCTTTCCCTTTCATCCTCTTGTCAGTCAATACTTAACCCTTTTGGATTCTGACCTTTTGGTAGTGTGAGGGCTCAGTACGGAGCTGATCAGATAGTTAAAAGGATATTCTTGCATATTTTCACAAATCAAAGCACCACACTTGATTTACTGTGATTTATAAGTTATATTATTACAAATACACAGAAGCTTGTTCACTGAGGCACTACGTCTCTCAAAATCTTCCCTAATTTTGCTTCACAAACCCCTATTTATTTGAAAATTCATCCCATATATTTATTATTTTTATTCTTCCTTGAACATTGAGTCAGATGTTTAAAAAACACTCCATATCAAATCAGCAAGTATAGAATTTTCCATGTGATTTGCACACTCATTAAGTCCCCCTAAATAGAGCAAACAGATTACAAGGTTCGTGAGTAAGCACTGACATAATTTTTAAAAACCCCCTTACCCAAATGGTACTAAATGTGTAAAATAATGACTAAACAAAAATATCTAACAGTTTCTTCACATCTAAAACATTTCTTACTATGTACCAGTTTCAGGCTCGTAGTAATATCCTTGACTGTCACCTAGTTTCAGAAGTATAAGGAAATTGTTATGGAAAAGGTGACAATAATACATCTTGTTGGAACTGAGAAACAAAATGAAGCAGCTGTACATCAGAGAGAAAATCTGAACCGAGAGACTGATAATGAGTGTGGCAAGTATTTTTTCTTGCTTATGGGTGGAAAAGGCAGGGAAGTCTCTGTTTGAAGACAAAGCACATAGTAATGTGATCATAAAAATCTCCTAATGGGGGACTATGTGATGTTCCGTAAATGTATTCCTTTCAATACATCTACACACAGTCTTTCAAGGTTGCCTGAAATGGTACAGGGGATATGATAGCATCGGCATAGCTGGATCTGTGCAGAGCTGAGACTCCTGTTTTGTTATTATTGCTATTAGTTGTGCTGTTATTATTTAATACATGTATTGCAGCAGCTGCTCAGAAACTCAGATAAAAAACATCACCCCATTTTTGCAAGGCAGCGTGCAGACGTTGCCAAGGCACTGTCTGTGCTCTGAAAAGCCTGCAATTGATGGAGACGAGTGACATTCAGAGGGTGGGGAGACGAGTACCATAATTATAGGTGGGGCTGGTAGTATTACCTGTTATTAAGGGCTCGTCTGACACTTCCCATTTTAAGACCTGTTTTTGGTGGTTTGTAACTGCTTAGTAAACTTTAACCATTTGTCTTTCACTAGACTTCCGACCTTGGTTGCCAGTGCAGCTCAGTCATTATTAACAGACTTATTTATTTCATTTATGTTTGGGGGATGGCAGGGTTGGGGCTGACAGAGAAAGCAGCAGCTTTAAAAAAATGCAAAAAAATTTTGTCATTGTGCCTGTCACTGTTTATCTGAAATAAGGACTCAAATATTGTAACATCACTGTTTCCTTCTATTCCCCCAGCTGTCTGTCTGCATCCATCTCTGAGCTCTAGTCTTATATTTGTCTTTCTGTTCTGCATTTGTACAGTATCTTACTCAGCTGAGTGCTGGTCCATGACTGGTACACCTACAAGCAACAGAAGTCCCAAAAAATTCTCCGGTTTAGCACAGAACCATTGGTATTGGGAGGCAAAGAAACATTCCCTG
The DNA here is from genome assembly GCA_013389985.1 of Dryoscopus gambensis. Classification (NCBI taxonomy): domain Eukaryota; kingdom Metazoa; phylum Chordata; class Aves; order Passeriformes; family Malaconotidae; genus Dryoscopus; species Dryoscopus gambensis. The sequence continues at coordinate 239,120 of WEIT01006156.1, read as the reverse complement.
TACAGAAATCCTTCACAGTCACTTCCTCATTGATTGTGACTCTCGAATTACTTACCTTTCCCCTCTGAGTGCTGGAAATGTTTCATATTCAAATATGAGTGACTTTTCTTGTCAACAACAGCTCCTTTTAGTAAATGTTTTTTCTAAAAATCAGGAGGCTGTTTTTTAGGCTCTGCTTAAACAGAGACATGGTGCTGTTGGGGGATCAAGCTGAGCAAAAGGTTATTCTTTCTACCTGCATTTTTGGAATCAGCACAGAGAGGAAGGGAATGAGCCACTGAGTTCATATTTCCACTGGAAGTGCAAAACAGAGGGCCAAGATTCATTAAGATTGTTATACTAAGTCAATATGACCTTTCTCTTTGTATTTTGCTTCCTTCAATTGACTTGAAATTGGACTAAGCAGCAAGCACTGTGTTCAAGACTTCTGAATTTCTTCAGCAAATGTCAATGTTTTCAACTGTGAGGGGATCATTGTTTCAATAGTGATTTTTTTGTTGCCCATAAAGCCTCACAGGTCATTTCATTCACCTCCTTTATAGTCAGTATTTTTCACCCCCTTTTGACTGAAGAGTTGACAAAATCTGACATGATTTGGTCTTTTAGAATAAGTGCAATAATCACTGGATTTGTGTTACACCAAGTTTTTGACACTGTGCTTTTCCTGAAGCCAATCCTGCAAACTGTTTCAGGCTCTTTTGCTTCACTTTAAATTTTAATTATGAGCAATTTTGTCCGCCTGTGAACATTCCTCACGTTTGCAGGAATTGTCCCTACATTTAACCAAGTCAATAATGCAAAAGTTTGTAGGCTGAATGTTTGAAGCTGCTCCTATTGGGATTAAAGATGTTTTCCTAAATGCAGACCTGTGTTCTCTCCTTGTATCCTGGTTATGGACCATGTAATCTATGGCACACTTTTAGAGTGCAATCATACGGAAAAATCCTTGACCAAAAAAAAGCAACCAAACAACACTAGAGCTCAACAAGCCACAAATGTGCTTTGCAATCTGAGCGTGGGCAGACCCAGGAGCAGGCAGTGCATCATGCAGAGGGCAAGTTTCTGTTGATTTTAAAAAAATGAACAAACAAAACCCAAACCAAACCACTACACCCTCTAACAAATCTGATTTTACCTAAGAACTTCATATGGCTGCGACTTGTGATTAATTTATTCTTTCCTTGATGAGTAGCCTGTATTAGCTTTCAGTGATGTAGTAAAATACATCCCTTCTACCCCAGCCTTTTAAAGTCCTGTCCTTGCTCACAAGTCCACCAACTGAAAAGGCAAAACTGACGGTTTTTCATTTTTTGGACCACATTTTTCGGACCACATTTTTCACACATGCACATGCACTAAAATCCTGCAGGGGTCAATGGGAGTATATTATGCAAGGATTGAGAAGAGAATACACCCTGGCTTGCTGGTATTTTTCCTAGGATCAGGTGGAGAGGTGGTCTTTGCTGGCACCATGCCAGGCTCATGCCAGCTGCTGCAAGTCCATAGAATCATAGAATTGTTTAGGTTGGAAAAGATGGTAATAAACCTATTTCTATGCAAAAGAGCTTATTGCTAATAATTTCTGTCAGCTTCTGACCATCGGTGTGTGGTTTTTTAAAATCAGATTTTTTTTACTTTGGTGTTTTAATGCAGTGCTAATGGTTATCAGCTCCATCTGACTCATCCAGCTCAGAAACCAACTTTTGCTCTTTTCTAATGATAAAAGCTGAAGTAAAAGATAAAATAAAGTGTATTTCCCTGAACAGCTTGATTTTTTCCTCCTTGCTGGAATTAATGTGAACAAATTTCACAGTAAGACACAGAATCTGCAAAGACCCAGGGTGAAACCATTTGGGCTCTCGTTGTGTGCTGCTGGGAGGGGGCACCAAATGGTGAGTGAACCTGCTTGGAGTCACAAGTCAAATTCTTAAGAAACCACCAGCCCTAAAGTGATGATCTCACCATCCAATGCATAGATGCACTTTTGGAGAGACGTATTTGCCAAAGTATCTCCCTTGTGCCCTTCTGGTGAGATACAGTAGCTACAGGTGTGGTGGAAGGTCCTGTAAATGTGTAAATGTCCATGGGAGCATTCGACAACCTCAAACTCTGTGCCACAGTGTTTTGTTTTGGTTTGTTTTGTTTTTTGGGGGTTTTTTTTGGTTTTTTTTTGGTTTTTTTTGTGTGTTTTTTTTTGTTTGTTTGTTTTTTTGTTTTTTAAAGAATAAGAAGGAAAACAAGGAAAAACAAATGAGTGTCTGGTAACATATATCTGTATCACAAAGGAGGCATCCAAGCTGGCTCAGACCATTGGAGGGCCCTGAGGGCTAAATTGTTCGTAAAACCCAAAACTTACCAGGAGCTGGTCTTTCCTCCATGGCAAGGCTGAGTGGGATAGAAGAACCTGAATTTCTTGCTGATCCTTTGTGTGGCTAGACAGGTCTTTGCCAGCAATCACATTTCTTTCGTGAGCTTGAAACCCACATTAACATTTTAAAATAACAAGCAATAACTGTGTAAGCTTCCAAGCTTTCCAAAAGCCTATTTATAGCCTCATATACTCATATACTGACAACTAAATTCCTGTATACACCGACATCCCCAGCTGATTTTATTAGGTGAGTCTCTGTTGGATCCCCAGCCCCAAATGACACTTCTCATTCTAGAGGGGCCCTCAGATAGCTGCATGTTTGCACTCTTGCTCTCAGCCAAAAAACATTTGCAAAAGACAAATCTTTGTTCAAGTGGGAAGTGCTGGATTTAATCCTGGTCTGTATGAAGGAAGAAAGCTGGCTTGATTTCTCCATTCAGGCCTGCCTGAAATCCTTACCATGCCCACTAATATAGTGTCACATGGGAGTTGAATTCCTTCAGCACCTCACCTAGCATAGCCTATGACTATCCTCTGAAACACCCAGTTGGAAAGAAAGTAAAAAAAAACCAGCTGTGATGCTCCGAGGGGCGTGTCCCCTCTAAATCAAATTTTCTGAAATGGGGGAAGAGAAAGGAAAGATCAGAGAAGGCTTCATGGAATTGTGGACTAAGAACACAGAGGTATTGCTGTGCTTGGCTCATCTGATGGTCTTCCAAAAGGAATCATATTTCAAATTAAAAAATCACTAGGGCCAGGGAACCCAGCAAAACCTTTGGGAGGTTATTCTAGTAGCCAAACATCAGCACTTCTAAAGTCTAGTCTGAGCTTGCCCAATTTCAGCTTGGAGCTTCTGGGTGGTGTTACACCTCCATCTTCTGTACCACACAGCCCAGTATGAAGTTCTGTTCTTACAGGCTGATCAAATCCAACCATTAATTTTCCTGGCGATAAAGCATCAGCCTTTTACTACACGAGGCAAATTTTCTGCTCCTACTCTGCTTCACAGCTTATTAACACCCTCCTGGCCCACAGACACCAAGATGGGATGAACCGGCTGCATCTGTGCCTGAAATACTTACAAGGTGATGTGGTGGGCTAAACCTGTTTGGCTTGTTGGCCAGATTCACACATCACATGGCTTCTGGGACATCACAGCATGGAAGGCTGGTGTTCCTCACTGGGAGCCCATATTCTGGCAGCCCTTAGGTGCCCTTGGACATCCCAGGAGACAACCTCTGTACCCCAAAGTTATCTCACCCTTGTGTAAAAGACTTGATCTTTCGGCCACTACAGCTCCTCAGGGACTGGGTATTCTCCATGATCAGGCTGTCATTGCTTTCCAGGACAGAGTCAGATCCTATAATGACCTACTACAGTCATAGCTGCTTTACGTCTTTATATTGGGGTGGATTAGAAAATGTGTTGTTTGCTTACTAATAGCTCGGCCTGCATCAGTGACCTCTCTTCTTTCTTCATCCCCAGACTTTGAGTAATCTGCTGAATTTCTTAGCAAGGATTTAATTTTTTTTTCGGGTCACTGATAAAAATGCAAAGCAAATCAGCTTTTTTTGTTGACAGAAAGGGCCCATGGGAATGTCCCTTGCAACTTGTGGGTTCTTAAAAAAATGGGTTTCTTATTATATCAACCACAAACTTCCCCCAAAGGTAAACTGCCTAGGAAATGACTCCTATCAGTATCCCACTGGTATTCCAGAGCACAGCTCTACTGCACAGGGAGAAGAGATTTACGCATATTGAATTCACTGTTACTACTTTGACAAATAGTGTAATCCCTCAGAGCTAGTTCCTGCATAATCACTTCTGTATGTTTTTTACTGACCTTAGAAACAGAACTGGAGATAAGAATAGTTGAGAAGATGGAAGACAGCTTACCAGGCCCTTCTTTGCTCCAGGCTGATACACACTGCCTGGAAACCGTGAAAAGATGTGCTCCAACTTCCAGTGTTTTCTTCAGTTTTGCAGGGCCAAGGACACCCTTTTAAAGGTTTGGGTTAAAAGAGGGATGTGTTTTGAAGGAATGCAAAAGGAAGAAGATGCGCTTTTATTTTGTGTAACAGTCCAAACAGATATCTCTGTGTGTGTTTTAATCATGGTACAGACAGAACAGCTTCTGTGATGCTTTCATGCATCAATTTCTATTCAGAGGGAGTCAGGCAGGGCTGCAACCCCAAACAGATGGAATAAGTTTAATGATCAACTGAAAGGGGAGCCAACATTATCTGATTTAAGACATTTTAGTGCCTTATTTTCAAGAGCTTGAATTAAGGTTGTGATGACTCCATGCTGCCTGCTTCTTTCCATTAAGCATTTTGCAGAACTGTGTTCACATTGTGATTACACATCTGTGAGGATCTGTGACTTATGGTCTCCAGCAGGTTCTCAAGAAGCGTATGTCTTAATGTATCCAAGTGCCGTCAAACCAAAGTTTGTAGAACTAATTATTCTTTATTTCTCTGAGACCTTCTCCTCTCACTTCTTTCAAACAAGATTTTCATCTGTCTGGATTTCTGAATTCTCAGAAGCAGCAAAGTCAAGTAGATGAGATCTGCATTTTCCTTTAAAGGTGAGGGTTGCCTGAGAGATCACATAGTGAAATTTTAGCCGATGAAACTGTGATAGTGTCAAATGCATTTCATGTCTGTCTTTGAGAGGAATAAAATGAAGGCTCTGCAGATGGTAAAGGCCATTCATGTGTTAGCAATATGGATTCTGCGTGCTGCTGCGTCTTCAGACTTACTGTTGTAAAAGCGTTTCTAATATTTTCAAGGGTTACAGCATGAAGAAATCTGAGCAATTGCATTTACCAGAGTCTGTCAACAAGTTATCTGAAAAACAAGAACTGGGTTCTCAGATCAGATTGATTTATTTATTAGCAGAGCACATTATATGCCCATTTTATATACAGGGTGCGCACTCAGACTTTATCTGCTGAAAATGACATCAAGTCACAACATATACTTTATTTTTCACACTCCAGTAAGTGTGCACCAGCACACAATTTAAAGACTTTGAGAGAGAAATGAAAGCTGGATAACATGTTTAACATGATTTCAGTTTTTCAAATGTCCATATGTGCTTCTACCTGGTACCTACTGTGTCTGTTTCAATACCTAAATGCTGGCAGACATGGAGAAACAATTGAGGTATCTTGTGCTCGCCATAAAAAACTCCAAAACATACTGCTAATTCACACTCTTCAGAGACCACCCAGTATTTCCAGGGCTTTCATATACTACAGCTGTTATTTTGTGCAACATATATGCAAGTGCATTATGACTCAGTAAAACTGAAGACCACACACAAGGATACATTGTATTGTTTTGTTTATTAGCTGCAGAAGATCCCAGCCTGAAGAAACATTAAATTTTTTCCATTGGTTTTCCCATGATTAGTACCTCACTGAGGTTCTACAATAATTTAATTCATTATAAGCAATGTCATTTTATCAGTAGCGTGCCACATGTATTGCCTGCGCATTTTCTTAAAGTCTAATTAACCTTCAATATCGTATGGGTTAGTTAGTGTTGAAGGCTTGAGTGTTGGGGTTGTTTTAACTTGTGTTTTCTTTTAACACCGACCTTTTCAAATTCCCTCCTAGATAATGGGATATGACTTTTGAATGGAAGATATAGCTTTCAAAATGATTCAACATAATAAGAGATAAAACAACTGAGGAACTGAAAAAGCAAATAGTGCCTCTGACTTAAAAGGAAAACAACTATCAGTGCCCCTAGTGATTGTCTAATTTGGAGACATTTAAAAAAGACAGGTCTTAAGAGGGAAAAAAACACTTAAACTGAACATCTCTGCTTCAGAGTTGTGAATTTCATCTGGCATGAATTAAGAAGGATGCAGATAAACAGTATCTGATGTAAAGCTTCACAGCACGGAGTTAACCCACCAGCAAATTTTAGCAGGAGGAATGAGCTCAGGCTGGACGAACATTCTGTGTGGCAGCTTTGGTCCCACATTACCAGTCTGAACATGATGAATTGTCTTGTACTGGGAGAAGAATGGTTTTGACAGCAAAGGAAAGCTGGGGTGTGCCCTGCTCTAAGGTGCTGTGCTCTGGCCACATCAGCTCTTGGGTTAAAACAACTCAGAAAGACCCACAGCTCCTGCGGCATAGTCTGAGCTCTACCCCAAGCTGTTGCACTTTGGAAAAGGTCTGGAGGATCCAGACTGAGGTGGCAATGGATGTTTATCATTCTCAGGAGTCATCACTGGGATCTGAAAACAAGATCTGCTTTTAGGTTAGAGTAGGGTGGGGAGATAATTTAATAAAGAGAGCAGACTTCAGCGTGTGCCAGAAATAGGTATGATCTCTGCCCTGTTTTGACAANCACCCCCACCTTTTTGTCTAAGGAAAGAAATCTGAATCTTTTGGTGGTAGAAATACCTGGAAACTATTTCCTTAGCATACTCCAAAGTTTCTGATAACAGAAGACAAATATAAGAAACACAAGTTTATTTATTTGGAGGTTTTAATCTTATGCATTTAAAGCAAATTTCCTGATCATTTGAAAACTCAGTCATGATCTGTGGGGGCTCAGAGTTTCCAATACTATTAGCATATCCACTGAAGAGTTTCAGCTGATAAAGTTGCGAGTGGTATGTTCTCTGGTGTGCTCTCTCAAGGGAAAGTCAGGCTCGGGAGATGAGGTTTGACTTCATTTACTCCATGTGACCTTAGACTGCTGCTTAAAACAGTCTGCTCTTTGTTTCTCCAACTGTCAAATGAAGATAATGATTCTTACCCATTCTTAGGACAGCACTTTGAAATTTATAAATGAAAATATTATTTGTATTCAAGAGGTTCCCAGACAAGGAAGATGAATGATTTCCATAAATGCAATATATTTCTTCTTTGCATCATTCCAGTCTGGAATGTCATATCTTGTTTCTGGCACTCGCACACACTGAGGACTGTGTGAGAGACAAGTACTTATAATGATTTTATACATATACAGTCTCTCTCTATAGCAGGCCTTTGTATGTAATTTTCTGTATATACCCATATATGTGCATGTATGTGTGTGTGTAATGGACACACAAAACACCACTTGACGTGAATGTGAACCATTTCATGTTCATGTGGCTGGCTGCCTTTGTAGTGCTCTCAGACAGCAAAGCTGGTAAATATTTTGTGTGACTTAAAAAGGCCGAAAACTCTACAGTCTGTTGCCTAGCGAAATATATACATTAAAAATATTACTAGTTAAAAAGATGATGTAATGTTTGTCAGAGGAGGATGACAATGCACTTACCTTAATACAATATTAAACTAAGGTCCAGTCTGCATAATTTTGGTTTCTAAATAGTGATGAAAAATCCCAGTGGGCCTCTCTGAAAGGGCGATCAGCTGCCCAGGGAGCTCCAGGGAGAAGCTCTTTTTCAAGATCAGATCACTGCACGGGGCAAGCGCCTCTATGGCAGTCTAATATCCAAGATAACAAGAGATCTGTTTCTCCCTGCAACATGGCAACTGCACCTCCTTCCCCAGCCAGTGGAGCAGAGTGGAAGCTCTCCTCTGCCTTGTGCTTAAGTTAGCTCTGCTGTTGTGTAGGGACTGGACAAGAGTAATGGGAGAAGTGTTCACTGAAAACTCACTGCTAAATACACCAGATGAGGAGCCAAAGCAACTCACATCCCTGGTCAGTAATTTATAACAAAGTCTGCACAGCGTGGAGAACCAATTGCTTGAAATCAATAGAGATTTAATGACCTATGAAGGTAAAACAAACCATTCTGCCACAAAGCAGAAGGTGCTAACAAACCCTGCTTGAGTGCTGGAGGAGAGAGAGCGTCCTGGAGGAGGTGGTGAGCATCCTTCAGTGAGTGCACTGGGGCTGCTGGGGGTCAGTGCAGGAGCCCTCTTTGACCAAAACCTACAGTCACTGCTGAGTGTCTGCAGTGACAGAGTGTGGCAGGTCCATCCGCCAGAGGATCTGGCCTTTTTTCCTGATTGATGTGGTGATGATCCGCCTCCTGATGGAAATCCTGGGCCTGGATAAGGAGGAAGGGGAAGATGCTACATGAAGAGGGCACGGCAGGGAAACTCTCTGAAAGCAACAGTTCTGGGCAGGGTTTAGTAGTCTTAAGCCCTGCACAAAACTGATCTAAACACCATTTCTAGCAGATCCAAATAGTCTCCCCAATACTACCATTAGAGACTGCAGCTTAGTAATACTGACTGATTTCTTGTTTACACTGTGTAATGTTTTACTGCTCCAGCCAGGCAGAGGTGAGACTAAGATATTTAGCACTGGAGTCATTATGAGGCCCTGAGGTGTACTTTAGGAATTATCTGGGCTTTGGCCAAATACTACATTAGACAGTGGGGCATATTTATTGCTAAGCGTCTTGCAACACCCTATGTCTTGCTAAGGTTTCTAAGTCAGTGCAAGTAGAAAGAGACAGACCCACTAAGCCATCTAGTCCATCTCTTGTCTAGAGGAGGATTGCTCTCTTGAGTACAATTACTTGTGCTCTGCAAGCATAGTTTTAAACGTATCAAGAGATGCATCATTTAATTTATGAGAGTAATCAATACCCTAAAAGACCTGTCAATAGGTTTTCATTCTCTTTTCTCATTTTTGTCATTACAAATATTATCCTGTTGCAAGTTATGCCCACTGGTGTTAATAACCCTTCCAGCATACGGAGATGTCTATTGGAACTTCCCCCGTTCATTGCTTAGCCAATACATACACCTTTAGGGCCAGAGTTTTACACACTTGCCCATAATATTCTGCTTTGTTAGTAGGCCTGTTAAAATATAGGGGAAAAGCGTGGAATAAAAATTAAAGTGCTACTCCATGGGAATAAGAGGCGCCCCAATCCACCCCTAAACTATTTTAATCTTTCCATAAGGTCAGCCCAGACCATCCCTTAGACACTATTGTTGCTCTCCACTGAACCTGCCCTTTTAGATGCTAATAAGGTACCCAGGAGTGAATTTAGTATTCCTAGTGTGGTCACACCAAAGCCATATGGAGTAGAATCTTTTCTTCCCTTTTACAGGAGGTGATGTCTTTGAATTTGCAGCCAAAATTTTCCCTTTCTCTTTTTTTGCTCAGTCACATTTAATACACTCTCTACTATCACCCTCAGGCTTCTTTCAGCATTACTTTCCTCATTTTCCCTTCTGAGGAATAACTGAGTTTTGGATTATTTTCCCTAGATGTCTATGCTCAAATTTCTTCAAGCTGAGAGCCCTTCTGTTATTTTCTCCCCATAGGTCATATCATATGTCATCAGCTATTAAGTACAATTCTAAATGTGGATTATAAGTTATGGATTTCATTTTCATTGATTTTCAAGGGGGAGGAAGGAATTTAAAATTACCGTCATATCTGAATTTAAATTCCGCCTCTCTCATCAGCAGAAGGAATAATGGCAATTTTATTCATTACAGTTTAATGTATATGTTATTTCAGACAAAATATTTTCACGAATATACAGCTGAGAAATTGAAAACCTTCTCCTTAATAATCCAGAAAATAAATACTTTAAACTTTTATTCATAGCCAAATGAGAAGTAGGAGATGACATATTTAGGGTGTATGATAATTAAGTCTCAAGGAAAACAGGTATGGGAGTACTCTTAAAGATCGGTGTAAGATTGACTGGGAGAAAACTGTAATTTAGTAATTACAATTCATTCCCAACTCAGAATGCTGTATTTGGCTATGTTATATGTAAATTATTTGAAACTAAGTTTACCACTGATATAAACTGAAAAATTAATCCAGTTGAGCTATACGTTCTCTAATGGGTGAAACAATTTTGTCTTGTTCTTGAAAAAGTTAAAATAATGTGCAAATATGCTGTCAGTTACAAAAGTGCTGCAGAAAAAGAAAGTGTCTGTTACACATGGAAAAATTCTCCACTCGGTTGTACCTAGAGGGAAAATTCATTAAAGTTGTCCTTGTGAAGTTGAGCACGGTTTGGTGCTGAGCCTGGGTATATTGAAACACAAATAATCCATGCTTCAGCTCCATTTTAGAAGGCAGAGGAGTTCCTGGCATCAAAATTTCCTCTATTTCAGATCAATTCATCAGATCGGATTGCATTTTCTAATGTAATCAGACTGATACATGTCCTAAGTTCCTATGCAAAGGCATTACATGAAGATGGAAGGGCATAAACTCACTTGAAAGAGATTACAGAATTAACTGTGTATCAGCAGGCAAACCACACCATGACTGTTTATAATCTCAGCGTGCACATCGCTCAGTATGGAGCATTTCCCAGCATTAAGAATCAAATATGTGTGTGTGTGGGGAAAAAAAGCTGGAAAAGCCATGGGATATTTGAAATGGTTAATTTATGTCAGTTCTGCTTGAGCATTTCGTGAAATAAACGTTTATACTTTAGTGGATGGTGCTGTTAATTGCTTGGCATTCCTATGCAGAAATAAGTTAAAGAAATCCAGAATTTACAAGGAAATTGTGCAGTTACACTTAGATCATGCTAGACCTTGAAATTTTTGGTGCAAACTTTTTCATCAAAATGTGTGGGTTTGTGTAAAATGATTTTAAAGTGCCAGTCTTCATGGGTCTTTTTCTTCTACAGAAAGTGACGCTGATAAAATATCTGAAAGCTTCCAAAAGTGGCTCTTCAAAAAGTTTATTCAAGTCCAAATGTTCTTATAGCCATAGTAAACGGACAGAATTGGGCATAAATTTTCTCAAAACAGTTCTGTGTAACTTCATCAGCTGTAACAGGGGATCTCCAGAGAGCTACTCTGTCTCTATGACATGAAGGCCCATCCCTTCTCCTTCAGCTCTTGCTGAAGTTGGTATTCCCCCAGACAGACTGAGAGATTTAGTTGTAAGAGCTTTCACTGTTCCAGATAAATCTACTTTCTGGGTTGATCCAGCTCATCTCACACCCCCATCTTTACACAAACTCAAGACAAAACATGTAAGATTTTCTGAGACTTGATTTTCTTTGTCTCAAGAGTCTTCAGCACTTCCTGTACCTTCAGCTATCCCTGTATCCTCAGCCAAGTGCTCTGCTGGGGTCCAGTCTACCATGACAGTGTCATGTTGGACAGGACCTGGTGTGACCTTGGCACAACCAAACCCAACCTGTTCCATGCCCAAGTGGGGTGGTAAGGGGAGAGTTGCTCCTTTGCCCCAGCTACCCTGGGCAGCTGTCCTACGCAACTGCGTTGGGGACCACCAAGGTGGGGATGGAGGCACCTCACTGGCCATGGAGGGACACACAAGTGGCTATTGTCTACAGCACTTTTGACACTGTCATTTGGCTTTCTTCCCAGGGGAGTTACGTCCCAGGGGAGATGTGCTGAAAAGCATTGACCATCAACAGGTTCTTTATTCTAAGATCCCCACCAAAGGGCTTCCTCCTTCCGCAGATCTTTCTCTTGAGGAGGCCTCACACAGATATCTGGGGGAAGACTTAAACTAGACCCAGTTTCAAAAGTGAATTTAGTTTTCCTTTTCTGTAAGAATGACCAGAGTCTGAGATGGTGATAACACTCCAAAAATTGCGGTTCCTGCATTAATTAGCTCACGTGGCTTGAGATATGTAACACTGAGCATTGCAGAAAGCCTGATAACAAATGGTAATGATACAACCCAACACTTTAAATTGACACAAGCTATGCAGGAACAGACTCACCAGGATGCTGTGTCTCAGTTTTAAGGAAATTCTCTCAGAGACGGGAGGTACTAGAGTGTGTCCTTTAATTTGCCCTGCTTTGTCTGATTCTTCCTCTTTCATATGCTAACTTCCATTCCTTTCCAGGAATATAGACAATTTTGCATATTCAAAACTTTTAGAAAAGTATCCAAACCTTTTGATATTTATCCAGACCAGATCTAACACAGAAGTTTCCAAGCAGTGATGAACCTAGTAACCAATACAGCTAAGTAATAATTAACAAGAATAATTAAAAAATATATTGCAATAATAAAACTTTAATAATATAATAAAACTCCAAACTTGAGCTGGGAAAGTGGAAAGAACATTTAAAATCCAAATGTGGGTTCCATAATAAGAGTTCTCTATGCCACTCTTTAGTGATAGTTCCAGAAAGTATGACAGCATCCAAAACTCTGGAGAACTTTGGCTGAGTTTGTATTTTTTAAACTGGCAAAAGTCTCCTTGAAGGGCAAGCCTTGTTCTTGGAAACACTAGTGAGTGCTGCCATGGACATCGTGGATGGGTGGGCATGGGAGAAAGGTTTGATGGGAACTAACACATCTGGAATGGAGGAATTTGGGGTAAAACACTGGCAGGGGATGGGACCTTGCAGAACAGGGATAGCAGCCTCTGGATGCAGTCTTCACTGCTGGTGCAAGTTTGGCTGTGCCTTCAGCAGCTGGTGCTGTGGCTTGTAGCAGGGCTCTACTGGGAGCCCACAGGTACTTATTCCATCGGTGTGGGCTGAGCTGGGTACCCAGCTGGGAGGAGTGGGAGGTTACCTGCTGGGTGCTGCAGTAGAGCCCACAATCACGCTTACATTTATTTATCTGAGAGTGACAGTGGCTGGGAGTACAGCACTGAACTCTTCCATCTGTCTTTTACACGTATTTGTTCCCTTACATAGGAAGGGGACTTTGGCATCAACTACCCCTCTGGGACAGAAGTAATAGTGGGTAGCCTGTACCTACCCCTCAGCCACACCAGGCTATGCCTCACTGTCTGTTCAGTTCAAGCCGCCGCAAAGGGAGGGTTCACGCTAAGGTGCCAGACTGTGCAGTGGCTAAATTATAATGGCTGAGGCTCAGACACCAGTTCCCTCCCAAAGACTATGTTGTCAGGAGATGGTAGCCTGGCAGATGGGTGGTAACAAACAGCTGGAAGGTAATAACAACATTTACTCAATGGATGTGAATGAGAACCCTATTTTATTTAAGGTTACTGTCTGCTGGCATCAATACAATGCCATAGAATTGTAGAATTCTGTGTTGGTTTCAGACCTGATCTGGGGAAGTGGAGCTTGCAAAGTCCATACTGAAATGTCATTGGGGTTTAACATCTTGCTTGCATGGGGCAACTTACATGCCCAGGGCCCTGAATCTCATCAACTGCATTCTCCACTTTCTTTCATCTTCCCATCTACCTTGGGATCATGAGGTACTCAAAATGTCAGCTGACAAAGAGGAATACCAAGATTTAATTCACCAGTTAAAACAAATTAGTGAAAGGCTTTTTGGTCTACCAAAATTTCATGTATAAGACCTGTTAGATGAGTACAGCTCTCTGGCCACTTTCCCTGTCAATACCTTGACCTTGAAAAATGCAGCAGTGCAAAAGGTTTTAAGCACATGCTTGAATTTCAAGACAGTCCAAGGGAGCTAAGAAAATGCTTAAATGTTGTCATAAATATGTGGTCTGGCATTGTTCTACAGCCTCAGCTTTACTCACAGTGTGATGAGAGGTAGATTGATTTTGTCCTTCTACAGTGTTCATGAGTAAAGACTTAATTTTAAAAATACAATGGTTAGTAGTATGGATGGAGTCCTGGGCCTACCTGGAGACAGGTACAAACAAATTGAATGCATTGGAAATTAATTTCTGTGACAAGCAGTTGCCCTTCAGAGTGGAAGACTTTGTTATTAAAAGAAATGGAAGCTGGCAGTAACAGAAAATAGCTGTACATGCATATATGTACATATAGCACAGCCATGAGCAGCATAATTTGTAGCCTGATGTTTGGAAAGATTGGAATGTTCAGCCCAGAGACTTTGGACTGACTCCTTGGCATATCAGTGGAGCCTGTTCCTTGATGTTGTGTCAGTCCTGTTTGGCCATCTCTTGACTTTAGGCCCAGCAAATACTTAGGGATAAACCATAAACTTACAGAGACAGGATGAGGTTTTCTGTGCATGGAGAAGTAGTCAAGCTATTTTATATCCACAGCCATAGCTCACATGAAACCTTAGGAATCCCTTTGGGAGGAACGAGAGAGAAAGAAAAAATTCAGATAGGCAACTTGATTTTAGAGAGGCCTTCTTTCCTAACTACCCCAGCCACTGCCTCCTCCGGCACCCGCTCCGAGGTAGCGCCACCAGAGAAGCAGTTATTCTGCAAGTTCGGTGCTGCACTTTTCCAGCAAGTCAAATGTTTTCTCTGGCTGCATGGTAAATAAAGATTGGAAATATACCGGGTGAAGAACGATGTGTGTATCTCCAGAAACACTATTTCTAAGCCTGCAACAGATCTTCATGCTGACTAGCCTCTGTAAATTTAAGTGCGTAAGTACTGAGGTACCGAAATATTCTATTTTCCCCAGTAACACGAGTCAGTTAAAATGATTCAATGTGTTTGTCTTCCTTTAACCAGCTGCAAGCTTCAAGAAGAAAACAACTGATATTCCTCTGGATGCAAAATCACATAATGTAACTTGATGGCTAAATACTGATATATGTTTATTAGTTTAGGATCCTATTTCTTGCATATTTTTTACCATAATATCTACAGGTATCCAAAATCTTCCTTGACATTTCTCCACTTTGTGCAACCAGCTGAATCAGGCAGAGGTACAGTTGCCCTGTGCACATTTCTGTTAGGTTGGCAAAAGTGCCCTAAGCAACCACACTTTTTTTCTGGCTCGTGTTTCACTGCCTTCCTGCGCTGACCTTATGGAGACGTCTGTTTAAGTGAACCTGAGCCAAAGAAACACCAAGCAACTGACTGAAAATCTTGGTTTAATTGAGCCATCTTGCCAAGCGCACGGGAAGTCTGGTGACACTGACAGAGTGCTGTGCAGTGATTTGGAGGGTTGGCTGCTTCACCAGCTCCAGACAGGCTGGGCCCAGATGAACTCACTGAACCTGAGGTTCAGAGCCACCCCACATGCGAGCAACAGGATGCAGAGGCTCTGCTGTGAGAGAGGCATCCAGGCATCTGCCACATGCCCAGCAGAGCTGATGCACCCCGCAGCCCTGTGACTGCTCAGAGGCAACAGCTGTGTGCCTGTGAAGCAGAAAGTTTCTGAGAAAGAGTAGTACCCCCTGCCTGAATTTGAGTGTGTGTTTGGGACAGGGGCAGTAGATTCCCATTAAATGGGAGCGTGTATCACTCAAACACAGAGGCTTGGCAGATCTCCAGGGGCAGAGCCTCAGAAGTTACAAACCAAACTCTGCCAGAGCCCTGGGGGAGCTCTTTTTGAGAAAACAGGGAACAATCAGGCCCAAATCCCAGGAAGACTGTTATCCCCTCTGGAGGCAAACCAAAGAAAATGTTCACACCAGCTCTTCTGCATAAAAACAGGGTTTTGGTGTTATTCTACTGACAGTGTAGTCAGTCAGTTGCCTGCCTGGAAAAGTTGATGAAGAAGGAGCTCTGCATCTTTGCTTTCTCATGTAAGTTTTGTTTACAGAGTTGTGGTGATAATGGGAACATCTTCAAAATCTCTGCTGAAACCAAGGACTATATAGGCAGGAATTAAGCACAGCTGTGCCTAGTAAACAGTATTTAATAAGACTCCATGAAGTGGGATCTTTTTATAAGTGATGCCGCAGTCATGTATGGGACTCATTTGGAGAATCAGATGCAGACCATGTGTGGCTGCCCAGCACTCGCTATTGACACGGTAGATTTTGTGATCTCCTGTACATTCCTGATATTTCTTTTCCTTGCCTTAGGCTTCTCCCATTTGTTCCCTGCATATGCAAACATAGCCTCCTAGACCAAAGTGCTGTCTCTCCTGGTTGCTGGCAATTTTGCCAATGACTTTTGTGGGAGTGAGATTTAATAATAGCTGCATGAAATATTTTCATGCCTGGCGTATAAAATAATTTCATACTCTGTAGACTCTCTTGCTTTGATATATTGGAAAATGAGCAACATTTACTGTCTCTGACAATTACGAGTGCACATTTTCTAGGTATGGTCTAGAGTGAGCATGCAGGCTATAATTAAAAAAACTCCATGATGCACTCATCACCAAAGAGGCATTTGTTTATTCTGCCTACAGTGCAAGTTGGTCATTACAATATTGGTCTATCTATAATTACATTAATATAAATAAAGCTGGAGTGTCTGTACTTTACCCAGCTGAGGGCTACACTTGCATTTCAGCAGAGCCAGAGGGATGAATCTAATTTGTTTAACAGATCAGTCAGATTGCAACTGGCCTTGTGAAACAAAGGTGATAACCAGAGAGGCCAAAAAGAACCAGCCACCTACGGACTCGGATCAAATGGAACCTTCTACGTGGGGTCCTGCAGAGCACTGGTGACACCCGCACTTCAAAGGCAGCCCACAGAAGAAAAGTGAGCCCATGACCTTTGGTTCTTCACAACAAACAAAGAAGATCAAGAGGTGGCTGTTGGGCTTTCTTAACTCCATTTGATATTATACTAAGAATATGCAAGCTGTTAGCCCCCACACTTCTTGGATTTGCTGTTTCTCTGTTTTCTCTGGAAGACTTTCTGAAGAAATCCTTCTGGATTTAGTTTCTCACCTGTTCTGAAGAGCCAGGTGTGTATGGGAAGGGCTACCTTGGTAGGGCACACACATTTAGCAGCAGTGCTGTTCTGGACCCGTGCACAAGTGAAACAAGTTGAGCCAGTAAAGCACAGCCCTGCTGGTGTGTCTGGCCTCAGAGCATCAGGCATGGATGGAGGCTGGCTCTCTGACTGGTTTCATGTCCCTGATGGACATTGCTGAGTCAACAGAGCTCTGCTGGGTGGACCTGGCCAAAGTCGTTTCGCTGTTCTCCTGGGAGGCATTTGAGTTACACAGCTAATGACAAAACTAAAAAAAAAGCTGCAAGTATTAACGCTCTGATTAAGAAATCCCTGTTCCTGTGTTTGCTGCACTTGCCTGCATGTCTCTGTGACATTATAATACTTGCTGCTTCTCTGGTGTCCACTGAGTATTTTGGGGAGCAGAAGTGGTAAGACTCAAGCTTCTAATGCAGGTATAAGAGAAATCTACAAATATGTCTGAACTCAAAAATTACAAACTATAAATTGAAAAATAGGCAAAAGCCTTTTGCAACTTTCCTCCTCTGGCATCTTTAACAATACCAGGGGAGAGCAGCTTTACCACATGCTGGGACCATCCACACTGTGGGCACCAATCCAGACCCCAACTGTACATCAGTTTTGTTCTGACCTAGGTGGGGTGCCAGTTCCGCCTGTCTGCGGGACAGGCTGTATTTCTGTTTGCAGTGCCATCATCCTTGCTCACCCACTGCTCATGCTCCTGATCTTCCACCTTTCCTTCAGCCTTGCAACTACTGCAGTACCCCAGCACTGGGCAGGGGCTGGTCCTGGAGAACTCACTCCATTAGCAGTAAAGCAGTGAGGAAAAGCAAAAGGAAGAAGGATATTCACAGCCTGAGTCAGCACATCCTTCTTTCTTACTACCCATTGCACAAACCATTGCTGAAGGATGATGCAGGGGTAGGATTGAGTGCTCAGCAAGGACAGGGGGGTAGGGCTGCAAAGGATACAGCCTAGCAAAGAAATCCAGAGGAAACTGCAGCCTCAGCTCTCTTAGGGAGGAGCATATAAGGGCACACAGTCACGCCAACCAGGAGCGCTGCTTGTTTCCACATGAGCAGACAGTTTTGGGGTCAGTTTTCTCACAGTTTTCCCTATGGCAATAGCAGCAAATGGATCCTGAGTGCCAAGGAGTTGCAAAATTAGTTGCTGTCTCTTTCTTGACAAAAATACTAATGTGTGACCTGCATACTACAGAGGAATTGGCAATTTTAGAACATTACTGGGGAAAAATATGGCAAAGATTAACTTGTCTCACCGTAGTGCTGGTGTCTCCTGCAGCAGAGAAGGAAGAAAAGGCTTGACACCATACTGAATCCACTTTTGCCTTAGCAGGGTACTGGCTGCATCTGTTTGAAAGGCTTGTATTGTATCACTGCTCTTTGTTATCAGGTTTCCCATGGTGGTCAGTGTTACATATCTTACATTGTTTGAGCTAATTAAGCCGGGGAATCAGGGAAAGCACATTTCCGGCGGGGATTTATTGCCAAAAGATATTTCAGCTGAAGGGGGAAAAAAGGAAATCTCCCTTTATGTCCAGCATTCCTGAGCTGTTTCATAATATTCAACGTTCAGCTTCACGGAAATAAACTGACAATAATGTCAAGAACTTTGAACTTGAGCAGTTTTCCTCTGTTTTGTTGAATTTAAAAGCACCATAAAGAAAACTAGGGATCTGTGTAGCCACAAAAATAAAAATACTTGAATCACCTTGGCTGGAAACATGTTTGTTAATAATTTACAGACAAATGAGTGTTTGCTCTCCAGGTGCTTTGTGCCAAATAATAGAGTGTTATTTGCACCTGCTTTTATGTTTCTTTACTAGAGAAGTGCAAGTGGCAGTGTTTTACATCTTCACTGGTATCCATTTATAGGATGCCAGCAAAGGCAGAGGTACCTGGTTCCCTCCTGCCTGCACCCAGCACTGAAGGGGTGCTCAGGGCATCCGGCAGCAGGAGGGCTGAGCCCTGTCCTTGTGCCTGGCATGACAGAGCTGAAGCACCTTTTACAGCACCTTCAGTTGCCCAGCAAGTGCTGCCCGTGGGGCAGAGCCCAGGCTGCAACGCAGTTGTCGGGCCAGGAGAAAGGGGAAGCTCTGCTCTTACGTATGGGATGTCGTACACAGGTTCATTGTTAGGAAATCCTGTGTGTGAACAAAGCCCTGCTTTTCTTCCAGATGATATTAATAATCACTGTCAGTGGGACTGGTGATGATGACAGTTTCTTCATTTTCACCAGTAGGTCTAAAAGGCTTTGCTGAAAGAAGTGAGGATGATGATCCTCTGCCTGCCAAGGTACACCAACAGCAACCAGGGATCACTACGGACTGTTAAAGGCATACAGTGTTTTGGATGAGAGGGCCCTGTTTTCAGTCTTGTGTCAATTTTGTTAAGCTTTGACTGTTCAGCATGTCTTCTGAAGCATGGTTTGTTGGCTTTTTTTTTTTTTCTTTTTGGGTTTTTGTTTGGTTTTTTGTTGTGTTTTTTTGTTTGTTGTTGGAGGTTTTTTTGTTTGGGTGTTTTTGGTTTATATTGATGGTTTCACCTGAAACATTTCAGCTCTCCTACACACAATGAAAAAAAAGCATTTTCACCCATGGGAAAAGAAAAAGCTGGCAAATGTATCTTTAGAAAGCATTGGCAGTGCCCCTCATTTAAAGCAGGGACTGAGAGTCTGGTATCATTATATTGTCAGTCAAAGAAAATTCACTTTAAATTTACTAAAATTTGATTTCCAGCATTTGCTAATTTGCACATACTCGCCACAGAGCCGAGTATTTTAGCTAAACTCCCTTGATACTTGGCCTGCAATGAGGAGGCTAGAACGTGACCTGTCATTGTAGCCAGTTAATCCTTTAGATCAAGTGAGAAAAGCCCTGAATAGAAGAGATTCCAACTACTGATGGCATGTACAGGTGTCAGCGTGAATCCAAAGATAACACTTCAGTCTTTCCTAATTTTTTTAAGCAGGAAATTACATGCTAACATTGTTAAAATGATTGTGTTGTGATTTAAAAATCAGAGACTCAAAGTCAAAGAGCAAGAATTTCACAATTAAGGTTTTCTTCATAATCCCACACCAGTCCCTTTGTGAAGACTTTATTATTATGATCCATCTTTAATTAAATGATGATGCTAATTTTTTTCCCTAAGTCCCCATCCTCATGTAGTGCAGCGGGTGTCTGTGCTGTTAAAATTAATGAAGACTGTATTGTAAAGAAAGTCCTTGACTGTAGGGTCCTCACCCCAAGTGCTCCTGCAGCTGGAAAACAAAAACGTGCAGCCCGTGAGGCAGCAGGTTACAAGAAGGGAGAAGATTACATGGTGTCTTAGGAATCTGACTATGGGATGGCACATTTGCTCTTGCCACTGCATCTGGATGTGGTACTGACAGTCACTTAAAGCAGATTTTTCACTGGTGGATTTTAAATGCAAAGCCGTCGCTCCCAGGGTGCCTACTTTTGCTCTTCCCAGGCAAGGCACTGGGCAGGCAGCACTGGGAGAGAGGATCCTCACCAGCAGGCCAGAGCCCAGTGCTCAGTCTCCCTGTGTTTTTTCCCTGAAAGCAAATGAGCTGGACCAAAGTGCAGAGCACGTCAATACCAGGCTCGCATTCAGATAAGTGGGACACGTGTAACCCGCTTTGGTGGGGAGAAACCTGCTCTGGTGCATGCAATAAACCTTGGGAGGGAGGGAGGTGGGGAAAAGGTGGTGTACAGCTTGCTGCAAAGTTTCCTTCTACTTGCATGGATACACCGATCACACGGATAGGCCCTTTGACTGACCTGCTGAGCTCATGGAAAATAGGAGGAAAAGCCTTATGACAATGCCCCTGGAGGTCAGAAGGAATATGAGTGCTATGTAAGCAACACAAAGTCTGAAATCAAGCCTCTAAAAGAGCATCTCTGAGCTGATCATCTTCTCTCACCTCCTTCCCACTACTAGGAAAGACAAAGCAAGAGGAAGGGGAAGGAGGGAAAGAACACTGAATATTTTCTTTGTTCCACAGAAGCTCAGATGCTGAACTTGTTGCAAATTTTCTTATGTGCAAAAAGGAGCACCTAATGTTTTTGAGCTGTTTCTCCCCTTGATCTCCAGTTCCCAAACCTATTATATTGGAGTGCACTGAGATTCCCGTGACAAGTGCTGGACACTTGGAGAACAAGCAGCAAAGGCAGGAATGCTGCTTTCTCTCAGGAGCATGAGGATGAGCAGGAAAATAGGGTCCTTATTGACTCTTCATGGTGGCCATCTGAGTGCCCAGAGCAGTCTCCTGGGCTGACAGCAGGCAAGGAGCAGCAGCAGCAGCAGCACAGCATTTTCCTGAGGCCATGGATTGAGAGGGAGCTGCTGCAGCCTTAATAGACACTGCAACAGCCATGGCAAACGTGACCTGCTCTTTTATTGAATTGTGTGGTGCTGTTTTGCTTTTCCTTTAATATTGGTAATTATGCAATTTCTAGACAACTTCCCTGTCATAACCAGGGCAGCAATGCTGACAAAACAGGCTTTAAATAAGCACTTGTCAAAGTAACAGCTATTTTTGTTTGCCCTATTTAGCACTGTGTTTAAGGTCTACAGTGGAAATCTCAGACAATTTTAAATACATGGTGCAGTTACTTTATCACTGCATCACAATGTTCAAAATCCCCAAAGCCTGGAAAATAGAAGTGTTTTGACAGCACCTTTTGGTGGATCCTGCCTGCACAGGAAGGTCAAAGCTTTTGCAGGACCTGCTTGAGAACCAGGAAGCAGAGACAAGCTTAGGGTACTAGAGCTTTCAGGCTCTAAGGACTCTTGGGCAGAGAAGATTCAATATCCTGCTTCTTCCCATCTCTGAGACCTCTGGAAGGTTCTCTAGGGGAAAAGGAAGAACAAAAATATCACCTCAAGACTTAGCAGTCCTGGTGTTCCTCAGGTATGGAAGCAGGAAGTACTCTCAAAGCCTCTTTTCTCAAATTAAGAAAACACAAGAAATCCTTCTTCCTTTCCTTCGTGAGCCCTGTCTGAGGTGACAGACTCCAGGTTCCTCAGGCACTGGGCTGCCTTGTTCGTCCAAGGCTGGAGCAGAGGGCGGAGGTACAACTTCAGCACACAGCAAGTGGTCTCTTACCCGAGGTGCTGTGAAGGGGCACCTGCAAGGCCCCTCCAGCCACGCAGCAGACTAGGGACGTGCACAACCCAAAATACATGGAAGCTCACTCTTCAGGTAGGGAAAGGGAGGATAGAAAGGCAGTGGCACAAATATGACAGTCATGGAGGAGTGCTTCATTTAGAAGATAAAGTCCCCAGCCAAGCACAAAAGGATTGCATAGTAACATAGTAACACATGGGAGCAATTGTGTATTGGTTTATTTAGGCTGTTCTCTACTTTTTTCCCCCCTCTGCCTCCAGACTATGGACTTCCTAGCCTGTGTGTTCCTGGGAAGTTTGTGATGCATTTCCAGAGAGTTTCTGGAGCTCTGCTGGGACAGCTG
Source organism: Dryoscopus gambensis (assembly GCA_013389985.1). Taxonomy (NCBI): domain Eukaryota; kingdom Metazoa; phylum Chordata; class Aves; order Passeriformes; family Malaconotidae; genus Dryoscopus; species Dryoscopus gambensis. The sequence goes on along the minus strand of WEIT01006156.1, from coordinate 216,760 downwards.
TCTCACACAGTTACCTTAAAAAAGGTTTGTGGAGGAGGAAAAGTGTTTAGAAAGATCCTTGCTGCACTTACGAAGGGTACAACAGGAGCAAAAACATTTGGGGGTCCTGTGTTTTGAGCAACACCCTTGCTTTCCCCTCATTCTCATCTCTACCAGCGGATGCCAGAGAGGCAGCCAAAGCAAACATAACACATGGGAAATGGTCTGTAAACCCAAAACAAAAGAGGTTTTCTTTTATCAGCTGTTTCCTGTTGTCAAAAAATAAATTATTCTACAGAAATGTATTTATTAGTGCACTATGCATAGAAACAAGGTAAATTATTTAACTTTTTGAGCAGAATTTAATTCTATGGCATGTGCTAAAATAATCCTGGTATTAAAATTATATCTTTTATGTCTGTTTGTCCCCATTGCATTCCCTCTCTTCTCTGGTGCAGGGAGAAAAAAAAAGTAACTTAGCAGGTTAGGCAAAAAATGCTTTAAATTATGGTAATTTAATGGCACCTGCTTTATTCCAGGGACCCTGTTCTGCTCTGCTGCTGGAAGCACGCAGAGAGGCTGGTGCGGATGCAGGCTGACCCCGCGTTCCCAGAAATCCCTGGCTGCTTTGCTGTGGCTCTCTATCTCCTGACTCCTAAATGAGCTCCTGCAGCACCGGTCACCCACTGCTCCAGAGGGTGAGCTAAGAAGCCGAAAATAGCCTCTTTTCTGATAATACAGGGCTCCGCTCATAAAGGCGGCATTCTGGCAGCCCAGATAAGATGTACACAGCCTCCTTTGGTTACGTTTGCAGCCTCCCGAGCCTTTCTCCGCCCGGCAGAAGGGCTCACGCGGTGCTTTTCCTTATATGCAGGCGCTTCTGGAAGCGCTGTTCCAGGAGATGCTGTCGGTGGGGTCTGAGGGTCCGGGGAAGCCGCGGTCGGGGTTGGGGCTGCTTTGCTCAGAGCAGCACTGACAGGAGTGACCAGGGCTGTGTTACAGCGCACTTCGGAGCTACCAGGGGTGGGCAGGCCCCAGGGGAAGGCAAGGGTGTTTCCAAGCTGTGGGGTAGGGCGACGGGAAATATCTCCCGCTGCCCCACCTGCAGGCGCAGACTGTAGCATCTGTGAGAGACAGGGAGTGAGCTTTGAGAAACGGGAATAGTCCCCTAAAACTGTGTGAATGATGGGCTCGCTGGGCTGATAATCCCTGGCCTAGGGAGGCAAACGTGATCGCTGAGATGCGATAATCATTCTATCTGACAAGTTTTAAGACATACTGAGCTCGGCTGAACTGCCGGCTGCAGACACATCGTGAGCAGGCATTTGGAGCACTCGTAGGGGTGTTTTCCCCAAGCAGAGCAGGGTGCTCCCCTGTGGCACCTGGGCTTGTATTTATATGAAACAATTGATATTTGTGCAAGGTTATCCCATTGAACAACACCAGCTGGGCAGGGGTGCTTCTCTGAGCCCAGCTGGTTTGTTTCTGAGTGAGAAATACAGAATCTGATTATGCCAGCATGTAATAAGTATATTCCAGAGCAGGGAAAACAGTGGCCATCCAGGGTGAGACAATGTTTCCCTTCAATAACCAGTTCACTTCTGCACCCTGGGATTAGGTTCTCTGCCTCCAGAAATGGTGCTAATTAGGAGACACTTGGAAAAGTGGAATTTCCTGCTACTCTGGCAGGCCCTCCTCTTGCCACAAGAGTTTCTGCCCTTCACCTGGCCTGCTGAAAGTGGACACAAGCACAGCGTGTCCCCTCCATTGTACCCTTACGGGAGAAAGAAGCCTGAAAGATGTGCTGTAGGGATCTCTGGGGAAACCTGCTGCCGTTGTGTGAAAAACGTCTCACCCGTGCTGCTTCAGCACTCAGCTCTCTCAGGTCAGAAGCTGCTGTGGCATCATCATGCAGTTAAAGTGCTGCAGAATATTCCAGACAGGATGAAGGTGTTTTAATGTATGCTGACGCCTGGTTTTAACCAAGGACTTTAGCATACGTTTGCTTACACGATTTCAAATTCTAGTGTAAATAAGGCATAGATATGAGCTGATAACCATGTTCCAGGATAAAATATGACTAGAAACACTGGTTGCTTTAAGATTTGATAATCACGTAGCCTGGCAAGTGTGAATTTGGACATAGCCAATCGGCCTAAAATATTAGCAGCAGTCATATCTTGAACAGACCCTTACTTTTGGAGTATTTATACACAGTAAGCTATTTCTGTGGAGCAACATCCTCTTGATCATGAAAACCATACACACAAATCTGATTCTTTAGGATGCGTTATCCTCTGATTCCAATCAGAATAGCCCAAGCTGAATGATCTGCCAGAACTCACATTTGCTGTGTGAGATGCTTCCCTGCCTTGTAGGATGGTCCATCCAAGGATTTTTGTCTGAAATTTCAGCAGAGGTGGATTGGGTCAGTGGAACACCAGTGTGATGCTGTTTTGTGAGGGTAGGAGCAGGCTTAGCAGGGCCACAGGCACTGGTGCTGTGTTCAGGGGAGTTGAACTGATGGTATGTGTGCCTACAGTGTCACTAAATAAGCAGGCCTAGAGACAATAAAAAGCACTTTGCTTCTTCTGAGTTTTTTCCAAGCATTTTTGGTTCAGAGAGGCTTCTATTTCATTCTACTTGTATCAGCCTATGAGCACAAATAAGAGATAAAAGTCTAAATGCTCTGTTCAGTCCAAGCATGCAATACCTGTCAGACATGTATCTTGGATATTGTTTCTTTTGCTTTTTACTGATTTTCATTTTGTTCTCCTAGGATTTCTTTGGAAATGGGATCTTCTGAAATCCCACATGTGCTGTGCTAGGGAGGGAAGGGTTTTTCAGATGCTGCCTCCAATGGTAACAGGTGGGGAAGGACTCAACATTTCCCTTCTACCTCCTTGCAATGGTGTTGATCTGGCCAGCAAAGTTAATGGAAGTTCCCACATTTTCAAGAACGTGGCCATGATTTTTTTAACCACAAGTTTAGTCTGTAGTTTTCTATGGCTCACAAGGGCCTGACCAGCCTGCAAAGTTGTAATCTCAGTGCTTCTGGCCACAGGTGCAGCCAGCAGTATATTCAGGAAAGCTTTATTTGTTTACTGTGCATCAATAGCCAAAGAGAAGAGGTGTTCCACTACACCAGCTAAAAAAAGGTTTTTCTGCTCCTTCACTAAGTCAGATCTGAAACTTTCTTCTTCTCCCTCTTGTGCCTGAAATCTCTTTGTCTTATCACAAGTGAAAAGGGAGCCCCTTGTAAAGTAGTTATAGACAGTAAATATTATCCTAAGTTTTTTTCCCAGGAGGCATGTCTTCAAATGCATGGACCTGTGTAAACCTCTGACGGAGCAGAAGGCTGAAGGTGAGACTGAGTCTTGACTTGAGATATTAGACACCTATTCCTCACACTTATCACTTCACAGCTCAGAGAGGAAATGCTAAGTAAAACTTCTGGTTTTTTAATAAGGTAATATCTAGACCCCATCCTTTCTAGTCTGGAATCTAATAATATAATATCAGCTGCTTGTTCTTGACAGTGAAGTCCTCCCCTGAAACAACGTATTTCTTGCTCTGCAACCTCTTAAAAAACAGTGGGCCACAAGTTATTGAATCAGCCCAGGTGTTGCGGTTTTAACTGGGGATCCTTTCAATTGAATGAGAATGTTCCAGGATTTGTGGTTCCCCCAAGGAGCAAGATGTCAGGCTAATGATCTGCTCAGGACTGCCCATACTGGGATGGAGAGCTCGGGAGACTTGTGAAAATGGAAAACAACAGCTAAAACCTTTCTCCTTCCCTCTTGAGCCATGTTTTCGTTTCAAAGGCGTTTCCTTTCTCGACTGAGCGTTTAATGTTTGGTTTGAAACAATTATTATTATTCACATGAAGCACTTTATTTCACATTTAAGACTATGTAGCAGTAGTGATTGAGAATTCATGTCTCCCAGGCATGGGGTAAATGAGCGCAAACAAAACATCTCACCACTGCTCTTCAGAGATGTGGTCTTTTTTTTATTTTCACAAGGGTAAGAGTGTCATGTTATTTTTTAGAGTGTCTTTTTCTTGTGAGGTTACTGTGTGCAAAATTCAGGGCTAAGATCAGCCCTAACGCTGTGGTGAACTGGTGGATTAGCTGCCATAAAACAGTTTTACTTAGCCAAGGTATATGCGCTACTGGCAGCATGTAAAGGATTGGTCTTAGACTCCATTCTGAGCAAGGTCAGCCTGACAAATGAACAGATTCTCCTTGTGTGTTAAATACTAATCAGAAAGAAGGGAAATAAATATTACAGCCCATCTCAGACACGATACGCTAAATTTAATACACTAGGCAAAACCCTGAGGTCTCAGTTCCTGAGCTGTAGTGGACAGCTAATGGAGAAGCCTTGCAAGCTTGTTCTATTTTCTTTCTGCCAGGCTGGCAGTGTGGTACACGTGGTATAAGGCAGGGCAACCTGAAGGCTTGGTCCAAGGAGCTGATGTTCCCTGGTACCGAGGTGTGCAGCCGGTGTGTCCCTCCCCTGCAGCACGGCTCTGCTGTGCCCCCAGACACCCTCTGCTCTGAGCATCTCCACAGGGAAAAGGCAGCCCCGGGGCTCTGCTTCCTGCCCCTATCCACACACCAGAACTCCTGGAGATATTGTCATCAGCAGCTCTTCCTCCCTTATGGGCTGTGGCCGCCAGGAGGAAGCAAGGCAGGAACTGTGGCTCTCCCCCAGAAAATGTTTTCCTTAGGTTTCCTTCCTTTCTGTAGTGGGATCTTTTCAGTCTAATGNGAGGGGAAAGGGGTTGGGAATAGGATGGTATGTTAGCTCTGGTGCCAAACCCAGGTGTTTGGTAACAGCTGCCCAGGTTCCTCCAAGGGGAAAATATACATGTTCCGCTGAAAAATCTTGTCTTTCCCTGCATTGTATTTACTGACCGGTCAAAAATTTCACGGATCTTGAACATGGACACTTGGAAAAAGGAAAGGTCAGCTCACTTAGTGCTTTCTACAAGCCATCTTGATTTCTTGATGACATCAGAAGAGGTTGGTTATAGATGGAAGCTTCTTTAAGCACACAGAAGACAGGACAGGAGGGGCAGGTCCTTTTCTTTCCAGCTATTGGTGATTTTTGCCGGAGGATGTATTGCTTGTCTCTCAGTCCCACGCTGTGGCTTTTTATTTTTAGTTTGGATGTTGGCTATTGGCAATCATGATTGCAGTCTCTTGGAGCACTGCTTCGGGTGACATTCATCTGGAGAATGTTGAAACATAGGGGAAAGAATTATAAGCAGCAGCTGCAAGACATTTTTCACCCCAAAGGATACAGAAAAAAGCCAGCATAACTTTGAACCATGAGAGTTCAGCTGAGGATAGGAGCCAACCCTTTCATCAAGCTAGCACAAATCCCACAAGCAGACAGATCTGTGCAGCGTGGTGATTTCTGAGTAGGGTTAGTCTTGATCTGCTATCTCAACAGTGGATTTGGACTGGGATCAACTCCCAGCTCCTGACAACAGGCCAGGTGTGTCTCCCCTGCCAAACCGCCCTCTGCAGCTGGAGCAGCACTGTGGTCTCACAAAGCCATGGTGGCTCTCCTGGTCTCATAGCCTGGACTCAGCACAGACAGGAGCTGCCACATGCTCCCAAGGAGGAGTAGTGAAGCTGCAGCTGTGTCCAAAATTTTCTTTATTCTGTTTCCATCCATGTGGACACTGATTGTAGGGAAGAGAGCTGGCCTGAGCTGTTCAAGAGTCTCCTCACATCAGGAATGTTCCTTCCTTTCAAATTGGGTGTTAATTCTCTGCTGCTGCTCAGTCACAGGGATCCCACCACAACTCAAAATAAGCAGGGCGCACTCCGTGTTGGGACTGAGAGGTGCCACAAAAATATCCATTTTCTTGAATTTCGCATCGGCGAATAGCTTAGGTCAGACAGGACCTTCTACTCCAGTTCTATCTTCAGAGTGAGATCGTGTCTAAACAGTCTATGTTGGGGTGCAAGGGCTGTTGCTGACCTGCCTGCGAGCTGTGAAGGGCACGGACTGGATACTGAGTGACAGGAACAGGATGTGTTCAAGTTCACCCGTGAAAAATATGTGTTAATGTGGATACCACAGACTCTAGAAAAAGACATTGCCAAGCCTTTCCTGGCTCTTGCATTATCATTAGTTCCTCTTTACCTGGCTACTATTCAAAGAATACCCACCAAATCTTTGCTGTTGCTGCTCAGGTTAAAGCCAAGTAACGGAGGACCAAGCCATCCAGTTGACCTGCCACATCTTCCTGTTCTGCTGGGAGTGCTGAGACCTGCAGAGCAGGATCTGGGGCTATGCGCTCCATCAAAAGGAAACCTGATAGAACCTGAGATGGCTGCAGCCCTCCTGGTGTACTTAGGGGTTTACAAGCCAAGCTGGTGTTAAAAGATGAGTATAGCTTAAAGACTTTTTTCTTCTTTTCAGTTTAAGGATGTGTAGAGGTAGCTAGTTAGTCGGCTATCCATCCAGCCATCCTAGGCTGTTATTTTTCACAAAGACCCAGACATCTGTATTTATACAAATACATACATACATCCGTCAATGTTTTTTGTAACCTAGCATTTATAGGACACAAGACACCTCCCAAAGCTAAGTTCAGCATACTAACCATCTACACATTCAGAAACATTCATGGTACACATTAGAATATGCATCAAGGCTTTCGCTGTACCTGCTGTTGAAAGCTACGTTCAGTCCATATTAGTCTGATCACACTGTTTTGCACTTGCCCGTGGGTGTCTGTGCTGCACACCCTTTGCTCTGAACTGCTGGAGGGTTCTTTTCCTCTCACTGGTATCAACTGCACGAGAACCTGGTGTGCTGGGGTGAGTGGGGGAATTGTGGGCAAAGGCACTGAAGCTTTACTGACGCTCAGGCAATCTCATCCATGGCTCCCCTAAAGCAATCAGGTCCCAGCTTGGGCTAAAGCACAGCCGTGCAAGCAAGCACAGGTTCAAAGTGCAAATAAATACGTGCTCGAGGGCTCCCTGTAGGGATGCAAGGTGAGCAAAAACAAAGGTAGAGACATGGAAAACATACCCAGCCTGTCTGGAAGGAAGAACAGGTTTGCATAGGATGGGGAGCTGGGAGAACATACGGTGCTTTCTAAACTCTGGCAAGTCGTCTGCTGCTTCTCACAGACAAAAAGCATGCATTTAATTGAGCTGGGAGGGACGTTTATATAGTTAATAGTTGTTAAGTGTTTTGACTCGGACATAGCCTAATTTAGTCAACTCCAAGGCTTTCACCAATGTGTTGGAGGAAAACTGTGCTAATGTCAGTGAACAAGAAACTATTACTCTCACATCAAACCTAGACTCTGAATCTTATATGTTGTCTGTATGTGTACACATTCCCCCTCACCCCCTCCCTCTAATGTGCATATCTCTGGTCTCCTAACAGCAGGCACATGGCATCAAAAGGACAGTGAACAAACTAGGACGAGTGATGCTGTTGTTGTGGGTAAACCAAAAGTTCCATGAGGTGAAGATGAATATTTTCAGTTTTCCCAGATGTACAGTCATTCAAAAAAGCACAAAAGAAGAGCACTGATTTGAGACAAACTTATTTTTCCATAGAGACAGGTGGGTCTTGTTATACAACTCCCTTTTAAATGGAGGCTCCATTGTGAGGACATTTTGGGACCCCAGGTCCTTTGACAGGAAAAGAGAGAGTTCCTGATCAGACCAGCAAGGACTCCCTGTTGCATTCAAATGTTGACTGTGGAAAAGCAAAGTGAGTGAAGTTTTGTTTTGCTTGACTGAGCTTTACAGTGCCAGTTATTGTTTTGAAAAGTGAAGAGATACCTACTACATCTCCTGGGAAAGTGAGCAGCAGCTTGCTTGGGAAGAGACTGATATTAGGGTGAAGTTCTCAGCTTAGCTCTCTATTTTTGGCTTTATGTATTCACGTCTGCATGAATTTCCCCTGCAATAACAGCTTCGTGATTAAATGACTAGAATAAATGGTTTCAGAGCACCTGGGAATAGGCAGAAATGTAATTATTCATTTATTGATAGATAGTGAGGTAGGTATTGATTTATATAGGATATTAAGTGTTCTGGAGCAGAGGAATGAAATATTATTAGTATTTTAAAAGAGGAAAATATTGTCACTTTGTTTTCGACTTTTAAGCACCTGTGGGGAGAATACTACTTTGCTAGTGTTAGACCGTTTGAATGCTTTGAATTATTTAGGGATTTTCAGAATAGGCTGATGCAAGTGTAAAAGCCTGTCTGTGATAAGTTAAATTTGTTAAAAAACCTACATCTTCCTCCTTATGGTCCTTTATTGTTAGTCACCTGTGGCTCTTGCCTAAAGGAAATACAGTGAAGCAGAGAGTTCAATTAAGAAATCTATCTGTCTGCCTGCCCATACATCTGTTTGTCTCTTTCTCTCCCACTCCATGGATGATATTACAATTGCTAGACATTACATTTTTATAATCTTTATTTCAAACTAGGCTCTCATAAGCATCGCATTTCAGGCGAAATATGTCATTATCCCTGTTACAGTGGAGCACTAGCTTTATAAAGGGAAGGACGAGAAAATTCACTTAATACGTTGAGTGAGTTCCTGTGGAGCAGAAGCAATGCAGCCCAGGAAGGGACTCGTCCATGTGGGTTTCTGATGCCTAATAACAGCCACGCTGTTGTAGTCAGTCCTGCAGCGGATAGGCGAAGAGGGTCTCTCTTCTCTGCCTAGTCCCTTATTTCCACAAAGCCCGTAGAGATGAGATATTTCTGAAATCTCACCTCTCTGTCAGTGTGCCTGAAAACAAAAGGCTTCAAGAGTTACTAGGGAAGACTCATGGATGGGCGCTGAGGCAGGCTATGAGAGCCTAATTTGTGAAGGAAAGTGCCCTAAAAGTGAGTCCATAATCCTTGAACTCTGTGTGCAAGAGCAACTGTAGCACACCCTAGAGGAGAAGGAAGAAGAGGGCTGCCATGGCTTGCACTTACCCCATCCCATCCCCAAAGTGCAGCAGCGCATTTCCTGGTGTGTGTGAAGGTGCACATGGCCTCTGGCCTCCCCTAGGACATCCTGTGACCCACAGGAGAGGCAAAATCATGGATCTCCAGCACATCCTCCCCTCATAACACTGTCCCCTCTGCTCATTCAATGGCTTCAGTAACCCCTTCCTCATCCTCCTCCAGGTGTTCCCCTCCAGAGTGCTACCAGTAATTCCCAAATTAATGGCAGTTCCTTCTGGCAGGGGTTTTTCCCCTTTAGCTCCTATTTTAAGAGTTTCCATATTTTTCCCAGATCTTCCATGGAGCAGCAACAGTTCACCACAGAGCTTGCTTTGTTGGCAACCTTTTTCAATGTTTTATCTTCTTTGTGGCTGCAAAACAAAATGCTTCTCATACTTGTGTCCTCTGGTGATGAGTAGGTTTCAAATACATCACTGACGCACTAGGATTTGTAAAGGGACACATTTCTCTCCACATGGCATATTAGCATTGACAGATAGAGGCTGTCACTGCCCACCAACATGAGCGTGCCAGAGCTCTCCTCCTGTACAGCATTAATGTTCAGTAAGGCCTTCTTTTAATCTCTTTTAGCTTTCTCTTCAGACTTCCAATTAGACTTGTTAAAAACTTTTTCTTTTTTTTTGGCAGAAAGTGGGGTATCAAATACTCCAAATGTTTGCCTCTTACAGGCAATGTTCACCGTTTCTCAAGGGGGAAAAAAAATGTAGGGGCCAGAGCCAAGATGAAGTGAGTGCCTCCCAGTTTGAAATAAGAATATATGCACAGCATAAATAACAGTTTTAAGGCCCAATCTGTGCTTCTATTCCCACCAGTGTTGTCACATCGGTGCTGACAAACACTGCTGCTTAGGTTGAAGATTGGTGTATTTTCATTTGGCCCAACCCACCCAACCATCAGGCTCACGGCCCCAGTTTTTCTGTGCCAGCCCAGTTGTAGTAACCAACTCGGACCATACAAATGCCAGAGAAAAACCATCTGCTTAAACCTCTTCCATGAATATGCTTTGTTTGGAGACCATCAGATAAGCCTCTGTGCCCTTGAACTGAAGTAGGAGAATCATGACTCTAAGTCAAGCCCCAGCCATCCTAAGCTAATGAGCCTAAGTAAATGGGAAGCATTCAGCCCTTTGCACTGTTTTAAATAAATCTGCCTAAACCCACACCCTTGGGGACTATCTACGTGAGAAATGCCCTCCACATCCCATGTGGGAAATGATGGGGTAGTTTTGCCTGAGCTAAATAGTGTCCAGCTGCAGTGAGCTGAGAGAAGCGAAGCCTCGCAGCACTTTAAGCCACCTCCCACAGGTATGTGGTTTAGATTGGGATAAAGAGGCTGCTGGAAATCTCTCTCTCTCTGTTGAGGGAGCTTAAGTGGTTCCTTCAAGTCTCTGTTTCTTTGGCTAAAAATTGCTTCTCACAGCCAGGAAGCCATACCCGGTGTTGCGCAGGAGTTCAGGCCCTAAATATTGAATGATCAAATACTCGAGAGAATATGACTCTGAGCAGCTCATGAAGAAAACATGAACTCACGGATATTCATCAAAACTGTGAAATTGGCAACTACAAACCAAGGAACTCAAGGCAGTCTTGCGTTGATCATAGATCAGTTGTAACCGAGTTACAGGGCTACAGCAAGGCAGAAATTTCCTTGTTCATTCAAACTCCTAAGTACAACCTTAATGTTTTTTTCACAACTGATTCAGAAGCAGCCATAAACAGCCATCAGGTTCCCTAGTGTGTAAGCACACCTTAGGATGTATTAGCCTAGATGACTCCTAAAAATTTTTGGAATAAGATTTCTCTGCATTTCATCTCAAGACCTAATGCATACACACTGGAAATTTTGGCAAAAATTGAAAAAAAAATTACAGTGAAATACTCCTTCTAGGAATAAAGAATGAAATAATTTTGGAATTCTGTTCAAAATGCTCTTGGTGCTGCTTGTCCTTCCAGAAGTAGTTTACCCTAAACACTTCAATGGAAGCACTTTTATTTCAAAACTCATAGTACTATGTGGTAATAATTCTTCCAACTTATTTCAAATAAGTGTTAAAGTATTTTGAGTCACTGTGTAATATTTAATATGTTGACTCTCTGTCTATCAACCTGGAAACATGAATAGCTTCTGCATGTACACTATACACTCGCTTTATGTTTCTGTGCAAACTTCTCCATCATAACCTTTCTTTTTGTTTGCAAGTCAGTGATATTGATACCTCCCATTTTTTTCTTTTCCCTTACTTTAAAGATATGTCAACAGAAAAGTAATTAGCATCTCCCTTAACTATAGTGCAGCTCCATCTCTGATCCAAGTTTATCTGTAAAGAAATGATTGCTGATTATTTGAGATGAGTGCCTGACAAAACCTTGTATGTGCTACTTTTTCATGTCATTTAAGAATAAATTTCTCACATCTTGTTCCTTAAATTTGCAAGTAAAGTTCACTTCTTCCCCTTTCCAAAATGTTTTAGAATGTATTTTCTTTACATAGGCTTTCCCATTTTTTTCCTCTATCTTACATTCCTATGACCTAAATATCTCCAGAAAGACATTATGTCTAAGGTCAACTAGGCAGGAAAATGAAACCTTGTGTACAGCCACAGAAGCTGCCTTTACACTTACCACTTCTTCCAGCAGCAATGGTTAAGTTTAGCAGCAATCTATTATTAAAGAGGCCAGGAGACTTCAGTCTAGAGAGAGATGTCTGGGGCCATGGTGGACTACAGCACTGTGCTGCTATAAAGGCACAAATGGCTGGAGAAGGTATAAACTGAAGGATTATTTACTATTCTTGACAGTGCAAATGGGATACCCAGTGAATTAATCAAGGAGCGGATTTAAAACAAATTGGAAGAAGTCACCATCAGAGTCTTATGCTGGGAACTCATTGCCACAGGGAATTTAGATGGCAAAGGTATAAACAGGTTTGAAAGTTTATTGCATAAATTTGAGGGGGTAAGATTGATTAAACATGATAAACAGAAATGCAACTATTTATGTCAGAGAGAAGATGAACAAAGAATGGGTATTTACTATTTCTCTGCATTTTATTTGGTGTCCAATAGCTCCGGGTGAGTTTGGTTTTGGGTGACCAGGCAGCAAATTTCTAGCAAACACACATAATTAAACCATGAAGCTGATTGCTAGAGGATGCCATGAAGGCCAAAATCAAAATGCAATCAAAAAGTGATTGGACAGATTGAGATCAGAAAATATTCTTGAGGGATGTTAAATGCAAAAATACAAAGACATCCTTCAGTTCAGCTTGTCAGAAGCTGGAAGCCTATGGCAGAGGAAGGATGAATCTGAATTTTCCCCTTTCTTGCACGTTTCCTGAAGCATCTGCTCTCACTGGCTGCCAGAGACAGCTTTCTGGGTGATTTGGTCTGACCCCTCTGGATGTTTTGCAGGTTTGTATCCAAATGATCAGAAGTGAAGTGGCACTTGGATCATGCTCAAAACAAAACTGATGCCGAAAGGCATGGAAACAGGAGAGGTAGTTTACAATCCTCCCGCAGCCATGGCTTGTTTGCGGGCTCGGAGGGCTGACAGCACATCCCTGAGTGAGGGCTATAAGCCTAATGGACCTGGTCACTAAACACCACAAAAATCTAAGTTTGCCTGGTTTTGTTTACTTGTCTGCTTTTTAACCAAAAGTTTCGGCTGCCAGAATTACACAAATGTGGGGAGGGTTGTTACAGCTGGGTTAAGCCTTTGTGAGAAAGACAGTTTAGAGGCATCTTTCATTTAACACGGCTATAAGAGGCATTAAGCATATCTCACCTCCCCCTCCCCAGCTCTGTGCAAAAGGCAGCCTGGGTGTCTTCTAGGGATTTGGCTGCTCTGCACAGCAGTGCCTCGGCTGAGTGTTGTTTCAGCGTTGTGGTGAACATGCTTGTTGCTGTAGGGAAAAAAAAGCTAAAGGTGTAGAGGGAATAACAGAGCTCACAGAAGCAGAAGAAAGTTTGAACAGAGTCTGATGGTTTTGGCAGAGTATTGGCATAAGTTTTGGGTTGGGGTAGTGACAAAAGGAGGTTGAGAGTGAAGGGTAGGGAAAATAATTATTTTGTTGCTGTTATTTTGGCTTCTCCTGTGCTTAAAGAAGCAGGGTTTTGTACAGCCTTCCAAATAAACACAACTGCAGCAGAGATACCTGATTGCATCACCCGTCTCTCCTCCTAACTGGAATAAGCTAGAAGAGTTTGAATTTTCATTAACCACTCAGCCTAGAGGGATAATAAGCCATTTTACAGAAACCAGAGAGACAGGCAGGATGGCCTGATTCTGTTTGCAGTGTGATGCACAGTGTTTCCACTGATCATGGAGAGGTTTGACTTCTTGTTTTTGTGGTGCCTGAGTTTCCAGTGGTGAAAGAGAGACATTTGGGATGGCACCAAGCTGCACCAAGAAATACTCCCGGGGTTGGAAACGAGGTCTGTGAAACAGCATCCATGCATTTTTCAAGAGGACCCTCACAAGGCAAATCAGCCTCAAGTTGTTTTTAAAGTGTGGCAGGCAAAGTCTTAATTCATGTTATTTTAGGAACTGTTCTGTCCCCAGATCACCCACTTTCTTGCTCCTCAGTCTGCAAAACAGCTGTGTAGGTTCTGGCTGGTAATGGGGGATCAGGGTGGGGATGAGACTGGTTACCCAGCAGAGCAAGGCAAATCTGCCTACGTCTAAGAGCATCTCACACACGTTATAGAAGGGGTGCTTTAAAAAGGTAACCGCCAAAAAGGAGCAGTTCAGGAGCTCTGCCATGTGAGTCATTTTATTCCTGCAAACAGAAAAGGGAAAAAATCCTCACCCAGCTTTGTAGCTGAAACAGAGTAACTGACTCTCCCTACTTCTTGGCTTTTCTTTTTTTTCCCCCCTTCTAGTCCATAATGTGAAAGCATGTTAGGCCCGGAGCTCAGATGTGGGAGTCTGCAAGAGAATGGCAGCTCCAAAATGGTGAGTGGAGGTGACAAGTTCCCAGTAATATTAAACATTAACACTGAATATTTTGTTGGTATTTAACTCCATGATGTTTCATGTTACTGAGCAGAATCAGAAAATCCCCTCTCATCCCCACTATTTTGTTCCTTACTCCTCTGCTCTGTACATTCAGAAGGCAGGAATGTGAGATGCCAGCTCCTTCAAGGTTGAAATGGCTTTATATAAACTAACAGAGAGGGCAAGTTTATGAAGTGGAGACAGGATCTAATTCTGTACTCTGCTGAGACTGACTTGAAGATGGGGAGTACTTTGTGTACGAGGTGGGCATGCTTATGTGTGTGTATATATATATGCATGAAGCTGAACACAGGAGAAATCCTGCTCATTTAGAAATCGAATGGTGGCAAGCAGCTGAGGGGGAGAGCTGGAATTTTAAAGTGATCTTTTAAAATGTTTATGTATATTTTGTTGCTGCTGGAAATGTCTGTTTGTACCTCAGGGAGGTTCCTGAACTTCCCACGATGGGGAGCAGCTGGCCCAGAGGGGTAAATTTATTTCTGCTGCATGACAGGAGGAGTTTTATCAGGGAAGCAGCTGCCCTGAAGCACCCGCTGCTCTCTGTCTCTGCAATCGGAGTGAATGCAGGGTCCAGATCTGCTCCTCACACCCATCTGGGTGCCGCTTGCATCCACCAGCTCACAGCCGGGGTCCGGCACACAGCACGCACCGAACGTGCCCCAGCTTTCAGGACCTGCTTAGCGAGCAGTTCGGATTGACCGATTCATTTCGGGAATACCCATTACAGCGGCGGAATTGCCGCCCTGGCTGGGAGCCAGCTTAGACCGCTGAGAGCAGCGCCTTCCCTCAGCAGCCCCGGCACGGGGTGAGGGTGTGGTGGGAGGGCTGGGAGTGTGGTAAGGGAGCGCATCCTGCATCATGTCCCGTGTGGTCTCTTCTGCTGCAAGCCTGTATGGGGCAAGGAGGAGCTGGGAGAGGAAACATTCCCCTCATGTATCAGGAAATGTAAAGAAGAGCGTATTTACCAACAGTTCTGCTTCCAAAAGACCAAGCTGTGCTGCTCCTCCAGGAGAGGCTTCCTGGAGGACCAGCTCTGCTGCTGGTGGGGACTGCTGCGCTTCTGCTCAGCTCAGTTGCTGTTGCCTGAGAGCATCTGAGGAGCTGGTTGGTTCTCAGGTGCTGAGAGGGAGAGACAGGTGCAAATTCACACACCCCAGCAGATCTCTACAAATAGACCCCCAAACAGCAAGTGGGCAATCAGGATGGCTTGGGGAGAATGGCACTGCTTGCTCACCCAAATACTCCTGAAGACGCCTTCCTCATCCATTCCCTGGTATTGCCAGAAGCTACCCTCCCTTCTGTTCACTAATAGTTTTCCTCCAGAACCTGTCATCTGCTGATCCCAAGCCTTTGTATGAGGTGCAAGGTGCCTGCACTGGTGGCCTGAGCTCAGCCTTTTGGGGTCAGGAGCATGAACCAGAGCAAGGTCCAGTTTGGTGGGTGAGGATGACTTCTATTGGACTTTGCATCACATATAAAAAAGGAATGCACCAAGGTTTACACCAACCTTTAAGAGAATTCTTTTCTGAATGCCCAGCTCAAAAGGTCAGCTCATGTCCACCTCACAGGATCCTGTGCTGCAGTATGTTCCTCCAGAACCCTGTGTGCGCTGCCTTTAGGCAAGGGGCAGAACAAAAGTTCTCCAGTGTGCACATCATGAGAACTCCCAGGGCTTCAAGCTATGTAAGAGGAATGCTTCCTCTGTCCCTGAGACATGTGGAGAGCGGGTGGGGTGAGGGAAGGGGAAAGGAACCTGCTGGCACATTGTACTGTGCAAGATGTGTGTATTTATTGTAAACAAAGAATGGCAGGGCCTGAATTTCTATTGCCTCTACCCTGGCAATGGTGAAGCTCTTAAGCTTGGTAGAGATATCTCGCCACCCCAGGTGAGTGTTACTGCAATCAGGATCCAGCCTGCAGCAAATCATATCCTCTCCAACTTGCCTTCTGTGGTCTCTAATTCACCTTTCAATTTACACAGTAAATCAAGATTAACCCCATTAAGGCAATGGGCACATACTAGCATAAAAGCTGTGTAAGTGGAAGGTGAATCGGATCCAGTGGTGTTATGAGGATGTTATCTGATTATTTACTATGCTGTGAAGTAACAACTGCTATCCATGGCAATACCAAACAGCAATGGGGTGCTGGTGAGATGCACAGCAATTTACTGTTGTTATTTATACATTCTACATTTTAGGAGAACAATTTAGCTTTTTTTTTAAATAACCATGTTTGTGCTCTCTCTTGAATACAAAAGATCATTGTTATCCCATTTTGTTTCTCACAGATTTTGTTTGTGTTCTGGTTCCTTTTGGGGGATGAGAGCTCTGTTCTGAGGGTGAGCAAACTTCCTGAGAACCAGCAGTGCAAAACCGCTTATGCTTTGCGAGAGTGCTAAAAAGTGGTGATGCCAACTGATTGCCTGTGTCACGCTGAGGACAACAGATACCTTTCCTGGCATATTTTTGTTGCAGAGCAACAGTTGGATTCTGCGGTGGCCACAGCCTGATTGAAAAGATGGCAAAGATGCAAGGACACAATAAATGGGGATATACAGCTCAGGTTTCCTTCTTCTTCACACTTATCTGCACCTCTGTGTCTTCCTATGCTTGCGGCAGCACATCTTGATTCACTGATGGGCAGGGGACAGGATGTCCCAGTCAATGAGAAGCAAGAGCCAGCTCATCTCCAAAGTGCTCGTGGGGGTGACTTCCACAGTGTGGCAACAGGACAGCTGTGAGGGGGTTAGCCACTGTCCTGATTGCCTGCAGGGTGAAAGCTCTGGCAGGAACAGAGGATCTGGCCCTGGCAGCGGGGTCAGAGCACTGCAGAGCTGAGACTCAGGATTCTCCACACGGGACACAACTGTAAATAAACAGTGGTGGTTAACCCAGCAGTGGTTTGTATGCCCATTAGCGCATGCTAAAAGTGCTCACAGTCACCAGAAAAGGGTTGAATCACTCAAATGCTTTAAAAATTAAATGCTTTCTAAAAGCATACCCTTTCTTTGCTTTTTAATCTAGCAGTTTAGAGGGAAAGCTCTGAAATATCAGTACTGGCCTCCTGGAGAACTCACACATTGCTGCTGGACATTCCCTTCCCAGACACCCCTGCTGCTGCCCAGCTATGTGCTAAGCTGGAGAGAGGAACTGGTTTTGGTTAAAAATTAATCCAGATAACCACAGTGATTAGTTTCCAGTTGCATCAGTACTCTGCATGGAAGGACTGACGCCAGCTGCCTCAGTGCCTGGAGCAGATCTGTGCTGCTCCTTGCATCTTGTTCCCTGGATGCCAGCACCTTGCAAGTGAAATATTTTCCTCTGGATGACATGGACCTTCACATCTCCCCGAGACTGACTCTCACAGAAAGCATGAGGTCAAATTCATGCAGTTTTCCTATTTCTTCACTGCCTTCCTGCATGTTTGTCTACAGAGACGCTCGCTGTGTCAGTGTTTGTCCTCTGAAAACAAGAGGGAAGAAGTGATGGCACAGGCCACTGTGTTGCCACTCATGCTCTGTCTCCTCAGACTCATTGCATGAAGCTAACTGGGTCATTTGCTTTTGGTAGCAAGGTTGTTTTTCTTCCCCCTCAAGTAAAACTGGCTTTTATGTAAATAATTTTTGGACCAGCTGCACTGAACTAATTATCTGGGTCATTCAAATTTCTGCTTCTGGAAGTAATTATGGCCTTTGGGACTATACTGTATAATACTGATTTATGATTGGAGACTGAGAGTCTTCCTTATCTGCATGAATACTATAAAGCAAAGTTAGCAAATCTTCCTTACATCCTCCGGGCTGCAGAGCGCTCCTCTTCTGCGCACAGAACTCCCATTCGGTCTAATAAGCATCTCCCTTCTCCCTTTCCTGCACGCGCACGTACTGAGGACTCTCAGGCTGGGTATAATCAGCAGGCCTGGTCTGCCATTTGGGACAGCGCTCCAGCATCCTTTCTCCTTTTTTCTGCCTGAAGCTTTATACCCCATTACCTCTTAACTGGGGCATCAGTGAAAAACAAGGAGGAAACTTTACAGAGAGGGCAGGGATACGTGAAGGGATGAGTAATTGGGAAGATGGGGTTCACTCACATCCGCTGAGGGAGGAGTGAGTTTACACAAAGACACAGGTGTCCTAGATTTTGTTTGCTCTGAGACTGTAAGTCTGTAAGCTGCCTTACCTGTGCAGGAGGGCTGTCCTGCACCGCTGGCAGAAAGGGGACCTCAGCAGGACGAGGACAGTGAGAGGAGGCAGCAGTTCAGGCCACATCTCGTCTTGAAGGGGCTCAGGGCCACTTTCTGCCCCAAAGGGGAGAGAGCAGCCTGGAGCAGCCTGGCAGTGCTGCATAACGAGGAGCACAGTGCTGCTGTACAGCCACCACTGATTTCTCTATCCCACAGCCAACTCCCACGCTGAGGAAAGCTCATTTAGCTCCAATCCTCAGGCTCTCACTAATAACAGCGACCAAAGGGCCAAAAGCTCAGAGCTAAAATAAAGCTGTCTAACACCAGGCCAGAAGAGGACATTGGCCTAAAGATACAGTCAAAATCAATTCACAAATTGGGCAGAAAGCGAATAAATGTCATCAGCTTTATTTTTAAAAAATTGTAATTATATGATTCACACGAAATATAAAAACAGTAGTAATATAGCATGTTTGGATATCACTAGACATTAAGACAAAAATGAGCAGAGGCTCAGAGTACTTCAAGGTTTTAGAGCTCATCTTCAATTCATACCTGCATCTCTCAGCAGCCTCTGCTTTGAAACAGACATTCTAACCATCCTTTATTCTTTTTTTTTTTTTCCCCCGGCTAGTTTGTCCCTTCCTGACCAATGGAAACAAACTATAAGGTAGTAAAAAGTACCAAACTACTGCTATCCCAGTACTCAACTTTTTGTGTGTTGCAGCCTGTTACAGCCAGCGTCCAGCTTCATTCTCTTGGTGGAAGCATCTGTCCACTCTCCCGTGCTTCTTCTGAGCCCACAGCCACAGGGTCCTGGCCACAGATAAGTACTCTCAGACATTTCTACAGTAAATGCTATTAATTATAACAGCAAGCAGTAATGCTTCACAACTCAGAAAAATCACTGTAGTTAGCTGTCCCATTTACTTGCCACAAACATTAAAACTGAAAATAAATGAAAACCCAGTGTAAGATGATCAGAAATGGATGACATCTTTAAACTAAAATTTTCTTGCAGACCATAATTAGATGAGAAGATCATTTTAGATTTCTTAGTTACAAAGTTACAGTTTGTACTTACTGACTGAGATTTGCTGAACTGTTTGGTCTTGCAAAAGTAACCACATTTAAAAAATCCAACGCCTGACTGGATCACTTGGGAAGCAGCTTTTTTGTTTTCTCATTCAAAACTATTTTTTGTTTAGACTCTTTCCTTTAACGTGCAGCTAAGCAAGTTTTAAAACACTTGATAGTGTTTTAAACAAAAGTGAAACCACAATGTCAATCAAGTAAGAAAAAACCCCATCTGATCCAAACTGAATATAGGTGATTTTTTGACTCACCAGAAAGTGTTGATTTCTTTTTTCCTTTTCAGCATGACTGAGACCAACTCCTCTCTTGCTTTCTCCTGATTTTTTGGGATTGGCAATAAGCCAAAACCTCATTTGCCTAGCTGTAAAAGACATCATTAGTCATCAGCATGGTTAGATGGGGAATAGCTGGAAAGTTAGATGCTCCAGAGATCAGTATTAGACCCGATCTTATTTAACATTCTCACTAATGATCTGAGATTATTGTGTACTCTATATTATTTGTATTCACTGACGGCACTCAGATTCTGAGGGGTTGTGAACCCCAGTGGGGAGAATGGGGGATTGAATAAATGGACAGAAGATTAATATCCTTTCAAATTGATCCAATTAAGGATGTTCATTTCAAAAAAATGCTAGTTAATAGAGCTGAAGAAAATAGCCCCAAATGCAGATGTTAGCTAAAAAAACCCACTCAGCAATGGTGCTCAAAAAATATTGAATACTGAGCGGCCACAGACTGGAAAGGAGCCTGGAGTGCAATGAAAAGGCAAAATGCATCTCACCTATCTGGGCTGAACAATTGCTACAAATTATTTCAAAAAGAAGACAGACTCATGGGAAAAAGGTCCAGCAAAAGCTTTCACACTCAAAGTTCCTGACATGAGTACCAGCTCAGGAGGTGTCTACAGACTGCCAGATGCCATCAGGAAAGGCTCTTATTTTTTTATTTACCCTTTCTATGTGTTTCTTCAATTCATCTGATGTTGGCCATTGCTAGGTACCCTCTCATAAGACCCTTCTGGTTTAGTCCAGTAGGACTGCTTTTATTTCCCGGTGAACATCCCTGTTTCCTGCAAGCTGAGGATTCCTCTTCAGTAGGGGATCAGTAAAATGATGCTCAGATGGGCAGCCCAATACAAGAGAGAAGCAGGACCAGAGATGGTGGCATCACACAGATGAAGTTATCTTTGGCCAGTAGCAGGGCAAACTGCAGAAGGAGATTTTTAACACCAGGAGCAGCCAGGCCTGGAGGAAGAAACCTTGTCGCTATATGTTCAGACCACTCCTGGAATCCCGTAAAAGTGGAAGTGATATTTTTTTTGGCTACTGTATGGGAAAAGCAACTCCTACTACAGCAAGTAACCGGCAAATGGGTTTAGTGGGTCTTCTCCATATTTAACCTCTCCAGTAGTTGTCTTCTACCTTTGATCTTGCTGGAAATCAATGAGCTCACCTAATCAATGAAGAACAGTGCATATAGATTGAAGGCAGCCCTATGTGATTCTTTGAAGCTCCCAAATGTCAACTGAAACATGGTAAAAACTTTTCCAAGAGTATTTATTGGCTCATCATTTATAATGAGACTGGTACAGAGAGTCAAAGACACAGATCATAATGTCTGCAAACAGGCGTGTTTGGAGCACTTATGTAAGTCCTGAGGTAGGGTATGAGTCAATATTTCTTATGGATACATAATTGATAGCTGAGAACGAGGATCAATTTTCCAGTGAGCATGGGAGGAACGCTCACTCACCTTTTCATAGTTTTTGTGCCTCCAGGATCACTTCAACTTTAAACAATAATCTGATGAGGGCTTTTTTCTCACTTTTTATTTTTTAATTCTTAGTTACTTCCAAATATCTTCCTCTTTCCTTCTCTGGCGTTTAAAACAAACCAAAACTTCTTCATCTCAAATTAATTGCCCCAATTTTTCCCCTGAGCTGTGACCACTGAATAGCCTTGTGTGGCTCTGATGGTCACCCCTCCATCTCCTTCCCAGGAGCTAACGGCAATGCCACCATGAGCACTGCCTGACAGGAAATTGCGTAAGGGATGTCCCTAAACCAGTGCCAGTGTCCCTGCTCCGTGGCAGGGCAGACACACCCTGGTTGACCAGCTGCGTGTTGTGTGGTGGCAGCAGGCACTGAAGTGCTCTCCAGTGGGATCGGGGTTTGCTGGGACAGCCTATGCATACCTGGGACAGGTAAACAGAAACAAAGAAGAAAACTATTTGCTGAAGAGATGAGAAAATGTTCTTAGCCAAAATCCTCACACTGTTGTGCACTACCCCATTTTGTGTGGAGATGGGATTTTCTTTTATGGCTGGATCTAATTAAGGCCAGAACTACTGGGTTGCCCTTTGATGGCAAGCCCCATTACAGCTTAGTAGGTTTCAAGCCAATGTTACTATGAATATGATACAAACCCCATGCACAGGGCACAAGGAAGGGCCAGAGAGGGCACATCACTTAAAGCAGTTTGATGTGAACAGAGAGGGTTCATACAGGCTACAACATGCACCCCTGGTGAGACTGGGCAGCAAGCACCTGATTTAAACATCACTGGCTTTTCACACCAACCTGTCCTCCTGTGTTTGGCCCTTTCCTTACAACTAAGAGTGGGCCATGCCCCAGAAAATGTAAGCAGCCCTATCTGAATAGAAAACTTGTGCTACAGCCAAATTCAGCAGAAGGAAGAGCGCAGGAGGGTCTGGACTGGCACGCACTGATGAGACTGTTTGGACAGCGATGTCTGCAACCCTGTAGCGTGAGCCTGCCCTTCTGCCAGCATCACTGCCCTGACACAGTTGACACCAGCCCCACTGCTTCTGTCACTCTCTCAGCTCCACAAACTCACCCTCCTCAGGCTTTTGCATTTACATGCTAGGGCTGAACCTGGGTGGCTGCAATGCAGGCACAGGGGCTGATGTGCAGATGTGGTTGTGGGGTTGGTACCTCCTTGCAGTGGGCTGGGGACAGCCAAGGGCTGAGACATCCCACACCCCTTCATCAGGATCTGCTAAAGCCCGTGCACCAGAGTCCTGCAGTGTTTTTCTTCAGGGAATTCCTTCTGTCTTTTTCCACTGCAGATTCTGCACTGCATGTGCAGAAGTTCCACTCCTAACAGTTGGAAGAGTGACAAAGATCTGCAAGGATAGAAAGGAGAGTTTTGCCTCCCCATGTACTGCATCCACCACTCGGGCTTCTGTTCTTCTGCAACAAACACTGGGGACAGTTTCCAAATTGCAGGAGATCCCGAGTTTGCTTCGAACTAGCAGTAGGTCTTTACCATCACTAATCTTTCATAAATCTTAAGCCTAAAATAAATGGTGTGACAGTTCTGAATGTCAGGAATCAGGAGCTGTAGCAGTTTTGTCCACAGACATTTTGTATGTGCATTTGGGAATGCATTTGGCAAACCCCCTCTATTATTTGTTCTGGCTGCACATTGTTTATACTTTTCTTCCTGTTTTTGAAAACAGAAATTATTGTCTCAGTGGCTAGATAAAATATTTCTCTTACAAAAGAAAGCACTGGTTGAAAAGAAGCACTTTAATAATTTTATTTTGTTTTTCTTCTTACAGCAAAGGACAATAAGAGAGATTTCTGTGACCTTTCACATTAATATTTTATGAACTACCTGAGAAAAGATTTCAACAAGAAATGGCTGTAAATGGGAGATAATGTGGTGCAATGCACTAAATGCACCCTGGGAGAGAGCTAGTTCATACTGTCTCTTCCACCCAACCATTACAAACCAGGTAGGGCCAGCTCCTAATAGCCAGAATCTCTGCAGCCAGTACGAGGCATTACTGAAGCCAGCCACAAAACAAAACAATTGTCTCAGTCATTGGCCCTCCAGAATTGGAGTAAATTTGGTGACAAGGCTAAATCCTTATGGAGTGAGCTGCAATTACTCATGGGAGTGAGCACACCAAGGCTGGTGAGACTCCCAGCGTGAGTGAGGGCTGACTACAGGAGCAGGTGCTGCAGATCCAGGAGGAATGTGCCCTACAGGGACCCTCACTGCTGCACAGGTACCCCTTTTCTTCAGAATGCTTGGCAGAGTTATTGGGGCAAACTGAAAGCAGGGCAAGGAAGTTTTGTGAGTTATGAAAGTAATTCTCTGGATAAATTGTTAAATCAGACATACAGCAGAGTTAAAAGATAACGAGGCTATAAAGAGAGAAAATACAGAGGACTGTGTTGATCAATCTATACTTGTTTTTATTGTAAGACCCTGTTGCATCCTGTGAGGACAGACAGGGGCAGATGGAAATTTCCCAGCTCCTAAAGCTGCCAAGGCAGGAGATGAGGGAAGTCTCCTGCCAGGTTTATTTTCTTATTTTCTGAAATATTTCAGTCTTCTACTGTGATCTTAGCTTATGCACCCAACTAGGGACTTACCCAGGTTCCATTCCTTATGCCCAAACTTTTCCTAAGGACACAGCTTATCCTCATCGCTGCTGTCCATTGCACTGACACTGACAGTAGGCAGTGTGGCTGCTATTGTCACCTACCACAGTATTGTGACATATCATCTGTCACGATATAACAAACACTTTCTCAGGCAAGCTGAAGTGCCCAGAATACCATGTTCTCACTGAGATCTGCACACAGCAGCTGGCATCAGAATGGCAGCTGAATGCCACCAATATTGACAACATTTTGTTGCTGCTGTTGTTAATTAAAAGCCTGAAGCATTTAAAAGCAATCTGAGAGCAAACAGTGTAGGTTTGCACCAAATCACAAGTGTAACTCATCAGTGTAATAAGCCAAGAGACACGCATTTGTAGAGCAAAATTTTACTGCTCATGATCCCCGTCTGGTGTCCTGGTGTCAGAGGGGAAGGGCACGGACACTCCCATCTGTAGCTTGTGCCCAGATGGCGAGGCATGGCAGCTCACCCACACGAGCCATTAAAAGAGGCTCTTTCACCCTCTGTGCCAGGGGATCCACTCTGGCCATAAGATCAGCCAAGCTCAATCAGCGTCCTCAGTGGATGGGAACTCTCGCCACTTCAATGAAGCTAAAGGATGAGACGGTTTTGCATGAGATGAGAATCCACCTCCCTCCACCTTCCAATTTACTACAATGATTTTGGATAATAATAAAGGGAAAATCCCATAGTCAGAGGGGAAATGCTTTCTTCTCTATCTCTTCCACTGCCAGTGGGCGCAAGCAGCTCTCTGGCCAGACAAAAAGGCAGTAATTTAAACAAAAAGTACCTGTGATAACGATGTGCTTTTTCAGTTTGCAGACTCTGTTCTCCAGTGCTGACAGAAGAACTGTAGCTTGTACATAGACAGTATCAAGAACCACCTGCACTGAGTTTTGCTGGAGATTTCCTTGTACTCCCTGCAGAGAGGCAGCTCTGGGGAGGTGGCTCAGCTTGCAATGGGACTGTGCACTAGATATCTTCTCCCACCCTTTTCCCCAGGTGCTCCAGATGCACAGAAATGTTGGGTGAAGAACACCCATGGTCCCTAAAAAGATTGATGCATCTCTGTAGACCAAGAGAGAGGAAAAAATTACCATCTCTCCTCTCTTGAGTGTCTGGAGGTGGAAGGCAGCCATTGCTGTAGATTATCAGGTGAATTATGATTCCAAAGGAAGTTCATGGGAAGGTCACAGAGCAAAATCAGATGTTATTTCCACCACAGAGAGACATGAAGAAGAGCCAGCACTTCTTTCCTCAGCTTTTTCCCTTTTTCCTTCTTCACAAATGCAGGAACTATTTTGTCCGGGTTTTGTGGGGTTTTTTGGTGTTTTTTTTTTTTTTCCTCCTGGTGTTACAGTAAATCCCTGAGACCAAAACTTTGGAAAAAACCCACTCTGCCTCTTGGTAAATTTCCATGGCAATCATTCCTTCAGTTTCCCCACACCACTGGCCTTGATTTGAGGCGACATCCACTCTGGTGGCAGCAGTGTGGCCCTCCCCTTCTCCATCTCAGTTCTGATTGCAAAGCCACATCAAGCAAACCCGAAAACCAGCAGCCTCTGTGATAATGCTCCCACTGACTTCAAAGGACTTTGGACCCAGCCTCACACAGGGTCAAACACTAGACATACCAGAGCAACCAAAGCAACTCTTGCACACAGCTGCAGCTGCAGGCATACATAAAGGAGAGCAGAGACCCTGCCCCTGTCCCAGCAGCACAGAAGACCATGGAGTCACAACGACTACATGCCAACTGCTGGTGGAGACTCTGCTGTCCAGCAAGGGGGCTGCCTGGGGCCCTTACCTCTGGATCTGGCCATAACTCAGCCTATAGGATATATTCCATGCAGGAAAGCTACTTAACTGTGTGACAGTGAAGGGCATTGCATCCTAAAAATGCTGCAAGCCCCTCTGCAAAAAGCAAAAAGTACACATTCATCAGCTACACACACGTCTGTGATTCTGAAAGGTTTAAAAGGGAAGAATTATAGTGAACTGGGAGGTATGTTCACTCTGACTCTATTATGGAAGCAGTGGTAGTAGCTCCACAACAGGTTTTATACTGAGAAATTTGGTTTCACGCTCTAAGGCACCAAAATGAAATAGGGTTTTTTTAAAAAAAATCTATTTATTTTCAGGATAGAAAGTTCTTTTGAGTTTTCAGGGAACTATCAGAGGGCACTTTGGTCACTGGGAAGTAGAATAAGAAATTTGAAAGAAAATGTTAAATACCAGCCACTCTTTCACACTCTCACTCTGATGCAAAACCTGGTGTATTCAAAGCACTTGCCTGGGATATAGCCGTGCTCCAGGAAACTTTACGCAGAGTTTTCTCCTTGGGGGAAAATATGAGGTTGGGCTTTGGGTCTGCTTTACAGCGCAATCATAGGGAATGAGATATGAGCGTTGCATCTCTGTACATTCTGGAATTTATGAAGAGAGGGAAAAAGAAGACAGTAAACCTGATGTACAAAGACTAGGGTATGTTAGATGTTTTAATGAATATTTTTTCATTGTAGTGTGCTGTTTCTACTGTGCAAGCACTACCAGATATTACCCATAATGTTGCAAAGCAGTTTCTCTTTCCCTGTTTTGCTGTCAAAGGTAACAGTTTCATCCATTTCTTTCACATCATTTTGAAGTCGAAATCTTCCATCCTGTGTCTACCAAGTTTGTCTGCTTTTGTTTGTTTTTAAGTATTGGTAAAATTACCGCAGCTTTCAAATTTGACATAGGCTGACTGAACAGAGCATTGCTCTTACTGGCTGGTAACAGCCCCTCATAAGAGTGACTTGTGTCTCAGGAAATAGGGAGTGCTGACAGATATCTCCACTAATGTGTTTACACTTCAGTACAGAAAATTGGTTCTCTTCAAATACATCAGCAGATAGGGGCTCTCAAAGAAATAATTTCGGGAAGAGGGACTTTTAGTATGAGTTTTGACCCAGATTATTTTCCAGGTGGCAAATATCAACCTAGCTGTGAAGTCCAGACCAGAAGTCAGGAGACAACTCTGTTCCCAGCTGCTACAACTTACTGTGCAAACCAGGCAAAGTCAATTAACCTCCTACTAATTTTTTGTCTGTTAAAATGCAGATGCTTTTAAAAATGAGTGACTGAGCCAAAGTCCAGGCACATTCATAGAAAGACAAGTGTTGGCTTCAAGATCAGGCTTCTAAGTCTCATGGGTGTGGTGAGATGTGATTCAATAGCATTTGTAAAGATCTCTGAGGTTCTCAAATGTAGGATGATCTGAGCAGGTAAAGAATTCCAGTGACAACTTCTAACGCATGCATACCTATTAATTCTACTGCCTCCCCTCCCTTTTTCATGTCAAAGTAGCAATAAGAATGAGATTTAAAGTATTTATTGAGTGGTTGAGAAAGCCAACCTTTGACTCTGTGCCTTAGAGCAGTGCCTGGGGCAGGCAGTAATTGTGCAGAAAGGCACTGATAGCATGTCTTCTTATTCCTTAAGAAAAGTGCTTTTCCAATTTGCTTTGTTCACTGCTGTTGCTGTACCAGACTCAAGATTCACAGCTATAAATACAGCGAGCTATATATAAATACACATACATACACAGAGACTGTGAGTCAGACACATTACCAGCACACCACAGCCCAAGACAGTACAATTGAGACAATAAGGAAAAAATGAGAGTTCATAATTTTTAATAAATAGAACCTGATCCCAGGGCTTGTTACAGGGCTTGTTCATATGAGTATTCAAACCCACTGAGAATAGAGTGGCTCATAAGCACAGAAATTTGCACCAGACCTGTAAATTGAATTGTATATTCAGCAGGGTTTGGAGTTGCATATCATATTGATTTTTCAAGATAAGAATAGGGACTGAGATTGTAGAAATTGTATTCAGATTTTCAGACCTGAAAAGTTACGTTATTTATTGACTGACAGGAATTTCCCAGTGTGCAGTGATTGCATTTGTGCTATAGACCCTCTCAATCTCTCTACAGTCCTTCAGCTGAGATTGAGAAATTTGGCAGAGGTTTCTGCACCTTGAAGAATTCCAGAGAATTTGGAAATCCTCACTGAACTGACCAAAGAAAAATGGATCTCTCTCTCATCCATCATGCCATAGGGTGGGCTGGTGAATGAGCTTCAAGTTCTTTTGAATCTGCACATGGGGTTGTATGCAATTCTTCCTTTTCCTGAGTTGCTTTAGGTTAATTTCTATAGTTAGGGACTTCGTGTATGCATTTGTGATTATACATCTATATACACCATCATCTCCCAGTATATAATTAAAATCCACAGTACATAATTAAATGTTTCTTACCCCTGTGTCTGACAATAGATGTGAGAATAGCGACAGGAGACGGACACTGAGAGCTATAAATATATTCAAAATAAACCAATTTAACAATATGAATGCATTTCGGAAGCCATACTCTAAATCTGGCAGTTAAAGTGTCCCACAAAACACAGTGAAACATGTCCATCATTTGACAAAGTTTCTGAAATGCAAGCAGATTTTTATAACTTCTTGTTACAATATTCCAAACATTACTGTCATCTTCATTTCAGAATAAGCAAATGGAGTTGCTAGTCTTACCTCCACAAAACGCTGTTTAGGAGAAGCAGAGCTTATGACATAACAAACAACAGGGGTAAAATCAATCAATAACACTTATCTGCTGCCCAGTTTGAGAGCCCTCAGATATGTGTTGTCAACTGAAGTTACAAATAGATGTTTCTGAGGGAAAAAAATCTGACTTTCAAGTGCAGCAAAGAAGCCCAGATTCTGTTCTCAGTGAATAAGGAATGGCTCCATTGACTAGACATAGCATCAAGACATTAAGGTCAATAGATTTTTTCCTAGTTTTCCTTAGTATGGTGCATTGCAAAATTTGGCTTCACTTTTTGGCATTCCAAGTTATGTCTGAATCTTTCAGCAACAACAGCAAAAGTATATCTTTATTACTTGTACAGATCTATTTGCAGTACAACTCTGACAGAGGAAGAGAACTAGGTGTCAAATACCAGCTCTCCTTTCTGAGGTCAGGTAGACAGGAAACATGCAGTGTAGTGAAGAACCACTCAGCAAAGGATCATTTAGCCAAAGAGCAAAGAAAATAAGAAAATCCATAAAATTTGGTGACCACTGTCTTGGAGAATACATTAGATGTCAAAATGGAATATATGGAGGTTTTTCAGTATGTTTGGTGGCCACATGAAGGCTTCTGACTGGCCTTTCAAGCAGCATGGCCACGGAACCATAGTGTGCCTATGTTGAATATATTGGCTACAGAGCGTGGTGATCATCACAGCATTGCCATACCCTCTCTGACTGACCATGTTATGGCACTGGCTTACAAGCCATAAGTGTAGAGTCTGTAAGCTCCAAACTGTAGCACTCAGGCTGTGCTGACTGCCTGGGATGACTTGCCTTTTCTGAAGACCTCGGAGAGATTCAAGGCTGAGTACAGCCAAGCCTTCATTTCCCAATCCTTTGCTCCCCATGAGAAGAACAACCTAAGAATTTGGCACAATGATCCATTGCCTATTTCTAATTTATGAGCAGGTTTATGAGCCATAGGCTGAGGATGCTCTCATGGGTGAAAGTCATCATTCAATAGTATCTTATCAATGAGAACAAAAATCAGACCGTCATTGGTTTTGAACTGAGACTCTAGAACCACCTGCAGCACGGAGGAATTGAATAATATATCAATAGTATAAGTCTGGGTGATACTGAAATAAGTGATACTCTCTGGCTTAATAGACATATTAGAGGAGGTGAATCTTTTCCTATTTCTTCCCACTTTTCTCTGTCTTGACAAATGCATGGCAAGAGAGAATCCATGTTGCTTAGCAACTCCTTAGGATGCAGAAAGAAATCAGTCAATACAACTCTGAATTAAAGCTGCAATGACCCACAGAAAATTTTTCTGGAGAAAAACAAGAATAGCTAAATATTCTCCGTCTTTTTCCTGAAGTCACATTAGCTCATGAGTCAAATTCTTTAAAATCAAGAATGATGGAAAAAGATATGTCTTTCTGAGGTGGGAGAAGGGGACTTATTTACCATTGGGGTCGGAAGAGAAGAAACTAATTTTGAATTCTAGCAATGCCAGTTATTTTAGTTAAGGCTGAGAGTGGATTTTTCCATTTTGACACATGAATCATTTGTGAGCCAGTCATGATTTCAGTCATGAGTGACTCTGGATTAATTCCTCCACTTGTTTGAATTGTCATTGGTTACATTGCTATTACATCCAGAGCAGTTGAATCAACGGATGTGGCACCAAAACAAAGAAAGACATGATTATTATTGCACAAAAGTGTACGCATCAAGCTGTCAGCAGAGCACTTGCAGCAAACCTTCAACAGCTGAACTAAAGTCTAGTCCTTAGCCCATGAGTGAGCATACAAGTCACAGAGCCCTGTTTCTGGTACTGGGTGGTTGACTGAGCATTTTCAGGATGTGTTTATTCACCAAACACAACTGGCAATCCTGCAAAAATCAGCAAGATGATCACAGTTTGTGAGCATTCCCATCAATGCTGACAGGTTTCTGAGTATTCAGAACCAGTAAGAAGAGTGACTTCCTAGAAGTTCAAGAGAGATAAATTTAACTCCTTTACTCACAATAGTATTTATATACTCATTTATTTGTTTTTATTATTTGACCAGAATTCATCTGTATTTTCAGTAATGCAGGATTTGGTTGAACTGGTCAAATAACAGAGGAAAGTAAGTACGTGAGGAAACAGTTTATGTTTTCATACAACAAATTGCAAAGCACAGGCTGACTTAGCAGCTGCTCTTCAGAAATTGCAAGATACAAGAAAAAGTGAGAGAAACCAGCTCATCATCACTTTTCAGAGCAGCTATTGCTTTCTGTTCACGGAAAGAAAAAGACAGGAGAGAGCTTTCTCTCTCCTTTTGCTCTTTGGGACAGTATTAATATTATCAAGATCACTGCTACTACAGTAATGCTTGTGTCCCTCGTTGCATTACAATATATTAATATCTCTTCTAGTTTCCTGTGCATTTCTGAGACAGTCCCAGTGTTAAGGTTGCTTTAAGCAGCCTCATTGGCTTCAAGGAATGCTGAGGCTCAATCAGCAGTGGTTGTCACAGTTAGGAGCACCCTGTATGGACAATCATATTGAGCGTCCCATGGCCATATTACATTTGTCCTCTTTATTACCACTGTTCTTTCCCGTGACACTTTTACTTGTGCTAGCTTGGAAGATCACATATTGCTATACATGACAATCAGGCACAGGCTACACACGGTGTTAAACTGATTTACACTGTATTATAGTACATCTGTCGTGTTTATATCACGTGTAGAATTATGATACATAGAGAGGTTACTTCTGCTCTATGTGCAAGCTATTCAGCTATAGTTATTCAGCCATGGATAATACAGAAATATGTTATGATATTAATAGTATTACTGTGCGATCTAACTTAAGAAAAATATTTTCTCTCTGGTATCTATCAATATTAAAACAGTTCTATAAGAGAAGTAAGGTATTTCAGTCTGCTTCCATATTTACATACCTTTCTGGGCCTGTAAATATAAAAAGATGCATTTCCCATCGGTTCTTGAGACACATACACAAGAGACAGTCCCTTGCAATATCACAAAGCTTCCCAGGTTAAAAAGTTGAGCTTTTGTAGCAGTTGTTTCTGGTTTTGATAAAACTAGATATTCATTCTGTTCTGCTCTCTTGTCTCCATGTTGTATAAATAAAATTGTCCCCCTCTTAACGAAGCAAACTTATTAGGATTGCAAACAACGGAATATGGTTTTGGTCGTATAACTCTAAGACTTTTCAGCCTTTTAGCCCTTTGAAGCAATTTGCCGTTCACAGTGACAGTAGTGTGTGAACTTCTTCCCCATGTGAGCTCAGCATAAAGCACTCCATGGCAGTCAGGCTGCTACCCTCCAGGTGACTCACACTCTGCATGCCAGGCAGTGAGAGCACTGCCACTCAAAAATCTCTGCTCTTTGGGACCAGTAATGGTCACCCATACGATGAGGGCCTTGGGCTACACACTGCTGTCAACACATGCAGTGTGCCAGCAGTGCCATGGCTGACACGGTTGGGGTGATCTGATGGAGGAGAGGTGCCTTTGGCGAGTCACTCCATGGTGTTGGGGGGTTTGGAGATGATTCTCACTGGTGTACATGGAAACTGGCAGGGGACCCAGGGCCAAACAAGCACATCAGGGAGCTGCCTCTAATACACTGAAAATGTGTGGTGTAATCATACCCTGGAAAGCATAAGAGCCGCCCTGTAATCCAGCCTTCTCTTTAGTGGAGAAAACAGACACAAGTTCTCCAGGGATGTTGACTCACCTGCTTCCCTGGACAGCCTGTTCCTGTGCTTGGCAATCCAGGAAGTTACAGTCTCATTCCCGTGGGATCCACATGCTAACCTACACACACACCGGCACACACACTGCTCCACAGCAGGGCCAGGGTGTTCATGCAGCTTTTTTGTTCCCAGCCAAATATGTGTTCTGTGACCCTTCTCAGAACAGGCTGGTGTGGGCATCCTGCTCACTCTGGGATTTTCCAAGGGATGCATGGGGAGGAGTTTCCCTTCTTGAAACTACTTCACATCACATTCAAGGCTGCATGGAGTTAAGCTGAGGGAGACACTGGCTGGGGGGACATCATGCTGGAATCCCTGTGTGTGCTTCCTCAACTTTCCCTTCACAATTAGGGCAGGAGGCGTAAGAAAAGAGAGCTTAGAGGCTGCAAATCAGCCAGTGGGCTAGGATGCTTTTCCTTTCTTGGTGCTGAAATGAATGATGCTTAGTCTTCTAGTTAATTTGAAGGGGCCACATCTGGAAGTGTTTTACATGGCCTCAGCCTCCGTGGTGATTTGCCTGAGTAAGCACCTCAAGATTTAGCCAATAGAGAATGTGCCCTGCATAGCTCATTAAGAACCTAATCACTCCCCTCTGGGTCAAATTCAAGTGGCTATTAGAATCAATGTATTTATTTGCAGCCAGAAGTGCTAAAGAGGTTGTAAGATATATAGGAAATATGTTCTGGGAAAACAGCATTGTGGTAACAGCACAAGAAAGAGCCTGAGCTGGTTTAGATGCATCCTAATCCCCTGCTGCTGTTAGATGTTGGGATTTCTGCACCAGGGAAGAGGGAAAGTGAAGGGTGTCAGCTAGAGGAATGATGAAAATATCTCACAGTCAAGTGACAAGAAGCCCGTGGCACATCAAATAGCAGAGAAGGACTATGCAGATAACAGCTGGCTGACAGGGGAACCGTTTTCTCTGATTGGAGGCTGTCTCCAAGGAACATGGACAGACTCTTTGCTTACTGACCTTGAAAATGGAAATAATTTCAGAGGCATCTTTCTCCCATTTGCAGAAGTTTAAGCACATTTGTTTTTATCAAATGAATTTGAATGCATGTTGCCGTGACATCACAGGGAAAGGATCATTCCTCGTTTATCAGGGTGTCTGTTTTGGTATAAATGACAAAGCTGCTTTAAAAAAATTGTTTTTAATGTGTGACTTTCCCTTGTGGAAAATATGTTGAAAGGGGCTGAGGATGGAGCTGAGATTGTGAGAAACCAGGGGAGGGAGCATCCTCTGGGCAAATGTCATCTCATACCCAATAGCTGAGGATGTGCTGGGAGCCGGGAGGGAAGGAGGCATTTCACAAGAAAAAAGATTCAATTGCCGGAGAATATGAGGACATCCTTGCTTGGCACTCTGCCTGCTCATGTAAACAGACATGTTTCAAACACAAGTAACTATCTCCCTACATGGCCATCTTCAGCCTCCCTTCCCCCTTACTAACAAATCTTATTGAAGCAAACTCTTCCCAGAACGAATCACTAGTTTCCTGAACAGTGAACTTTTCTGTTGCAAAGTCAACAAAGTCCTGCAGGAATTCTTGGAAAATCTCCAGACATGTGCAGAAAGAAGCCAGTAATTTGTTGTCTATCACGGCATCCTTTCTGACACCCAGAGAGGCTACTGGGAGCTGAGGATGCTCTGCATGTCAGCAAGTCAGAGCTCCACAGCAGATTTTCTCAACATCATAGAGCTGGGTCATTTTAATTTACTGGCTTATTCTTTATACTCTCATTTCAGTGCTAGCTGTCACTGCGAGAGAAAGACAAGGTGATTGAAACATCCAGCTTGGTTTATTAAACTGAACTGCTCTCCTCTACTGATGGGGAGGTCACCTTGCAGGTACTATAGGGTAGGAATGGGCACATACTGCTGACTAGCTGCTGGCTTGGCAGGTTTACACTCTAATTTCCCCCATGGTAATTTTCCTGGTTGCTATATCAAGCAGGATTTGCAGATCCACCAGCAAGCTCCTGTTGCTGGACCAGCTGCAATGCAGAGGCTGAAACAGCTTTAGCCAACTTTGTTCTGAAGTCTTAGGGAAGCTGAGCATGGGGCACAAAGTTGGTGTGGAGGAGTGGCTCCATTTTTTGATGAATGTCTCCAATGCAGTTGCTGGTCATGAAAAACCTCTAAACCTGGCTTCTGTTACCATCAGGAAAGTAGATTCAGAGGTACAGGTAAACAAGATTTTACTTCCACTTGGCCAGTTTCTTTTGCAACGAGAAATGAAACCGACCATGCCTATTGACTTGCTTCTCTTGTGCTGTTATCCCACAGGCCACGTTTAGCTAGTATTTCCAGGTCTAACTCCCTCTTTTTTCCGCATTGAATTACTTACTCCATTTTTGCTGCACAGCATTGAAACCACCATGATACTCCCAGTCTGGGGTATCTAAATCCCAATCTCTCATCTAGAGAGGTTTACTTTTGTTATAAGTCACCTGAGTGTGAAAGGTACCATAGGCTGGGGACAAGCTCCAGAACCAGGGAACTAAGGGAGGCAGAGCTTTGGGAGAGCTGCTGCAAGCAGGGAGTACCCACAAAACAGGCCCCCTTCTGATGCTCCCAGGGCAGCTGAGAGAGGGAAGGAAGGTGCAGCTTAGCTACAGCAGCCACATCTGTGCTCCAGGAACACTGGAGAAGGAAAGGCTCAGCCAGTAGTGGGAGATGATGGATTGACTGCTTCATGTGTTAGCAGCAGAAAGTGACCTCCCTGAGGCCAGCCACTGCCTGCTCCACACAACTCTGGGGTCTCTCCTCCACCCTGCCCTGGCAGGCTGCCAGCAGACAAGGTGCGGGGAGAAGTAGGGAGAGGAGCACACCACTGTGGGGAAGGAGGTGTATAAATAGTGCCTGTTTGGAAGGCCAGGTGTGTCCGTCCAACTCGAGCCAAGCATAACAGGAGGCAGCAAGGAGTGCGTCTTCCTCTCCAGACCTGGTTCCTGAAATTCATTTCCTCTTATGTGTTTCTGTTACTATGGGTGGGTGGACAGGGAGGGAGGTAGGAAGAAAAGAAAGCAAAAATCTTTGGTTTATTCTTGGATCTCACACCCCTGAGTCTTTATTTATTTACTTTGTACCTGCTCACTTGTGCATTGCTTGTCCTATGCATGTGTTCTGGCTGAGCCACTCTAAGCCCTGTGTCTGCTGGATGGGGAGTTCTGCTCCACTGTCTCCCCGTCTACTTCCTTACCCTGTCTATCCCTGCTGCCAGGTGCATGAGCTCCTCTGTCACCCCCATCACTGGACCTTTCACCAAAATGAATCAGCTCATCTTGGCAGAAGCCTTCTTTTTGGATTAACAAACCAAATTGGTGCAGAGGTACTTCAGACAGGCAAAGCAGAGAGAGAGAGAGAGAGGGTGAGAGATACCAGATGTTCGCAGCAAGAAAGGGAAAACCACTGAAAGACAAAGAGTTGTCCTGTTTGACTTTGCTTTATTGGTTCCTACTTTTGTGCATGACTTAACCAACTGATATCTTGGCACACTGTTGTTTTTCAGGCTCTCAGGATGCACATCAATTTCAAACACCACTACTTCAGCCTGGGACAAAACTTCAGCTCCCATGTACTTCAAGCTTTCTACTGCAAAGCTGGCCTCAGACTGAACTCTCTGACAGAGTGTACTTGGCCAGTGATATGGTCATGTTTATGGTCATTCCTTCTGCCAACTCTTTTAAAAGCATGGGAGGCTGTTATGATGAGCCCCTTGGAAAACAAGGATGTGGCAACAGAAGATTTCCCTTGTTACCCTGGAGGCAGACTCAGATATGGCAGGTGCTCTCTCTGGCTGCCTGGTCCTTCCACATAAAGCCAGTGCTGATATCTGCTCACTCCTGGGAAAACACTGATGGCATCAGGGACCCTGGAAACTAAATAGCTTGGTAGGAAACATTGTTTTGCTTAAAATGCTCAGGCAGCTGATTTCTTGCAAGCATGGAGCAGGTGAGCCATTGCTCACCATGGATATGGGACACATGCAGTTGAGAGCATTAGGGATGGGAGGGGTGGGATGGAGGGATGTTGCTGCCAGCAGGGCTGAGGGGCATCTTTATCCTTGTAATTGTGCGTTTGCTGACCAGTGTGTGCATCCCACACACAAGCACTTTTGTGGCCACCGCCCTGGTGCCTGGGTCCCCTTAGGGTGACCCCACATCACGCCACTGTGTGGGGCAGCACTAGCCCATTGGCTGTGGCTGGGCACTGTCCCCTCCACACCATGTTCTTCTTGCCTCTGGGTGATGGGGCTTCTTCACACTGGTCAAAACCCTGCCTCCCCGCCAGTCAAAAGCACTTTTACAGACTTGCTTGCACTTGATTTGCTCTCCTTTCTCTGCTCTCTCTTTCCTCCAACTTTCTGAAATGGGAACATTATTTGAAAAACAGGCGGTGCAGAAGGAGGCCGCCTGGGCCCGCGAGTGTCGTGTCAGGCAAAATAAAAACGCCTGAGGAGGTGCTTCCAAGAGACTTTGAAAGAAACTGGAGCACACATGTTCCCCTTCTCCCTCTGTTTTTGTCACGTCTCTGTAATACAGTGGACATTTTCCTGTCTGCTCGGCAGGGCTGACAGCGTGTTGTCAGGACAGGGCTGTGTCCTAAATAGAAACTCTGCAGGTTCAGAAAGTTCCCCTCCTCTAATTGGAACCGACTCGCGGAGGTGAAGAAAAGCTGCAAAATTGTTTTAAGCTATGAGCAATTATAACAGCCCTTACAGTGCCAGTGACACTAAGAGGATTTGTACTGGATTATACCTAACGTTAGCATGATCTAATGCCACATGAATATCACAGCCTGCAGCAGGCCCAGCTCTCAGAGTTGGGTTCCTTTTTCTTCAAAGTCTGCCGGGGTTTGTGGAAGGAGGGGAACAAAGCCATGCTGGCAGAATTTTGGTGCAATGTCATATGTCGTTTAAACATCACAAATAGGCAGTGATAAAGTAAAAGTGGAAGGCAAAATGGTCTTTTTTAAGTTGAGAGAAGTGTAGAGTTTCCTACAATGTAAAATAACCTTAACCAGCCAGCCTCCTACTATTTGGCATTTGCTCTGCTGGGGGAGGGACCACAGAGGTCTTGCAGTAAGGTGACATGAGGGTGCCACAGTGGCCTCTGTGTCTGGGCCCATGGGGTGACAAAATTGTGAATCCTTCTCCTACCTCCAGGCTGCATCATACTGTCTGAGGCAGCTTTAAAAAGTGTTTCAAAAGAATCCTTTCTTTTATAATGGTATGGAGAGACTTCCATTGGTGCTGGCAGAAGAAAAAGGAAACTAATTGGGGTATGCCCTCATATGCAGAGATTTCAGTGAGATGAAGCTGTGGTGGAGCAACCTGGTAGGGCTGTATGCAGCTGGTCTTTAGAGAAGGATGGGAGGAAGGGACAGCATGGGAACTGAGTCTGGGACCTGCTCTGCTACTGACTTATTATAGGGCTTGCAGGGAGTTGTTTGATCTCACTGTAGATCAGTTACTCAATCAGCAGACTTAAAGCAATAGCATTTTGCTCTGTGGGAAGGGATGAAGAGAAACTTGTACCAGTGTGAGGCACTCAAGCCCTAGAACAGCTGGGGAGGACAAAGATGGAAGCCAGGTAGAAGGAAAGGAAGTCATTGAGTGAAAAGAGACACATGCTGACCTTGAAGGTTTTCTTTCTCATCTTGGATTTTGCTAGTGAAATCAGCAGAGCCAACAAAAGTTCTCAACTTAAACTTCAGGTATGGCTGAAGGTCACAGAGTACAGATTGTTCTTGGGAACTACCCAAGATTTGCCTTGGAGCAGCAAGGGAGCACCTGATCAAATGGCTGCAAAACTTTTCCTCGGCCTAGACTTAATGCATGGCAGAGGGAATTAATGGGGGTGAAAATGGCTTTATATCCAAAATAGGAAGTTTCTCCCTGCTGGTGCTAGTGAGCTCTGCAGTGCTGAGCTCTGCAGCAGAGGTGAGGAATGAGGCCAAGACATCTGAATTACACTGCTGTATATACTGCCTTTGAATTTGGCCCTGACAGTAGGCTAGGTCAGCCATGCTTCGTACTAGCGACACAGTTTGACTGACGAATGGAAGAATTTCTTATCAGGCCGTTAGGAGATTTTATACCACTAATATATTATATTTATTTAATGTCAAATAGAAGTATACCTATGCAATGTTGAACTGTCATCCATCCCACTGAAATCCTCCCAGGGAGTGGGTTCAGACCTCAAAATGGCGTATGACAAACACCAAGCTACTAACACATAGGAGTGTGGCTCACATGGTCTGTTGCTTCCCAGTTCTACAGCCCACCTCACTACAAACTCCATGCACTGCATCAATCCCTGTTAAGCACTCTTCTGAAAGTTTAGCCAAAATGTCAAAAAACTATGAGCTAAAATAAGCATCAACAGGAAGATGGATTTAATTTAAGAAGTAATGTGTTACAGAGGGGCAGAAACAGCATAAAAGTTTAGAGATTTCAACCTTTGAACCCTCCAGCGGCAAAACATAACAATGTATTTTTTTAAATAGGAGCAGAGATATCCCATGATGGAGTGGTTCCAGGGGAACACCAGCAAATATTGTGGGGGACAATGTAGGATCATGAATACAAGAAAGATTTTAAGGTTATGTTACAATGTAGACAAATCTACACTTTTCAAAACTTAAAAAAGCAAGCTAACAAACAAAACCCCACCCTCTCTGAAATATTTGGGCCAAAAGAGACACACAATTTACACTGATTTTCAAAAGTCTTGTGGGAGTTGCAGGCTGGGTGCTTCATGCTTTCATTCTGCTCCATCAGTAGCTTTCCAGCCAGGTTTTCATTTCTGCAATGCAGCCTGAAGCCCCTCAGGAAGCAGGAAAAGGACTGTTATGATGAGGAGAGAAAGAATGGAGGGGGGTCATGGGGTTGAGGAAAACTGTGGAAGATGAGATGTGCTGGAAGATGTGCCACCAGCTCCTCGGTGGAGGGATGAATTTGACCCACTGTGAAGTTTCTCAGAACTAGTGCTAATATCCTGCTCTTGCAATATTTAGGCAGCAATTATCACCTATAAAACAGGTGATAATGTAGATTTTCACATTCAGAGGGCCAGCTGCCAAGCTGGTAGAAACGGG
This sequence comes from Dryoscopus gambensis, assembly GCA_013389985.1. Lineage (NCBI taxonomy): Eukaryota > Metazoa > Chordata > Aves > Passeriformes > Malaconotidae > Dryoscopus > Dryoscopus gambensis. Next base: position 177,566 of record WEIT01006156.1, on the reverse strand, counting down.
TGGACTCTGGGCTCCACTAGCACTAGAGTGGTTCATGCCAGAAGAAACTACTCCCCAGAATATTTAAGACACCAATTAATCTTAAAATCAAAATAAAGAGAAGAAAGAGTGTACATTGATCCCTTCACTTGAACGGGAAATTTCAATTTGGAGATGTCTGAAGCTCCAGATGATGAATTATTGAGCTGTGAGAGGCCAGTAGCATGCAGCATCACACACTGGCCTTTTTATAATATCCACAAAATAAGTACTTCAGGAAAGAAACTGATGGAAAATTAAGGTGACCTGGCAAAATATAGCAGCTAGTTTTGTGCCTATGCCCTTCCATCTTGGCAGGATACTGTTTTCCTTCCTTCTGTAAAATACTCAGATTGGTACAAAACTGCTTTTTAAAATAGGGCCCCAAATACAAGATCTACTAATGTTTTAGAGGAAAAAAAAATCAGTTTGGGATTTTAAAGTGTCAAGAATTTTTTTTGTACAGGTACACAGAGCTGCCAGGTCAAAGAGCCACCTTCCTGTAACTAGAGTACAGCATATATTTCCCCAGTAACACACCAGCTGTTAGCTGAACCTTACAGCAAGGAATCAATAAAGTCAAGGCAATTTCCTTAACATGCCATCTGTAGGAGATTATGGAAGGGAGGTGGGAAAAGGGTTTTCCTTAGTGGCTAAGGCTTTACTAAGGTTCAAATGAGGCAATATATAGTAAAATAAATTCAATCTGTATTTTCTCTTCTTTCAGTTTTAGAGAGAACTAAATGAAATGGAACTGTGTTGATTCTATCTGGTTCAATATATCTTTGCTTTCTAATGACCAAGGTCATTTTTACCTTCATGAAAAAGAACCCTAATATAAAATACTCACCCAGACTGAACAAACACACATTCACACTTTTTCAAAAGCCAGGTAGATGAGTGATATATTGTGTAATTTGTTTCATGGCACACTGCTGTATGTTTTTTTATAGATAGTGTTTAACCTTGCCAATTTTGCTCTGAGATAATCACTCCTTTGAGGATAAAATCTCACATTTAACATTAGAAGAAAAGAACCCCCCACGTACCAAAATCTGCAGTATACAACAAATAAGAGGGAAGTTACTTAGCCAGAAAGATAACAATTAGAGCAGCTTTCACTGCTGACTCTGTGATTAGCCAGTGCTTGTTATAATATTAATCAGAAATACAGTGATAACTGCTTAGACTAGGTTTTGATACAGCCAGCGAGCAATGACAAAACGCTTAGACATCTTACAATAACGTATTTCTGCCCTGACTAATGGAAGTGGCAGATAGATTCATAAAAATCTCCTATACTTAGCACTGGAGCTATTCTTGGAGTGTGGGAGCTTTGTTTGTGTTTCTCTGGAGTTTATGATCAGGAATATTAATAGTGCCAGCATCTCAAGAAAAGGACGCAAACCCTGGAAGACGACTCTGAAACCCCCAAGGGAGGGGCATGAATGGCAAAAGTCTGCAGGGTCAGCGCACTGTCTATTTGCTCTGTGAGCCCTGATGCAGCCCTAGAGACTGCTTTTGAGAGAGGAACAGTGCAGATGGTCAATGCAAAGTGAATTTTTTACCTGAAGGGAGGAAAATATATGTCTAAGCCCAGATTTATGCTATTGTGCTGTAGGCATGTAGCTGAGGTGGCTAAGTTCGGAGTGCTGTCAGCCCTTGGTTCCCATGATAGTCAAGGCAGGCACCTCCCGAGAGCACCTCAGCCCACCTGTGATGTGAGTCACCCTCAGGAGAGCCTGTACTTCACCCCAGCTTTTGCAAACCAAGTGCCTGACGTGCTGTGAGATGAATCCTGGCCCTGACATGTGAGCATGGGACAAGCTGGCTTTGGTTGGTAGCCTCCAGCCAAGAAAGAACCAAACATAAATCAAATGCTCATCTCAGTTACTTAAATGAAAGATTTCATTAACTTTTAAACATATTTCACTCTTGCCTCCACCCTTCCCTTTCAGGCACACGCTCGGGGCCATTACTGAAAGCAATGTTCACTGGGTGAGACCCTCTCCTTACAACATTTCCAATTCAAGCAGAAGCAAGTAGTAGGGGTTCTTGGAGGAGCTTGACTCTTCCTCTGAGGTTCCTCTGAAGGTTCCTCTGGACCTTCTTCTGAGGTTTTCACCTCGGATTTCACAGGCTACAAAAGATACTGGAAAACATTCAGTCAGGACCAAACTTGGGAATCTTAATCTAAACCCCCAAAGAAGCATTTTGACACACTTGTTCAGCTGAGATTTTTCCCTGCTGTGATTGCCAGTTTGGGCCAGAGGTGGCCAGATCCAATGGGGGGTACAAAAGCATTGTATTCCTTTAAGCCTGCTTTAAATAAATAGGGACATAACATGCAGCAGAAGGCTTTGGAGAACTTCATGCACAGGGACAAACTGTCCTGAAATTACAGAAACATTCAGAAATTAGTGTGGAGACTCTGCATTTCATTTTGTATGCATTTTTGCTTCCTCCTTATTGACGCGCCATATCAAATCCATTCAGAAGTAGCAACAGACTTTCAAAAATACATTGCAAATTAAAGTCCCCAAAAGACAAGCCTTGTCTAAAAATATCACTTGAAATCATCCCTAAGGTCTCTGTCAAAATTTCTTTGTCTGTAGAAGATTTATTTTCTTTTAGGAAATTTATCTTTGCCCTTTTATTTTAATCTCTTTGACATAGGTTTTCTTGCACAAAAAGATTTTAAGAGCACTTCATTTTGCTGCTACATAAATCGGAATTGTATTTTTCTTAAGTTTAGCAACTCTAACAGCAAAGACAGGAGTTCCTCTGGAACTACTCACATAGAGTAAATAATTAGACCTTGATCTGATGAAGGCACTTAACAGCATGCTTATTTTTAACTCCATGAGTGCTGTCATTGAATTCAAAGGGATTGTTTGGATGTTTGAGTGAGTATTTAAGTGAATTGCTGGTCAGAGTGTCCTAATCCTTAAACTTGCCATTGATTTCATGACAAGGTGATGTCCAGGGGGTGAGGAAAGCAGGACTGCAATCATGGCTTGTTGAAATCACAGGAAGCTATTTTTTACCCCTTGCACCCTCCTCAGAGCCACAAAGGCTGTGGTTTGGATTTGTTTCGGTGGGTTTGGGTTTTGGATGGATTTTTTTCCCTTCTAACTGAGATTAATTGGATTTCAAGGTTAATTTTCCCATTCCAGGGAAATACTACCTCAGCCATGTGAAATGGAGAACACTCATCCAACCCCCTATAAAATGCCTGGAAAACACAACCAGGGAGCGATCAGCAAATAAACTGCCAAGCCCTGCAATTCTTCACTCTTGCTCCTAATCTCAAAATGAGGCTTAATTAGGCCAACAGCACACTCCTCGTGGAGCAAAGATTACTTATCATCTTAATTTGATACTTTCACAGACAACTGACATATGGTTTCCTCCTCTTCCCCCTGCCTGTTCCCGCACTCGAGTTTAAACAAGGCTGAAGTGGTGCATAGGACTTCTGCTCTTCCTTGCTGCTGGACTGGGTTTCATCTCTTGTGGGAAAGAATTGGTGCTCTCAGGCTCCAGGACCTGAGCTCACCAAGAGGAGATTGCTTTTCCTCAGAGGAGACCCATATGCCTTTTCTCTCCTAACAGATGTACTACCAGGAAAACAGATTGGTGAGATGGAGCTTGTTCCTTAAAGGTGAGCTGAAATTCTTCTCTACCGTGTGTAAAAAACAAAGTCTGCTTCTTTGAACCACACACACTGTAGGATGCATATTCAACCCAGCTGCACCATGATCATCCTTGGATACACCATGAGCCATATGAGAAAGAGATTTATGGGCACAATTTTTCAGAGCCACAGCAGCTCAGAATTATTGAGTTTCCCCACTGAGAGCAATGTGAGAGGCCACCTTAAGTCTGATGCAATTTAAACTACTCCATAGATCATGCTGGACATCCTCTAATATGCATCACCACAGCCTTACTGAACCTGATAGATGTTAGCTGGGGAAGAGGTGTACCCCATTACGTATGTTATAAGTCTATTCTCTTCCACTGCACCGTGTCCCCAGCTGGTGCAGATCAGTGGAACTCTGGTGCAGTTAATGGGTTTTGCAGCAGTTTTCACCATTTGAAGATCAGAGCAATCCTGCTTCTTGTGGCAGCTCGGAAGGTTTAGTCTTTTGTTTTTAACAACACCTGTGGGGTTTAATTCTCTGCTCTGCCTGTGGGACTGCAAGCTCCCTGTCACCCAAACTCCCCCTCCTGTGTGGGATCAGGTCTACATCCCTACCTCTCAGGATACGGCCCTGGCTGCAGGCTGTTCCCTGACCTCAGGCATGAACTGGGAAACCCTCAGCAAATCAGTGCCAAATCCTGAAAATCAGGCTATATGAGAGACTATGATACAACTTTTCCACTCAGTAATGGGCACTACACCAGAAGTGTATCACAAATGTCTGGCTGTGGTATCAATCCCAAATAAGTCTTATCATACATGTCAGACATAGGTTTTCCCTATTTTTCTAACACAGTTTTGAACTGATTCAGGTGATGCAGGTAAAACACAAGTAGTGAAACCAAAACCGACATGGACCTCCAATAGGGTGCATGCTGTTGCTCCTTCCACAGCACTTTCCTTATGCTTCTTCAGTTTCTGAGGGCTTAAGTTTTAAATGTGATGAGAGCTTTGTAAAAATGTCAGAGTCCTCACTGCAGAAGGATCTTTCAATCTTTGGCTTACATGAGATGCATTTGCCAGGATCAGCTTCAGGTGCATTTGAACAGCAAGACAGTTTCTCATAGCTGTATAAGTTAATTTTTTTTGCAATACACCCATGATTGATCATCATTTCCATTTGTGTACTTATGACTGTGACAGTTACACAGCTTGCACAAGAAGATGCATTTTTTAATGATGTTTACATTTATTTCAGCCATCATAGCTATTTATAGCTACGTATTTGAAAGTCCTAAATAAACAGGTTACAGCTCACCTAAGGAGTAAAATTAAATGAAAATATAAACCAGAATCAAATAATCTGAAGCCTGAGCCCTTAACAGATGCTTGGCATGTTTTGTATATCTAATAGGTGCATAATACATTTTAAAGGTATTACGTGTATTAAGCGAAAACATGTAAAACAAATATATCTCTACCTTTTGGACGGAAAATTATAAAGTGCAGCATATAAAGTGCATACACACCTGTCTATACACACATGTGCAAGCACAGGCACATAAGTCCATAGATGTCCACACATTCAGTACAACAATACTTTTGGATCCTTGCACCTGGAAGGTCTGTGTTGTAATGATACCTGGGAGCTTAAAATAACAGAGCTGCCATGCTGTTGCATGCCAGGGGAGCTGCTAGCACTGCAAGTCCTCTCAGAAAAGGAGCTGCAAGAGCAGCAGGGAAAACCATGGGCTGCTCTGAGGGGTGAGGGGCTGGAGGAAGCCTTTTGATGTACGTTGCCATTCACCACAGGATGCATGGGAAGTGCTGAGGGGTGACACCCTGGGACACCGTAGCTGTTCAGCAAACACCACACACACGCAGAGTCAAAATTACCTCAGTTTGATAGTATGGCCTGTGCATGTGCTTAAAATGCAGACCCCAGGTGGGACAAACAGCTTGCACACTGCATTTGGCACCATGAGGTTCCCAGGGGAGCAAAAGGACAGAGAGTGCCCAGGACAGAGGGTGCCCCAAAGGGCAACCACAGGTATTTGAGTCCTCTTGAAGGGGCAAAGAGGGGCTCACCCGCGAGAAGCTGCAAGCAGAGCTTACAAGGTGAAGCAAGAAGAAGGAAAATGGGCGGTGTGGCATCACACCATGTTCTCTGTTTTGTTTCAAAGCTGTGAGGCAGAAAGTGTTAGCTAAAGACAGGGCTTGAATGAGCACTGATCCTGGACATGCAAAGCATCTGTCTCTGGGTCTGCATTCAGTCACCAGGATCATGTTCAGAAATCATTCAGTTAGTGTCCACAAAGGTTGCAGTTCTTCACCTCTTGGACACCTTGATGGAAGCATGAACTCCATTACGCTCCTTCCAATGGGAGACTACTGGAGTCTACTCTGGCCCCCTCTGAGGAGTGGCAGCCCTCATATCTCTTCCCTACTGGCTTGCCCTGCCTCACACCTGCACCTACCAGCATATAGGATCTGCACATAGCTCACTTCCTTGCCTCTGAGAAGCTCCTGCTGCCAGGTCCTGCTCTGACGACTGCTGGCACAGCATGCCACAGTGCAGTATGGCATGGTACAGCACAGTATGGCAAGATACAGCATGGTATGTGGCAATGGATGCTGTTCCTTGTACAGCTTTCCACCCCACTCCCTTCCCTGTTCCCCTGAGAGAAGTTGCAGCCAGCACCTCCCTTCCTGAGTCTAAATGAAAACTATTTTTGCAGCTGTACTTAGCAGGACTAGCTACAGATATTCCCAGGGACATTGTTTTTCCGTGGCTGTTCTGGAGTATTCTGAAGGGGTGTTGCAGCTGTTACCCCTCAGTGTCAGGGACCTCATGCAGGTAGTGATGAAAACCATTTTCCTCACGTCCCCTCACAGGCACGACTTCAGGGGCTGATCCTCAATCACAGATGCAGTCTGTGGTATCTCCCCAGGCACCCTCCTTCTCCACCAGGTTGGTTGGAAACCAGAGCCTCAAGCCCGTGGTCTTTACTCACATACCGACAGCTGTGGTGGGTAACACTGAGGTATAAACGACTCAGGTGGGGGTCCAAGAACAGCTGGGTCCTGAAAGCCACACTTACAGCCCCTGCTGTGGAGGTTGTCTTCGCAGTGCTCAGCAGCTCCTCCTGTAGCCTGCATGTGTCCAGGCCTGATGGGAAAACAGCTCCTGATGGTGATGATGAAGTTGAAGCAGGAGCCAAGCTCTGTGGAAAGGCCAGGCCCAGCTGAGAGCCATCAAATGGCATGAAAATGTAACTCAGTGCTCACAAGTGTGATTGCATGCTCCAGACCTGATTCCTTTCACCTTATTCAAGCAAGAAGACCCATTAAAATGAAACGAACTGGCTGTGCGTGCACATGCATTTTCCTTTTTTGATCAACTGCCTTTCTGCCGATACGCCTCGTAGAGTGTTTGAAATCCCTATAAATGTTAGATGTCCATGATAAAAGACAGTGCCCTTATTTGGCCCGTGGCCATTTTCCATGTTTATTTGGTTATTTATTTCAGTTAAGTGCAACACACCAGTTGATGCACAACACCCATGTGCTGCAATACGGCTCCGGGTTGCCTTGGCAACGGGTGGAAAGGGTTTTGAAGAGCCAGAGAGGCCCATGCTAATGAAAACAAGCATTCAGGGGGCCTCTTCTCCAGGTGGGCGAGAAGAGGCTCCCCGCTGGGCTCCCTCACCCAGCCTGCTTTCAAATAGTCTGATGCTTTAAACAAAAACTACAAAACCAACAACAACAAAAAAGCCCACCACCCAGCCCCCTCTGCTTTTTTTTTTCCGTGCTAAAACGCAACTACTGATTAAAAGTTCTGAGACAGTTCTTTGAAGCCTTTCATTAATAGGTTTCCTTTATGAATCCAAATTAGACGGCCAATGCATTTTCCTTCAAAAAAAAAAAAGAGAACTATTATGGAAATGGTTGTTGTTGTTGCTGCTGCTTCTAGCTTTTACATGTTTAATCTCCCCCATGTGCATCCGTGCCAGATGGCAGTGCCCGTAAGATGTGAGATAATCTTTGCACACCATCTTCATCATGTTGATGCTGATCCCTGGGCTTCTGCAGGCTGTGGCTCTTGCTTGGACATGGTGGAAGCCATGGGCTTTGTCCCTGCTCTGTGGGATGATCATGCCTGGGCTCAGCACCCATAGCTCCCACTGAAAGTCTCGGGCGAGCATGGGACGAAGGTTAGTTGTTCAAAGAGGTCTTGTAGGAATGAGGCTGGGATACTGAATGTATGGGGAGATCTCCCCACTTGAGGGAGTAGGTCCTGTGGAAACATACTTGGGCACGCATGCTCAGGAAATTGAACAGCCATGAGGAATATCTGACACTATTCAAATGTCTTTTTTGGAACCATGAAGAAAAGGATAATGAATGACCCCACAGGCTGAGCAGGAGTATAGCCAACAGCTTTGATGAGATTCACATGTGTCCCACTTCCCTTATGGCTGCCCAGCAACTACTAGGTATTCCCAAGGGCCAAACTGCTGCCTGGCTCAGTGAGGTGATGTCTATGGAATGTGCAAAGAGATAAGTACATAAATATGGGGATGACATGAAAAGGGAAATGTCCAATGAAGTCCTGAACATGGGTTGAAGGTTGCTCTAGGTTGGTGATGGTGGGTAAGGGGGTGAAGAGCTGAACATCAAGGACAGAAGAAGGGCCCTGTATGATAATCTTGGGTGAGATATTTCTGTTCCTATTTCTGTTTCAATCTGAACTTTTCTTGGGCACAACATTCTTCTGTGGACAGTGATAACCAACACTTTTGAATGCTCTGTTGGTCCCACAGTCCAAAGTCTGAATTTGTGGCACGAAATTAAAGGAAAGAGAGAAGCGGAAGATGAGAGTGGAGCAGACCTCTCTAATGATGATAGGGAAACAAGAGACTTGGTGTCCATGGGATGGAGGGGGATGCCCAGCTTCTACACCATGGGCAGTATTGTTTGCACAGAGCTTGCAGCAGCACGGCAGGCAGGCCCTCAAGCAGAAGGTCTTTTCCACCTCCTTAGAAGCAATGAGATGTGACAGCCTATTTGGATTGGTGAAATGTCACAGGCTCCAAAGAAAAGAAATTAGGATAACTGTCCCTTTCAAAAAAATCCGAAACCAACAAGACCATGGGAGGCTGGGGACAAAATCCCAAGAGCCAGTGGCATAGCTTCAGTGTTAAGCAAAATGTATGTGTATTTTTTGGTAGGAGTCTCCACTGCTTGTAGGTGACTCAGTGCCAGAAACTGACTCATGTTGAAACAGCCTTACAGTCAGACAAAGAAACTGTGTAATGCACCACCAGGCTCTCGGTCTGATAAAGCTCTCATGGAAGGAGTGTTTTACTCTGCCCTGAACTGCAGCAAAGCTTATCACCAACAGCAGTGACGTGCTGGTCACTTCGTTAATCTAAGCAAAGGGGAGTGAGGCTGGAAATGTTTATATGTGATTTCCCTCTGCTGAGGAAGGAGATAAGAATAACTATGACAACATTCCTAAAACATTTGTTGAATGGTTCATTCTAAAATGAAGCATACAAAAAAAAAAGAAGGCAGTGCCTGAATGGGGGAAGGGGGTTTAGGGAAAATCCTTGTAGATGCCTTCCCAGAAAAATCAATATTGCAGCTAAAATAGTTTAAGGTGCCTAAAGATTTTGGATTGCCAAGCTGCAGCAGGGCTCCTTTTGGGTGGGAAGAAGTTCAAACCTCTGGAAAACAGGCCTCTTTCAGGAACACAAGAACCTGAGGATCCTCAAAACATGAATTTATATTTTGAGATTATAAGCAGCTCTGATTTCTGTGGCAGTAATTTAAAGTCCATGAAATACTGTCTCTGAATGAGAACACTTCAGGAAATTTTTATAATTCCCATCTGAGCCGCCTCTGAAATAGGCTAAGAAACAAATTCATCAAACCATGTGAGGTGCCTGCAAGTAAGCAGGGAAGGTTGACTGAAGTGATAGCAAGGACATCCACAGTGTGTCATACTTTCCATTTTGCAGGTGCCGCTGCTACACATCACTGCAAACTTCCCATGTCCTCAGTGCAGTTCCAGGAGCTGTGGTCTAGTGTTCTGCACCAGCATGAGGATTTGCACCAGTCCAGCCAAGAAGAACCCTTCGTCAGGCTGGGAAATGAGGCCACGAGCCATTGCTGATCCTGTTGCTGAGAGGGTGTGGATCGGGGCTGACCCATCTACTGCCCTGCTAAATCTGCGTGAGACCCTGAATTGTTCCTGGCTTGGCTTGTGCTCCAGGGCTGCCCCACATGAATAACCCCACTCTGTGCAGGCTTGCTCACGGGCTTAGGTAAACAGCCAAGATCTGTGTTTACTTTTTTGGGGGCATGGCAAAGGCATCTAATTGCATCCACAGTGTGTTTCAGCACAGAACTATTTAACGCTTATGTTACAGAGTCTAAAGCATGATTTGCTACTTGTGGCTCCTAAAATCTGCAATCTAGCCCTGCCAAGAAAAACAAGGAGACTTGGCTATGCAAGGAAACAGCTCACTCAGCAAAAATGGTGGCCTGTTGCTGTATTTGTGATGAAAAGCAAAAAAATATCCACTACCCACAGAAATGTTGTTCCATTTTGTTCATGAAAGTGGCAATTTAGAATTAAAGGCAGCTGAATTACATGGGCAACGTAGGAAGAATTTGTTTTATGTGGGAGCTGCTGTACATACATAACTTTGCCATAAGACTTCTATGCTGATCATGGTAACCTGCATGGGTCACCTTACTCTAACCAGTTATGGGGATAATCTGAGAGTCTGGTAGCATACTCATTTTATCTGCAGTGCTCTGCACAAGTACTCATAAACCATCCACTGCTATAAAGCAGCTGTTCTAATGCCCTTAGTAATTGCTGTAGTCTATGTCCCCAGATTGCATTGGCACGTAAAACAGAGAAAAAAGGACATAAAGACCTGAATATTATTGTCTTCACTGTTTGGTCTTGTTGGCTTTTTGGTGTTTTGGTTTTTTTGGGGTTTTTTTGGGTGGTTTTTTTTGGGGGGGACGAGGGGGTTTGGTTTGGGTTTTGGGTTTTTTGAAAGTATCATGGATTTATTTGCATTTGTGTGCAGTTTCATGTGTGAGATAATCCTGGATGTCTGCCTCATGATCTATGAATGGCAAGGTATTTGGTACGTGTCATCTGTAATGTGTTCCACCTAGGGAGGTTAACACCCATGTTGTTGTATGAACAATGAGACAGGACAATAATTTGATATTAAGGTAGGGAAGTTTGCTGGAAACACGCTGAATCAAATACATCCCTGTTCAGACACAAATAAACTGGCAGTCAATAGTCCTTGAACTGGAGGAGAAATATCTTCTGGTATCAGGATGTTTAGGAAAGGTACAATATTTTTGTATGAGAACATGCATGTAACAGCCTAGCACAGAACTGGAATTGATATTTCCCCTCTTGCTGAGGACTCTCTCTAGCAGCAGCCTCCACCTAGAGATGGTCTTGGAGGCAGCCTTTGGCTGAATGGGAGGTCCCTGGGTTCATACACTCCCTTTTGCCACCATTACTGTGTCCCCACATACCGTGTGGGGAGGCTACAGCCACAGTAGCTACGCGGTACATCCCTTGTACAGCATAGGCAGTGGTGTGGGTCAAACACTACTTATTTAGGCCTCACAGCATCAGTTTGCTTTAGACAAATTCACTCAAACTATGGCTTGCTTCTTAGTCCCTTTGCATGGTTGGTTGTCCCTGCAGGAAGGAGCAACCTTTGTGCTCAGTAAGTTGGGGTGGAAGCTGATCTTTGCAGAAGATGCGTGGTTATGGGTGGATGGGATGTGGTTTTGGTCTTCCCAGGTCTTGCATCTTCCTCACAGACTCTTGTACTCTTTTTAGCAGTGATGTCAGCATTATCCAGCCCAAGGTTTAAAAAAATCACAAATGAGACATTTTTCCAAATCAAAACATGGACAATAAATTAGATTAGATGAAATAAATGCAAGGTTCATTTCTCCTCAGTACTAAAGAAATGCCACGTCCAGGTTTGAGCACAGCGCTTCAAGAAAGATGAAAAAGTGGAGAAAGAGGACAGTCTTAATAATCAGTGGTCTTGAAAACATGACTTGTGATGAAAAGCTGGAAAAAACGTTGTGCTCCACTGCCATGGCAGGTAGAACAAGAAGAAATGGTTTTAAATTGCAGCAAGGACAGTTTGCTCTAGGTATTAGAAAGCAGTTTGTAGTAGTAGGGCTGCTGTAGGTCTGGGAGTAGATTGTCTGGGCGGGGAGTGCAGTCTGTAGTGTGGAAGATGCTTACGAGCAGCTCGGACAAACACGCACCAGAAATGGCTTGGACATAGCTGACCTGGCCTTGAAGACACCAAATTGGCTACAAGTGAATTTGACTATTCAACTGGGAAGGAGCTGAGCTATTTGTGACAAAAAGGCTGTGATTTCAGGTATTCAGCAAGAAGAGAGATTCTGAGTGATGAGCCGGGATTGCATATACCCGTCATGTCTATCTAGGCTGACCTGGGCTTGGAGCCTTCCCAGCTTCTGCATGCAATTCCTGCGTCAGCAGAAAGGCAGCCTCGTTCATGGGACACACCTCTTCCTATTGAAGAAGGGCACGGACGCTGGTGTTTTCCTGCCTGATATTGCCTTTGGCATGTCACAGGTTTTTCTGCAAGCTAATTGCAAGCAGTAGTTTGTACTACGGTGCGCAAGGCTGTCCATGGAAAGTATCTTCATTTAAACTAATAATTTGGAGCTTCTGTGTGAGCTGACACTCACTTTTAATTACTGTTGGCCAATTTTCCTCCATGCTGAAGCAAGTCTAACCTGCTCGGCAGCACAGGAGTCAGCAAGAGGATAAGAGAACTCCTTGGGATGTCATTTGATGGATTGACCACCAGACCGCCCTTCTGGGCACAACCCCAGGTGGCCTGAGATGAGATGGGGAGTCCTGCTCCTTCCTCCCCATCCTCTTGTCCCTGAGGTGTGGAAAGGAAGGGTCACAATCACATCTATGAACGGCAACTACTTCTACATCCTGCCCTGACCCTCATATGCTTCAGAGCTACCTTCCTATGTGAGCCCTAGGGTGACTGGGGGAAATAGAACATAAAATTTCTGGGATAGGACAGGTATGAAAAATCCATAGGGATAAACTCTGCATAATTCATTTTGATTCTTACCCCCATGAAGTCCCTCTCAAGCTCCAGGTGAACACTGAGTGAGGTGACAGATGAGAAGAGCTGAGTGACCTGTGGTGTCCTGCACCCGCTTCTGAGTCTGGTCGTGCAGCCTTTGTTTAAATTTTCTCCTCACCACCCTGCAGTGTGTGTCTAAACTTAGCTCTCAGCCACAGAAGACCTCAGGTAGGCCACCAGCAGCATTTAATTCAAAAGGAAGACTGTTTCCTGTACAGACTGGTACTCAAAATATCGTCAGAGGAAGATGAAACAATTTACTCATCAATTCCCAGTCACCATATTATAAGGAAAATACTATGGCACCAGGCAGATACAGGAAATAATTGGGAATGGCAATTTGAAAACTAAGACATGAAGCTTATGAGGGTAAAAAGAATTTGTTATATAGGGACCCAAATTTTAACAATTTAAAAAAAAAAGAGAGAGAGAGAAATGGGTTTTCTTAAAAGAATGCTAAGTCAATTTCAGCTGCAGATCGTACTTTCATTCCATTGCAGCTAAGTACAAATGGAAATACAGTGAAAAAAAATTGAGGGCAGTGTCAAGAAGCACTTCCTTACATGAGCAGTAATTGGAGAGCAAGGTGACCTGTGTGACAATGTCATGAGAGAAAAACATTAGTGTAATTAAAAAATCACTTAGATGCACTACAAGGAGAAAGGATGAATGAACTTTGGCACAAAATGCCTCTCCCAGCCCCTCATCCAGCCCACCTGAAACGTGCTTGGACTCATACAGTCACTTTGGTTTGAACCATGCTAAGTCCTACCACAACACCCAGCAGAGCATGAATGACTTTGCTGTGGCTTCTGATTGCACTGAATATGTTACCATCGATGTAATGGGACAGAGGTCAGTCATTTCTCATCACGGATGGTTTTCTGAAATGCATTCCCATGCAGTCTGTGGGCAGAGGACATCTCAAGCCATCCTACTGGAGAGAGGTCAATATCAGCCCCGTCCTTGACCCTGCCACCGGCAGGGTGGAGTGGATGGAGGGGAGAAGGAATGAAGCCACATCAGTCCTTCCTGCTGAATCACTGGTGATGGGAAAGCTGCTGGCTTCTTCAGGGGCAGACTAATAGCCTGTTTGTGCTCCTCTGATTCATGCAAGCAGTGACTTAAACTCTTCCCCCAGGCAAAGGGGGCCTGCCCTGCAGAGGGACACTGCATCCTCTGCCTGGGGGCTCAGGGAGGAGTGGGAGGATGTCCCTCCTGCCGCTGCACACACACACACTAGTGTGCTCACACACAGAGCACAAAGGGCTTTTGGAAAGCACATCCTGGCTCCCAGCTGGTTTCCCTGCACTGTCACCCTGAATACTGCTCCTGGCCCCATTTTGTCACCTTTGCTCCCACTGAAGCTTTTACAACATGTTGGGTTTTTACTATACACAGCTGCTTTCCTGCGAGCTCTTCAAATCATGAGGATTAAATTGCGCCGGTGTGGAAACCAAGGGAACATTTATCACTGACAAAAGGCGGCAAGAATTTTTCTAAATCAGAGATTTTCTTACAGTAGAACTTTTGTTGCTGGAGCAGATCTGTAATAATATCACTACTGTTTCAGTATTTTTATAACAGTGCTGCTGGGAAGAGCAGCTCTTTTAATACAAATGCTGTCATTTAGAATTGCTGCTATGGTAGAAATCTTAAATTAAGCACTGTCCTTTATACAAAATACAGCACCACCTGCTTGAACACAGACCTGATAAAACACTATATTTTTTTCTGTGTGTCACATCAAATTATCCAGCAATATAAAAGAAATTGAAGTACACAAAAGTCAGGGCTTTTTTTCTGAAATGGTTTCACCCGTATCTTCTCCTTACAAGCACAATGTGCTGGGTGGGGGGCAGAGATAGACTGAACAGGCTCTTCAGAGAAAATTCCTTCAAAATGACCAATTTTTATGTCAAAACTACATTCAGAACCACAGTTCTGATGTCCTTTCAGTTCAGATCCATGACATGTCCCCAGCTGCACAAAATGTCTGTGTATTCACAGAGGCAGGAAAAGGACTTCTAGCATAGCCGTACAATGAAATTCTCCTACCTAAGTCATAAGTTCATTTGCAGTAGGGCTTATAGAAAATTCTCTAATGAATAAATTACTGGCTGATATAGCTAAATCAATCTGCTGAGTTTTTAAATTTTTTTGTTGTTGTTGTTGTTTTTCTGTGTGGTAGTGAAGTGCTGTTGTGGTAGTGAAGTGCTGTTGTTTTTGTGCATTAGACAAGGAATTGGGGAACATTTAATCAGCTTGCCAGGCTGGCCAGGGGGTCCTGTTGACAGGTTGAAAGTCCCTGGGAAAGGAAGCACATCTCCCGCCTTTCTTTTCCACTGAAACAAGGATGGTTAAGGCAAGCCCCAAACTTAGACTGATATATGGCAAGGGTAGGGCTTGGCTGAGCACCCCAAAGCCAGAGAAGAGCCCCAGGTGTGCTGAGGGAGGCTGAAGCAGAAACAGAGGCAGTATCTAATCTCCTCACGTCTTCTGTGAGTAACCTCAGGGCCAGGCACTCCACATGTTGCTGTCAGAGGTTGTCCTCTGCACTACAGGTCATTAGAGTTCAGGCTGGGAAGAATACAAACCACAACCCCAAGTCTTGTGCCTGAGTGTCTTTGAACTATTTTTGAGGCCCTCTTGCCACCTACAGATTATTCCAGCAAAGGAAATATGCTTGTGACACATTCCCAAGCATTACACCACTACCTAGTATTTATTCTTCTGCATGTCAGATAATTGTCAGTGTACTGATGACAGTCATTTCTTCCATGGGGCAGTGTGCATTGAGGCTCCTGTGATGAGGTATATAAAGCTTGACTTAGATCCA
Source organism: Dryoscopus gambensis (assembly GCA_013389985.1). Taxonomy (NCBI): domain Eukaryota; kingdom Metazoa; phylum Chordata; class Aves; order Passeriformes; family Malaconotidae; genus Dryoscopus; species Dryoscopus gambensis. The sequence goes on along the minus strand of WEIT01006156.1, from coordinate 161,860 downwards.
GAGAATTTTGAAGGAGGTGCTGACAATACACTCATTAATTCACAATTATGTTCCTTCAGAGAGCCTCCTGGCACTTTCTAAATACTGTTTAGAGCACATGCCTCTTTTATGAGACAAGTATTGTGACTATGGAAGTCAAAAAACAAGGACAGAGAGGTTTAAGTAAATTGCCTGGAGCCCTACAGGAAGGCACGGCCAAGGGTTATCATAAGAATTAGTCCTGTACTAGAACCATCTGTTCACAATGGTTTAAATTTTTGGGATTTATTTATGTTTGACTGAATTGTATTGTTTCTGTTACTTTAGGTGTCTGCTGCTTGGGAGAAAGCAAAGATTTGGTAGTCACTAATCATTCCTTAGTTACTGGGAAATGTATGAGAGGTTGACACTAAGAGGTGACAAAATGGAGTTGCCATACCAAACCAAAGCCCAATTCAGAAAAGTCCTTCAAAATTCTGAGTTTGCCTTGCTGGAGCCACTGAAGTTTCTAGAAAAGATAAAGTACGTACATACATACATCCCTGGAGGGTCCAGTCACAGTCTCTGTTTGAGGGTGTGCCTTGTAATGCCCCAGCTACTGGAAGTGCAAGAATCACAGTGACCTCCAAAAACAGCAAGGACTCCACTCTCAAATGTGGCATTAGGATAGTGCCCATTGTGGTAACAGTGCCTAGAGATCTGGTATCCATCAGGGGTCTAGTCCCCATCATGTTAGGCACTGCACTTGGCCAATTTGAGTCCTGCCCCTTCCCACCCTCATTGCTCTGTGAGCTTGTTTTCTCTTGCCGTTCTGCTGTTTCATCTGACAGATGAACCTTTCCTCTATGGCTTTGGGAGAAAAAGAGGCAACTCCCACTGTTCCGTTGTCCTCCAGCATGGAAAGAGACTGACAAAAATCAGCAGCTTTAGATATTCAGTGCTGTATAGCAATGTTTTGGTTTACAGAAATAAAGGTTGTGCTTTAACATACCCCAGCCACTGTATTTCTGAAGATTATGGTGCCTTTTTTGAGAGATAAACATGAAGAGGCTTTTAAAGCTAAATCACATTGCTTGAGGATTGTGCCCCTCCTGGCACATGATATCGAGCAGGCCTTGGTGAAATGATAATTGACTTGGTAAGGTCTTTGAGGCAGGCTCTGTCCATTAGGGCCTGGAGAGACATGCCTGGCTGGTTTTTATTTTTATGTTGTACAACAAGGTTAAACAATAGTTCATTTTTCCTTACTGATACCTTAAGCTGGGTTTGCACTGATAACAATTTCTACATTTTCCGATTAAATAAGATCTGTTGAAACTACTTGGCTAGCAACATAAGGATTTTGTTTGCAAGGATCACTTGTGGTCAGACCATTTGTAGGCTGTTGATCCATGCTGCCGTGAGTAATAAACTCCAGTAAGAAGCTGTACTGGATCAGCAAGGCTAGTGTCCTGAGCAAGGAAAAAAGAGAGCTGTGTAAATGAACTATATCTTGATAGCCAAAAGGCTGAGAAAACTTGCCGCAACTCTGCAAATCTTCTGTGAATTTCGCTTTTCTTTAAAAAGTCAAAACATAAGCTATTAGAGTTGAAAAATTTTACTTGCTTCAACTGTGAGTTAAAGCATTTTCTCATGAGAAATAATTAATTGTTAATTGTTCTTTCTCCTTTTCTTGTAGCCTTATCTCATGGAATAAGTTGTCATTAGAGGAGATCAAAAAGCTCATTTTTCTCAGGGAAGCCTGGATTCCAGGACATATTGAAAACCTGATTGTAAACTGAATATTTGGCAATAGTAAGAAAGCAGGGTCTCTTTTGTTTGAAAGACAATCTAGCAGATCTACCCCAGATAAAACCAATTGTCTGTTTTACCAGTATCTGGCAGATGAGAGGTCAGCTTTGGCTGATTCAAGCCATATAGGTATTTCTTTTCTTTTTTTTTAGCAGTACTTTCTCATAAACAGAACTTCATCAGACTAAAACAGCCCTCTACTTCTGTGTGGCTGCTCTGTTTTCCTCTAAGCAAATTCTTCAGATGCCCAGAAGGATTCTTGTTTCCAACATCTGGGAGTACTTTAGAGGCTTTCATTATTTATATGCCAAGATAATATCTTTTGCCCATGAATGTGCTACTGTTCCCATTGATTAGATATTTGCTGATTACTGCCAACTGCAGTGGCAGGGGTAGCATGGAAGCTATTCCCCAGCCCTCACTTTACATCACAAACTATGGGTCTCCAAACACCCATCTGACCTTCAGGAATTCATTAAATTTAGGCTGCTACTGACTTGGGAAGGCTATAAAGTGAGGAGTTAAGGGGGGGGAAAAAAAGCTGGCACTTAAGATTAAAGACACACCAAAAGGAAACTGTAGAAAATAGTGATTTAAATGAAAGGAATAAAAGAAAATAAGAGAGGCTGTAGAAAGAGAAAGGACAATTTCTTCATCATACCGTTGATAAGTGGGAGTTGCCCAGCTTGTCCCAGAGCAAGCTAGGAGTGAAGGGAGCCCTTGCAAAGGTCCATGAACATGGCTCCTCAAGATTCCCAGGGCTCTCCTCAGCCTCTTGTGCATCCTCACAACCTCTGCCCTTGACACAACCAGATCTGGCCCTTGACTTTAAAATGCTTGTCTCAGCAGAAACAGAGGAAAAACAGGGAGAGGAAAATGCTGATAGGGCCCAAAACTGCCACTCAAAGAGCAGCTCTGAAACCATAGCAGGAAGTCTTGCAATAAAATGAATGCATGTATTCAAAACAAGGAAGAAAGTATGGTTTCCCTATCATTTCCTCATTGCTTTGCTAGGAAACATTCCTCAAATGCTGTGCAGCAGCAAACCACCTGCAACTTTACAAAGAAAATGAATTAAAAATACCAGATAATGCCAAGGAATTTTTGAACATGTGAGAATTAGCAGGTTTTCGATGAACTCCCTGAGCTTCTGAGAGGACTAGTTTGCATGGCCTCATGGACTGGTGGTTGGTGCTGATAGCACGCTGCTGCATCTGCAAGGTTATTGGCCACGATAGCCTTGCTGCCATGGGGAGGTCTGTGAGGATACACCTGGTTTTTGACAGTCCAGCTCAAGTGACTCATTGGGTAGACATGACTGTAAAATTGTTGCCTGTGTGTCCAGAATGTCTGGTTAAATATATTTTTATTTGAACCCCTTGGAAATAATTGACTATTTAATTTTTCTTCTGCAGCAAGCAATGATATATATTGCACACTGTATTTGCAGAGACACTGCCCAGGTTTTCTCAGGTTGGTTTCCAATTTGATTTTTTTCTAGTAGACTTATGATGCTTGACTCCATCTCTGGCACATCTTGTGACTTTAGAAGCAATATTGACAATTCATAAGTATTTCAAAGGTTGATGTTTCAACATGGATACTGTATGCTTTCTTCTGAAGCTATTTATAGGAGCACTCAATGGTTTTGTTTGCTCGTTTTCACTATTGCTGACAAAGACCTGATCCCAAACCACTCAGTGTAATTGCCACTACGACAGGACCAACAACTTGATTCGTTTGATTTTAAAGTTGCTAGACATTTAGCGACTATAGTGTTTCACGTATTTTTCATCTTATACAGATGCCCAGAAATGGAAAAGCAGACACCAGGTCCTCAGCTGGCATACCCCAGGGTAACTGTTACAGTCACTGAAGCCATGCTAATTTACAGCAGTTGTGGATCTAGCTTGCTTCCAGAGCATGCATTGATTTTGCCGTAACTCTTTCTTTCCTGGTTTTCAGCCATTTAAATGTAAGTGCATTTGACATTTTGGGAGGGTGCACAGCATTGCTGTGTCAGTCTCGACGCTGTGTTAATGATGCTTTTGGGCAATGAATAACAATTATGGGGTAGCTTGGAAATTAAACTCCTGACTTTATTCTTATAGTCTACTGGATTAGCAATTAAATTTCAGGTCATTTATATACTTGAAGGGTCTGGGAGTGTAGAGGGTTCTGAATTAAAACATTAATGAACAGTGTTGAGGAAAATAACTCTTCAGCAATGAGGCAGTTCCAATGGTTTTGGTTCTGGAGAAAGTTTAGGGAGCTCCCTGCTTATCTGTACCTCTGGTGACAATGAGACAGCTGATTTTTTTTTGTTGTTTTAAATTTAAGTAAGTCATCTCTTTCTCCCCAGAAGGTATATTGCAACTCAAAGTATGTCATCGATCTCCTCTTATCCATAGCTGCTGACACACAGAAGCTGAGCTTCTCACTGATGTCAGTGCTCTTCCATTGCTTTTGCAATGAGGCAGGGTGTGGGCAGGGCATTTCCAGGGGACATTGCTGTTTTGGCTGACCATTCCCTTGCCTTCCAGCATCACGATACTGACTGACAGAGCATGCTGTCACCTGTACCCTTGAAATAAAATTGTCACTCAGAATCCTTCTAACAAAATTATGAAGGTTCCATATATGAGAAATTCTCGTCAGTGCCTATAAAAAACCATTTAGGCCAATTTCGACCTCTCTAGCTGGATTTGTGTGAAATAGGAGCTGGTGTTGTTTCATAGGCTTTGAACTCTAGCCAGTTTGCAGCACACCAGGGCCTGATGGGCTCTCAGGAGCTCTGCAAAGAGCTGTCCCTGGCTACCCTTTCATGGCCCTGCTAAGCCCCACTGCCTGGGAAGCCCCTTGCCGCTGCAAGGAGTGCAAATGGAGTCTGACTTCTCTTTGGTGAGTGTGTGAGGAGTGACTTATGGGTAGGGGTTTGAGCTCAAAGATCTGCCTAGTTGGTGTCGGCATGCCAAGCTTTGTCCACGGTTGATAAGGACTGAGGGTTGGCTTCAAATCCAGCTCCACTGAAAGTGACTGCAGATATCATCTAAAGAGTTTAGAGATAAAAGCTGCTAAGGCCATGAGAGATACTGTTATTGAAGGGAGGTTTTGGCACGTATCTAAAAAAGAACATATCCCTGATTATTTGTTCTTTCCCTCATTTCATACTCACTGACAAACAGTTCTGAACATGTGCACAAGAACCAATGTTTCACAGTTTGAGTTATTTCAGAGCTTCCTTTTTAACATTACTAATTGACCCACTGATGGATGGTTGCTCTCCTTACTTTATCACTGTAATGTTGTTCTAGCTAATTCCCTGCTGAAGCAGCAGAGCTACCCATTAAGCAAGCGCTACAAGCTGATAAGGAACAGCAATATGATTTATGCATTGCATCAGGGAACAGGGACAAATATTGGCATCAAGGTGACTTATTTGACTGTGAAGCTTATAGTGAAAAGGTCTCAGCAGGGAGTACCAGACATCAGTTCAGCGTTTTGCCATAAGCAGGGAGCCAAACATGTTTTTCTACTCAAAGTGATACTGTGTTCCGCACAGAGGATGCAAGCAAGAAGACAAGAAACCAAGGGCAGCCAGCAATGCTGTGCATCTGCAGCTCAAAATGATAGATACAGGGCAAGGGGGTAAACACAGTAATGAAGATTTCTCTCTGAGTTGTGGTCCTTAGGTGCTTCCAGGAAGAGCCTTTCTTGTGTACGGAAACAGCAACCTTTATTGACTGAAGATAATCATACGCACTGGCAGAAAACTAGGGAGGTGGGACTAGGGATTTCTTAAAAAATAAATCAAACTGGGCAATAAACCCCCATTTTTTTCCTCTCAGGTGACACAGTGAATGATGATTCATAAATTCTTATTTGCACACTGACAGCTTTTCTTTCTCTACTCCAAAGACACCACAACCATTATTTTCTTAGAGTCATAGCCCCATTTTAGCCAGTATTCCACCCAAATCCTTATGGAGAACAAAACATAAGCATAGCTGTTCAGGACCAGACCTGAGGTGTGTCTGTCTCAGCATTCTGTTTGTGACAGCAACCTCTGGCAAGCACCTGAAGAATGTTAATAAATAAGTGGGCATAAAAGGCCTTCTCCCACTAGCAAGATCCAGCTTCTGGAAGTCTGTAATTTCGTGAGTCTCTGAGCTACAGAACATATCCACATCATTGTGGCCCTTGGTGACCATTTCTTCCATGACTCTTTTTAATGGATCGTGGACATGGTTTTGCTTTTGGCCACTGCAGCCTTGTGAGTTCCTTAACTTGGCAGTGTGCTCTGTGAAAGACCACATCCTGATTTCAAAGAAGAGACAAGATCAGGCTCATTTGTGATATGGTAGTTGGGGCACTGCAGGACTTCTAGGCTTACAGTGTTGCCCAGTGCTAGATAGAAACCCAGATGACAGAATTCTACAGTAGTGTATGTAACCAGCTTCATGTGTTCCTCTTCACATGGTGCTGTCAGATACAGGGATCCACAACCAGCGTTAAAAAGGGGTAAGCAACCAGCACTCCAGTAGCCACCTCTCATACATCATCTAATAGGTGAACACAGGAGATGGGACTGGGACAAAGCTTGTCTTAATTCTGCCTTCACATCCACAAGCAGCTCACCTTATGTCATCTTGCTTAAAGCCAAGTTTCATAGGTCCTAGAGAAGCCCTTGTGGTACTTTGAGATTTCTGAACTAGAAATTAGTAACAATCAGGTAGCTTTTCTGCTTCTGTGCTTTTAAAAAACCCTATATGACATGCATCTCCATTTTGTGGGCATAGACTACCCGAAAGCTACGCCCTTATTCTGGCCTGCTTGTATGCAGTCTGCAATGCTTCATTTTTCTGTAGGATTCATTTGATGAGCAGCTCAAGCTGAAGTTCACAGCAGTTGGAGAGATGTGAGCTGCCAGAGGAATACGTGAACTGATCATTGAAGAGGGAACAAAGAGAGCAGGTTAGGGCCAGAGCAGGATCTGTCCATGGGGTGCAGCAAGGGGGACTGTCCCTGAGTGCAGACACAGGGACACTGGGTTTCCAGAGCTCAGCCTTTAAATGGGGGAAAGGCAGAAAGAAGGATCATATTGGATAACCACCACAGTGGTGAGCAAATCTTCCAAACAGTGGATGTCAAGCTCTGTGACAGAAGGGTGGGATTTTTAAATGCCAGCTCTACCATGACAGACCAAAACCACCACGGGTGCTCATGACTCCAAGCCACCACTGTGCAGAGTGTCTGAGGACAGATACCAAAAAAGGTAAAACAGAAATTTCAATTTCAACACCTTCAAGAGGCTAAAACCTTCCCTTAAGCTCTTTGGGCATCAGTGTTCTCACCTATAAAGGAGAGGCAGCTGAACGCAGCAGCTCACAATATCATTGTGAAACACAGACAATTAATGCTTGGAAAGTTCATGAGCTGTTGAAAGCACCACATAAATGCTAAATATTATTATTGAATTACAGTATGATTGAAACAAATTGATTTGTTAGGAAAGTTTCAGTGAATCATACTCACGACAAATTCAATTTAATTTACAACAGTGAGTCATTAGCTGGTTCTTCTGCTGATTTATTTACACATCCTGCTGAAAAGATAACTGATTTTAAGAATCAGATCTTAAGATAACTGCTCCTTAGAACACTGGGATCAAGCATTTTGTAAAAAGTGTGGTAGTGTCAATCCCTGTTTAGCTATCCTCTTTTCCATCATATTTGATCCTGACAAAAGTTGTGTGCAAAGCACCTGTCATAAAATGTCCCTTTTGGGGTGTTCTGAGTTTGCCCAAAAGTACAGTGCTTCTCTTAAAGATCAGTGTTTCATTAAACTTGGTCTAAAATTAAATGTATCATTTTCCGATTCTCTGCAGGCTTCACTATGTAGGATGATTACAAGCTATGAAATACTGAGTTCTGGAAACCCAAATTACTGCTGGATTGAAACCTCTCTTAAATGCCAGCTCTCACTTCAGCAGAACATTTCAAACCACAGGATGGAATAGCTGAAGATGGCAACATGTCTTTGGTCCTGTTTTGCCTCATTTTCCTTCTCTGCAAGGGAGAGGCAGGGCTACATGTCTGGCAGTACAGAAATTATAATTTGGATGTTTGGATGACAGCATCCAGTGTCTCAATTAGTTATGCCAGCTTGCATCCAACACTCATTATTAACTGCCACAGATTAATGACCCACTATGAAGCAAATCCCTGCCAAGGGACAAGGGGCCAACATTTAACTATTAAAGGAAATTTCAGAGAGGGAGTTTGTTTTGGTGGTAACAAGAGGATTATACCGGGTTTTGCTATGGGTGCTGCAGTGAGAGTGGGATGCAGAAAGGGAGTGAACCATGGTTAGATGGAGGGATGGGAGAGGAGAGTGCATGCATGAGGTGCCTGGCTCCCCTGAGAGAGGGGGCAGGGGCAGAGGGGACAAAAGGATGAAGTTGTGCTGTGAAGAGCTTGGCAAAGGAGTAACATGTTTTAGCTGGGTTCAGGGAAGAAGCATCTCACATCTTCAGAAGAAATTTGTATATTTCTAATTAAAAGCAGTAAATCAGGGCTTAGCAAACGGAAGAAGGCAAAATGCGCCAAGGATAGAAAATTTATACAGAAGGCTTTCAAGAGCCCATTAGAGAAAAAAGGAAATTCTCAGGTAAAACTAAACACAGAAGGACAATACTCTTCTCCTACACTAAAGATAAAGGAACTCCTGCACAAGGGCTGTCCTCTCCTCCCACCTCCCTTGGCCTGCAGAGCCCCAGAAGGTACCTGCACCCCAGTCCCCAGAGATGGAGTAGCTGATGGAGTGCCAGTGAGATGGGGCAGGGTCACTGTTGGACAGCACCTTGCAGGCTGGCATAGGGTCAGATGTGAGATTAGGACCACAGGTAGCATAGTAGACAATGGCTTAGACAATCTTAATAGTTTTGCTGTCATTGATGTTGCTTTCACTTAGGCCTGGGCTACTATCTGGCAGAGGTATGTTGCCCACAAGTGTTTCTGAAATTAAAGTAAGAGGAAGGCAAGTACTGGCACTTCACAAGAATTTTATATAATTTTTTTAAGCCTGAAAGAAACCCAGTGATATTTCTGAAATAACAGGAATGAGACAGTTAAAGTGTTGTACAAAGGCTGCCTTTAAAACTTCCTTTTTATTTTCTGATCATCATTTTTGATCTTCTTCAATCAAATGGAGCATCACTTAGAAACTGATGAAAAGAGAACCTTCATCTGGTTATTAACTCCTTGATGAAAGACCTGAAAAAAGTGCATTGTTCATTTACAGGACTTTAGAAAATATTGAAAATTAACTGAATTCTTTATGAGATACATGGCTTCTTGCAAGTTATAATTGGGCACACGCACTGGAAAGGCAGACCAGTTATGACTGCAAAGATGGGAATGCTGTTGTGCTTTGCCAATAAAATGAATGAGTTACTAGACTTCTCATTCCCTTCTTCACTACTTGGATAATCCCCCTCTCTAAATGACACTGTTTTGAGAGGCAGCTCGAGCTAAGGTAGGCTATCTAAAAATTGTCAATCCTAATAGACACCAGATCACCTTTTTTCTCAAGATACGAAATCAACTATTTAAAGTTACAGCAAAACTTTACACAAAGAAAAGGTCATCTTTGACTAGGAAAAAAAGAAGCTTTTCTTTGGAGTGGCACACACCCTAAAGAGTGACCTGGCAATGCTGTTCCAGCACTCCAGGTGCTGTGTTTGTGTGCATTGTGGTCTCTGATTCCTCTTTCCATCCTCACAGTAAGGCTGTGTTCCTATGATATTTCACAGCATAGCTGGGAAATGACTTGGTGCATGCTGCTGCACCTCTCCTACCTAAGTTGTACCCTGGCCTCTGTTCCCTCTTTGGAGGCAACAAGAGAGAAGGTTCAGGACCTCCATAGAAGAGGACATGGATGCAGGTGGAGCAGAGTCCCAGCTGTGGCAGGGGAAGGTCCTGCTGGCTGATGGCACTCGTTCCTCACCTGTGCAGTGTTGGTGGAACTGCCCTTAGCACAGAAGAGGCAGAGGGTGTGGTACTGCTGCGGTAGGGCCATGGAATTCTGGGTTATACAGGCACTCCACAGGACACTCCTCCGTCCCCTCTGAGCACTACTGCCTTGTCCTGGCAGCCCTTTCTCTGCCCAGCTGGCATAGGGACACTTCTGGGGATGGGTGGATGTGTAGAAAGGAGTCCCTTTGTAGAGGAATGCACACCTCATCCTATCCTGCCATCAATATCCAAAGGCTTGCTTTTTTAGAGAGAAAACCCACAGGAGATGATCCATGCAGGAAAGAGAGAGAATGGACCTCTGTTCTTTGAAGTCTTGAAGCCGGAGCTGGGCAAATGTTTCGCTTCATAACAAAAAATCAAAGTTTGGACAGAAACATTTGTGCAACTGTGTCACATGTCAAGAGTGTTTCAGTTTGTCCCTCTTCAGAACAAAAGGGGCGACACTAGAACAAGCAGTCTTGTCTCTGTATTAGTTAAAGGGGATGTTCAATTTCCTTTTGTTTCAACCTCATGCTTAGGCTAGAAGGCTACTTATATCAAAATATACGTAGCCTGCTGCTTCTACAATGAAAATGTTTTATTTTTAGTTGACCCAAATTTTGACCTAAATCACGTTTTTTTCCTATTTTTCTCACATGAGAAAACAAAACAAAACTGAAAATTCATTTCAAGTATTTCAGGAACAAGCCTTTCTTTAAATCCCTGTGTTGGACCAAGGTACTGTTAAATAAACAAATAAAAATAAGCAAACTCGCAATCACTGGTGATAGCCCCAACAGGGAATGAATAGCAGGCCTTCAGATGAGGTGGTTATGATTTTTATTTCAGTGATGCTTTGAAGTTCTATGGATCTTGGAGATTTAACTATTTCCAGTTGCATTGGAAATGAGGACGCAACATTTTAGTAGTTGCATTTTTGAAGGACTGCACTTCCATACCCATGTGTTTGAATTGCCCGTGCTGTGCAGATATGTGCTGAAATTGTAGCCCAGGAAGTTCCACCTGAACTGTTCTATGATGACCCTGCTTGAGCAGAGAGTTTGGACCAGGTGACCCACTGTGGTCCCTCTCAACTTTACTCATTCTGTAATTCTGTGATTCTGTGCCTAGGTTGGAAAGCAGGATGGTTTGCCTGAATTTTCTTGCTAGAAGAAGATTTCAGTAGCATCTTCTGGGTGAAAGCCTCTGCACTGATGCTGGGATGGCAAACATCTGTGTTCTGAGCAAATTCCATCTGGCCTAGCCATGCATTCAGCTGGACTGAACTGTGTCTTTAAGGAGAGCACAGAGTTAAAAATAGATCCTTGAGAAACGAAAAGCTTGTAAATGCCCTAAATGCTTTTTTAATAAAAGGAAATTGCTGCAGGAAGTGATTCCTTATATTCCAGGCTCTGCCAATTGTTTCCAATCAGTGCAGCTTGGGATAGCTATTATCTCACTAAGTTGTATTAATGTGTTTGTTGTTGCTGCTTTTCCTTTTAAAATAATCTACAGCATAACTGTAGTTCTGCTGATTAACCTGTGGAGGTTTTGCCATAGAAGCTATTCCAAGGGGTTCTTTCCCCAACACTAATGCCTCACATTAGCACATAATCATCTCCTCCCTTCTTACTCCCCACTGGACAGCTGGCCAATTAGAGGGATGTGGTGCTTTGAAATGCTCCTCCCCTCCCACTTTCCCAATCATTCTTCCTTCCCTGAACCAAAGGACCCTGAGTACAGCTGGTTCTTCACCCCGAGGATCGGAGCCCTTTCATACAGAGCTGCCTCTGCATAGACCAGTGTGCCAAGACCTGAATCCTGGGAGTGGCTCATCACACGGCCAACAGCACAAGCAGTGGAACACGCCTGATCAGGATCCTGCAGTTGGCAGTTTAGGGGCTACATGAAATCAAGGCATGATTCAGAATGGGTTGTGACCCTGTGGACTGTTGTAAATGGGAGAACAACTTGGGACCTGAAGATTTATGGCCTCTGTTGACATTCTGCAGTCTCACAAAACCCTCAAGCCAAGCAAACAAGAGGCTTATAGCGACTTTTTAACTGGCAAAAACTTAATGCTAGTGGCTGGTGACTAGGTGGAAATGAGTGAAGCTCAAAAATTTGTAAAAATAGTAACTTGATGCAGAGCTTTGAGAAAATCAAAGCATGTCACTTCCAGCGTTGATGACAAACTTCTTCCCTCCTGTTAGAGGTTACAGTCCAGACTCTAGCCTCCAGTTCTACTGAAGGTGGTCCTGAGAACCAGGATGGACAATCCCCAGTCCAAGATCAGCAACAAGTTGGCACCATTTCCAACTCTTCCAGGAGCTTCAAACAGTTTTTGATAACCTGTAGTACTGAAAATTGTTTCCTGCTTTTCTTGAAAAGACTGATTCCTGTCTCTTGCTGGTTGAAGTCAAAGGGACCATTCAGATGAACATACAAACACACTTGCCCTCTGTACTCAGCAGTGGTGAGGCCACACCTCTAGTACTTCACCCAGTTCTGAGCCTCCCACTGCAAGAAAGACACTGAGGTGCTGGAGCAAGTCCAGAGGAGGGCAACAGCGGGGGCGCGCGAGTAGAGAGTGAGCTACATGAGGGGCAGCTGAGGGAGCTGAGGGTGTTTAGCCTGGAGAAAAGGAGGCTCAGGGGTGATCTTATCACTCTCTACAATTCCCTGAAAGGAGGGTGTAGCCAGGTGGGGGTCAGCCTCTTCTCCCGGGCAACCAGCCACAGGACAAGAGGATGTAGCCTCAAGCTGTGCCAGGGAAGATTCAGGTTAGACATCAGGAAGAACTTCTTCAGAGAAAAGGTGACTAGACATTGGAATAGGCTGCCCAGAGAGGTGGTGGAGTCACTGTCCCTGGAGGTGTTTAAGGAAGGACTGGACATGGCACCCAGTGCCATGGTCTGGTTGACAAGATGGTGTTCGGTCAAAGGTCATACTTGATGATCTCAGAGGTCTTTTCCAACCTGCATGACTCTGTGACTGTGTGAGTGAAGATTATGGACTGTCCTTTTGGTTTATAGCAAGGTACTGTCTCTCATGTAGCCCCAGTTCAAAACAGCAAGTGTGCAACCCCCTGCGTGGGAGAACACCACCAAAGAACAGGATATGTGCTTAAGTACCCAAATCAGAATCATCTCCACAGTCTTACAAAGAGGGAAATACGAAACAGCCTATCAAAGATAGGATATGGACAACAAACACCCTGTTCTATTGTTGAATGCCAAAGGTAGATTTGTATGCATCATTTTAAATAATTAAACAGCAAAACAGTGTTGCCATCTGCCAACATCCATCTGGTGAGGGGAACAGAAAGCTCTGAGTGAGAAGCCAGCACCGAACAAGAGCCACTCACTAACAGGGGAGATGCCAGCAATCAGCTCACGGATGCTTTGTGGTGCTGTCATCTCTTCTGCTCAAAAATATCTGGCAGTCCCAATAGCCCCTGCTTAAACAAGGTTGCTGGTAGAGCATGAAGCTTTGCCAGTACAGGCAGAGACATGGCTTTGTAGTAGCGGTGGCAATAAATATTTTGTAATCAGAATCAATATAATGTAATTCGTAAATGTAGGGACATGCCTGGCTTCAGTACTATTGTTCACATCTGGCTACACTCATTCCTGCACTGTAAAAGAAGCAGACTGTCAGAGAGACATCTAGAAGGCGACAATAATGTTCAGAGACAAGGAAAGGTCTCTATAAGGAAGGATTCAGGGGGTTCAGACTATATTTTACACAAGAGAAAATTAAGAGGTGACATGACAGAGGTAGTAAAACTAGGGAATCTTGTAATTCCCAGATACCCTTTCAAATACCCTTTCAAATAAGAGCGAGCAGCAGGCTAGTGAAATTAAAAATACATTTTATATGCATCAAAGCGAATACTGGGGTTGTGATTGGCTAGTTCTGATTGTGGCACAAAGCAGGTTCATTTAACTTGAAAATTCCAGTACAGTATTTTTTCTTCATCTTTCTCTAACTTTTGAAGCCTGTTGTTTTTAGCAATTTTGTGGAGTTCTGAAACACTTATGCAAACACTCAAAGCATGCACGGTTATATAAGCACAGGTATCAAACAGTAGAGGGTATTGTCTGTCCTATACATGGCTGCAGAGTAAAAAATGTGCACTATAGACTGAGGCAGGGCTCCTTATTTGTTGTAGGCAGGATGGGGAAGAACCAGATCTCCCAGCACAGAGCAGCTGAGGCCACAGTTTTGGTAGCGACCCTTTGGACAAGCAGTATTGCAGCCAGATACCCACGGGGGTTACCAGCATCAGAGCATCCTCATCCTCCCTTGGTAGAACTCCCACAGAGCTTCACTCTTATGGAGCATTGAGCAATACCAGCTGACGCTGGAAGCCATTGGGAACTGAGGGCACTTGCTCTTTTGCACAAACAGGCTTATCACTTCCAAAAGCCAGAATAATATAGTTGTATTACTAGCTCTGATAAGGAGGAGGCTTATTCTAGGGAAGATACATTTTCACCATGCGCTGTCCCCACTGCTATTTGTGTCGCAATAATGCCACAGTGTGCCGGCCACTGTGCAGATGGGCATAGGCAAAGAGATCTCTCTGGACCAGATAGCATCACTCCTTATTGAAAACTACCAGCTGAATGAAGTTTCTCACATCAGACTGACACGGGCTTCATCCAGTTTCAGATTGCCATTTTATAAACCCAGCAGCCTGACACTGGGAAGCAGTACCAACAGCAAGCAGAGGGAAAAGTGGATGCAGCAAGGAAATCTTTGAGGTTATCTGTGGGGAACAGGGATGGCTTTCCTACTACAGATGCCCTAAGAATGTATTTAATTTTGTCACTGTCTTAACTGCAACTCAACATTCTCTTCATAACAAGGATATTTTCTATGCATTTGGCTACAGTTTTCACTACTATTAACAACATTTTGCATAAGAGTGACAAGGCATTGAAGTCAATGACTCCCTTCAGCTACCAGAGTGATAACTCTGTTTTGGACTCTATTTATGACAAGTAGCACCTCAGACTATGTCCTTCTGGCTCAGTTGCTGTTCGTGACTGAGCAGGACAGAATGGTTCTTCTAGAGGACTGAAGTTTCTTCAAGGCTCTACAGGCTTAGCCAAGGAAGAAGCAAGCTAAGGCTGCATGAGTCCCCAGTAGGCTACTGTGTACCAGGCATATCACACTTTTGCCCAGAATTTACTTTTTTTTTGTTGAGGGGCAAGGATGTAGGTAATCTTTTCCCAAAAACACAAGGAGACTTTTCATTGGCAAGTGGGCAAGCATTTGGATGGGGATATTTGAGAGAAGCCACATGCTGATCTCTGCTCCTGTGCAGGCAGGGGGCTTGCAAGGGGTGATATTACTGAACCAGTGTTGGAGCTTTGGGGACCACAGCACCTTCTCCACCGTTCCTCCTTTTACTAAAACATATTTAAACAGCCAAACTGGAGTTTTCTGCTGGAGTGTTTCTTTTTCCTCAACACCTGAATGAGTAGAGCTGGAGGAAGAAATAACAATTTTCTCAAATTTTTGTTGTTTTTGTTGTTCAAGCAGTTTTCTCAGTGAGAAAAGTTAGCTGTGCTATGGCCTCCCTTTTTGATTTCTGGAGTCACAGCACTTCTAAGGACAGAAGGAGTTTCTTGGTAGAAAACAGAGGCAGGAATATCACTTCTGCTTCAGAAGTATTTGTGTGATTTTCCGCAAAAATGTAACTATGCATTTCCAGAAAACAACAGCAAAAATTGCCGTCTTTCAAGGTAATTGCCTGTTGTTAATTGAGGTTCAGGTGGAGCAAAAGTGGTGGTTGATCTCATCCCAAGGAACTTCTCTCCAAGCTTTGTGGTATCTTGGTCTCCTATTGCCACTGGTGGAGACAAGCAGACTCTCTCCGAGGATTGAACACTGTTCCTGGTGCTGCAGGAGATGCAGCTTACATCCCTTACACTCACTGAAGAGAGCCTGCTCTGATGTATTTTAAATTATTATAGCAGCATTTGGCACTTTCCATTTAAAAGGCAACTGCTAAAATAAATTGAGGCAACTTCTTATTTAGATACCAGGAAGTTACGGGATAAAGGAGGAAAAAAGCAAAACAGAACTAAACAACCCAAACCAGCCAGAATCCAAATCTGTGCTTAAAATCTCCCCTATCTATTTAAGTTACTGTACCAGCTCAGCTCAATATCTAAAACAAAGAAAATGAATTATGGAACAGCATGAGGAGAGCTTGTTAATTTTCCCACTGATGCACTGTGAAATGAAAGCTTTATTCTAAGAATATCATATCCTCGGGGCTCTGTCTGGGGAGACGCTGACAAATACAAATGTCCTTACAGTTTTTCTTTTATTCCTGCTTTATGGTGTATTCCAGACAGATTTCCAAAATTATATATAATAATATATAATCTGTAGTTGTGGTTTGGTGGAGTTCAAGGCTGTGTTTTTCCAGGGCATAACTATGCCCTGTTTGAAAATGGAAGATCAAGTGCACATAATGAAAGGCAGATCAAATTCTAGAAGAATTTGCTTATTTCTTAATCAATATTAATATATGTGACTTTAATTTCAGCATCTTTCCTCCTGTTGTGTGCCAAGGGAACATTAACAACAACAGCAGCTTTACATTTTTATAGTGCCTTTCATCAAGAAGGATGCAAAAGTGCTTTACAAACCTCGGACAAAATTCTTCTTTGATCAGCACTGAAAATCTCTTAATCCATGGTGCAAATCTCTGTTGCACTTTCTGTGGCTTTTTCTGCACATAGGACTTCCATTGATTTCTACAGGAATTGTGTGTGAATGAAACAAGTACAGAATGTGTAATGGAAACCTGCACTGCAGATAAAAAGGAGGTAAAAAATGTACATGTATAGATCCATTGCCCATCACAGACGTGCACCACCGCTGGAGTGGACCACAGTTGCAATATGTATGCATTAAAAAAAAAAGATCCAATCTCAGTTCCCTAATTGGAACCCTCTCCATGGTGTTGCAGAAAAGGGTCTTCCTTAAAGAAGGAAAAAACCAAATATTGGCTCCTGTGCACAAATTTCCTTCTTTGTTTCAGGGAGACTTCCCTGTCAGTCCCTTTGAATCTCTTCCTAAAAGCAGAGGGTCAGATCTGACTGCCAAATGCCAGTGAGCAACTGCTCCCAGGTAAGTGCTGTAGGTGCAAACAGCTTTTACCCTAAAAGCACCTTCCATGGCAAACATCCCTGGGTGCTGTCTCTTGAAAATGGCAGAAGGGGCCCAAAATTTCCAGAGCTTCTGTACTGTGTGTGTGCAAACCTTGCTGAGCTAAATGCTAACTTGGAAATGTTGCAAAGTCTCCCAGGAGATTCCTGAGAAAATGGTAGATTTAGAGACATCCTCCACGTTTCAGCTTTGTAGTCTACAGCTAAATCAGGAGGTGCAGAGGGGATGCAGCAAACAAAATTTCCTGAAATACTTCCAAGTTCAATTTGGGCAAACCCCTGAGTTATCTATGTGTGATGATGCTTTTTCATCCTTAGAGCTAATGTTGTGTTTGTGATTAGAGTTTACAAGTGATGAGAACACTTTCCTTTTTAATCATCAGAAAACGATGAGCAACATCCTACTGAGATGAGTGGAGATCCCAAAATTATCATTCATTCTGTAGATACTTCTATTCAGTAATCAAGATTTCAATCCTGGTGTTGAACCCATAAATCTCTGGCCCTGACATGCCCTATTTTACTAGGACATTCTGTTTCTCATGAGTAGAACCGTATTTTTAATGAGAAAATCATTCAGAATTAAATGTCCCCTGGGGATGCTATTTGAAGAAGTAAAATGCCTCACTTGCAAAGACAGGTGTAGTAATGTGATGAGGAATCTTTTAACAAGTTCGTCTGAAAAAGAAAAGAGAGAATATTAGCTATAAGAGTGTGAACAATATTGGTCCATTTCAAAACAAAGTTTGCAGTCTAAGGCATCACGTTCATTTATCTCACCTGATGAGCTATCCAAAGATTTTACTCCTATCTGTTTAAAGCCTTTCTCTTCCAAAGAGTGGAGGTTGCTGTTTAAGTGATTATTTTCCTTGCATTTCCTCCAGCTGGTACCTCTACATCTGGGTTTATATTCATGTTTTTAATATCTGTTACCTAACAGGACTGCCAACTAGCATACACACTATTAGCATCAAGAGTTCATGTTCCATCACTGGTGCTAATCACGTGTTAGAAACATGATTATGCAGTGTAAATGCGATTCTATCCAAAACTGGTTTCCTTGTAATTGCCAGCATTAAAAAGCCCTAATTATACACTATGAATTTAAAAGCAGCTGAAATTCATTAGGAACTCAACAGGAGCCCTTCCTTAAGTGTCTCTGAAAACTCCAGGTCCAGTAAAGTCAAAGTCAAGGTGTATATATGGAGCCACCCTCCATCCACAAGAGCCATCATCGCAGCGTACCGCTGTGGCTTTAATTTCCGAAACTCTGCCTTGAGCTCTCTGCCTTGCTCGTGATTTAGAGGGAAGAGTTTGGTGGTGTTTGAATGTAGCTAGCAAAAGCCTAAAGTAACTTGATCCAAATAATTAAACTTAGCAATAAATTGGTGCTTTTCATCTTCAAAGCGCTTTACAAACATTAATTAGTTGGGCTCAGCAAAGCCTCATAGAGTGGAAGCCACTCAATCCCTATCTCCTGTGAAGTGACTTCCTTGGCTGTGTCCCCCCACACGCTATTTTTAGTACATGCAAGGGCCCACCTCACATTTCCTTACCTTCTTTTCACATGGCACATACCTTTTCTGAGATGAAAATCATGCCGGGTTAGTAATGGGGATGGGGGAGGTTTTAAAATTAAATAGCCTTTTAAAACAGCAATTGGCTTGGGTTTTCCTGGAAGAACTGAGGCATATGAAGATCAGAGGCAGGCACCTTTATACAATGCGCCAGCCTCCAAACCTTCAAACCTTCTGTCCCCTTTGAACATGAAAAGCTCTGTCTCAGGCACACCAAGAGGTGGATCCGTCGGCTGCTGGTCAGCGTGAGTGTGTGTCCCACTGTGAACAAAGTTACGGCAAATTTCAGTGCCTGCCCGGCTGCCAGTCTTCCTCGCCAGTAATGCATCTAAAAATACGTCCGTAGGGAAAGAGAATACTCCCTTCATGGCTCTGCATCACTTTGTCACAGGCCTCTGCTTCTTCCTCAGGCTCAGAAACACCTCTTTCTGTTGGAGTCTGGTGACCATGAGAAGACAGACATGCTTTTTGCAAATTTGCCTATTTTGTGACACAAATAAACAATTTTATCATGCCTGTTCTCCTTGCATGGGGGCCTACTTTGTCCTGGATTGGCTCACCTCTTACTCCAGGAGAGCTGCTGGAATCTTCCCAACAGATGCAGCCCCATTCTCCCATTGCCTCCCTCTTCTCCTTTGGTAGCTGTTGCTTCAGACATTTCCAGCTTAATTGGTACTGTATACCAAGTCCAGCTGTATATTTTCCTACGTGGCTGAGCTCCTGATGACCCTCTTCAAAGGTTACTCTATTGCAGTCATGATGCATTAATGTTACCAAACAGATGTTCAGGCACTAACTCTTCAATTTACTTGCCTGTCTGTCTGCCTTTCCTGAACTTGACATTTACTTCACCAAAATAATGGGGCAGCCTTCCTACTACAAGTAGGAATATGTAAGTGAAGATAAAGACCTGGTGGCTCCTACTGCAAGAAGCACCTCTGAAAAGAAACAGGCAAACTGCTGCCGGGGTTTTTTTCCCTGCTGGTTTGTAAAAAGGACAAATAAGCAAGCAGTCCAAAATAATCTTATTTATTCAGTGCAGCAGACCCAAAATCTTGCTGAAAAGAACAGGTCTCCTGGTGCCTGGCTTGCATGCCAGCCTACGATGAGAAAGCCCAGGGGACAGCTGAATTCCTGGTTTTCAGCATGACTTTCACAAAGCTGTTTTGTGTCTCAGTGTCTCAGGTCCACGTATGACAGGGTGTCATGGGAATAAATAGAGGAGGGTGGAAGCAGAGGGGAGGTGAGCTGCCAAGTTCATCCAGAAGGCACTGGGGGGGTCGTACAAACCTTACAGACTTCCCTCTGTTGTGCTCCCCATTGGGTTTCACCACTTCCCATTCACAATAGCTGGACATCACTTCCTGGAACAAAATGAATGTATTACCCTATTTCCTCTATAACTTGTAGCTACTCAGCTATTTATTTTTGTCTGGCAATGCTAACTGGAGCTCTAGGTTTGACTCTGCTTCCTGACCAGCCCCAATGCATTGTCTGTCTTCTAGCACAATCTTAAAATAGTCTGTCCTGGTCTCTGTGTAAGCACGCACAGATGGATTTATACCCTTGCCTCAAAAATGTTTAACCCTTTGGAAATGTTGCAGAAAATATATGTCATGGAAATTGTGTGGCACTTTAATCTCAAAACCATAAGAAGTTCATCAAAAGAAAAATTGGGTGGTTTTGGTCCTTTGGGGATCAGTTTTATCTCTACAGAATTACCCCAAAACCCCGAAAGAAAGAGCCATACCTTTCCAAAATTGTCCATGATAAAATTCCCTGCTGTGTGTCTGTATCAGTCTCATGCATATCACTCTGGGTTCTCTACAGGAGCATGAAGTGCCTGGAGTGAACAACTTCAGCACTGACTCTGGGAATGCAACCACTGAGTGGCAAATCCCTTCATAGCAATACCTTTTCCTCAGAGAAAACAAGTGATTGGTTGAAAATAAAATAGTTTGAAAATTTCAGTGGATTATTTGTGCTGCTGCAAAACAAAATCCAGTAAAAACAATCTAAAGCTTTCATTCTGGTATTGAAAAAGAATTAGTGCCACTTCTGTTCCACTAACTTCTGCCACTTCTGATACTTCTTTCAATTTATTTTGTAATTAAAAATCTTGTAGATAGGTAAGTCAGAGAAAAAAAATTAATCTGAGGCTGAAGAAAATGATATAGTTAACTTAAAGTGATTGCCAAAAAAATGTTGGAAATAATTCATTGCAGGACAGCTGCAAATGAATTTCTCTCATGATTTCTCAGCATAGCCGGGAAAAATAAAAATCTCTTTTATTCACACAGCTCTGTTATTTGTTCTCATCATGGTTCTTTATCTGATGGCTTCATATAGCAAGGTAAAGCAAATGGGAGAAGACAATGGGGATGTAAGGTTATTGTGACTCCAGTGGGATTATGTGGGCTTATTAAATATTTGTTTCCCTCATTGGACCTTCACTTACAGCTAAGGGGCAGCTATTTCTTAATAAATCAATTGCTTGTGATCAGTTGCCCATGCCTTTTCCTTTTCACAACTCCATGTAAAGGATGTCAGCGTAAATGAGAAGCATGCCCTATTAAGTTCATCATACACAAGACCTTCCAACTTCACCTCATCATTAAAACCATAACAGACCTCCAGAGCAGTCTTTGAACTCACCTTTCTTTGCTAGATAAAGGGCAGCAGGTGAAGACTCACAACAGCAACAAACACAGATGTAGGGGATTTGAGAGAGTGTCTATCACAGAAAATGACTATTGTTCACCTAATGCCATTTTGGGGCATGGCATGTTATAGACAACCTGGAAAGCAGACATCAAATACAAAGAGTATTTTTAAAGACCCTCAAGTGGAATTTTAGGTTGTTTTTGACTGTTTGTTTGTTGTGCCGGTAGTGGGGCTGTGAAGAACCACTCCAGACACTAGCCAGGGAGCCAGCACCAGATCTGAAATGCTCATGAAATCAAAGGTTTCAGACTTTAGGTTCATAATAGCAAAATTGCATCTGTGCCACGCCTGCAGCCAGAGGCACCCAGGGCTGTGCACGACTGCTCGGACATGCGCGCATTCAGTTATGGGGCAAACTGGCAGAGGAATCCCCACACCAACAGGGGAGAGACAGCAATGAGCCCTTGTCTTCTGAACGACTTCTTTGCGCCGAATGAAGGTAACAAGCCTTTAATCTAAAGACCAAGCAAAATATTTGGGCTGGTTCTAGTTTTGCTAGCCTGAATTCCTTTATCCTTAGGACTATGACTGAGTGCTGATCTCACCACTTGTTTAGTATCCAAGAGATAGAAAGTGGGGTTAGGAAATATTTTCTGCATCAAAAAATTCACAGTTGAAACATTAAGCAGAGCACTTTCAGGCATGAGTTGCAGCATTAAAATGTAGACCACTCTAATAAGGCTAAGAGGATTTTCATGTTTTTCTTAAATACCCAACTTAGTCATCTCTCTAAACATGGTACCATGTAGCTGCATACTGCCAAGTAGAGTTGGCATTAGAGATGTGGGTTTGGGGAGAGCTCTTTCTCATCTTCTTTCCCTAGCAGTGGGTCCTGCACCTCATCCAATGAGCAAAGCACACCACAGCTGTCCTCCTCTCTTTCCAGAATCCTGACGTTTCTGTCAAAAACTACAGCAATAGGATACATTCAGCCCATAACAGCAGAAGGAGCTTTCTACCAGGACATGAGGGGTGTACCGCTCTTCCTTTCAGCAAGTAGTGGAGATCATAGGGGCTTGTGCCTCAGATGAGTCAAGACTCTTCAGAAGAGAAGACAGACTATGACTGGGAACACAAGGGACGAGATCAGGAGGGTTGGTGGCACCAAGCTGATTTTCACATGAGCGTTTCTTGGCTTTTCCTTATTTCCCTTTCATGAATAAGCACCCTTCCAAAATAGCAGAGTTTTCTTGCCCAGCACATATGTACAGTTTGCCTCCTCCTGAGCTGCAGGTTGCTTGGGGATAGAGTCTGCCAGCAATGCTGCCTGGGCCAGCTTGCCAGAGAAGTAGAGCGAAGTGTGACCTCTGGTATGGGAACTGCAGGGGGGAGCTCTGGGGACACATGTAATCACCCAGTGTGGATCTTGGGCAGACAGTGGGGTTAGCACCTCTGCTCCGGGGGGAAATGGGAAGAAATGCTGTTAATAACTTCAGCCGCTGCAGCCTCTGGGCCTGGCTCACCTGAGAGGCAGTGCCTTTAGCTGCCGGAGCAGAGCCACAGAGGATGCACAGAGGCTTCTTAAAAGAGCACGTCTTTTGTACCAACTCCAAGAGAATAATGTCACCTACCCAGCCACCAGCCCTGCTTTCCACAGTGCCTGAGTTTTTCCTTAGAAGTTTCCTATTCAAGCGCTTAGCCTGACCAGGGCTGACCTTGCTTAGCTTATGAGATGTAACAAGATCACTGCCTGAGGTGTGAAATGACACTGGAATGGAGGTCATGATCTTACGGAGAGCATCTCCTTCCTCTGCTGCGATGCCTCCTCCTTAGCTCCCCAGCCCCAGCATCTGACTAATCAGGCAGAAACAAATGCACCGTGCTTCTAGCACACCACCGGCAGAATATAAAAATCTGTCCTTTTGGCTATTCAGTCATCTCCGTGGTATAGATTTTTTTTATGCATATGAATTCAAAGATCAAACAGTTCCTTTTTCATGATTTCTTTTTTGTCACTATTTCAACAGAAACAAAAAGTGTTTTCTATAGGTCTGTCTCTGTAAGATACCAAAAGAGATTAACAGACAGACAAACAGACAGTAGCATTTAAGCAACGTGGACAGAACACCAAATAAATCATTCTGAATGAATAATACATTTAAGCAGTGATACTAATGCAGAATCTGTATCTACAGTGAAACTACCTGGACCTATTTCAAGGTGGAATATTCTGCAGAAAGTACAGAAGGCACTTTTATTTTGGTATTTCAAATAAGAATGAGTTTGTGTATGTGTCAATCTGTCACACACTAGACAGGGCTGGTTCTGTGAATGGGCATTACTATGTATAGCTCTAGATTGAGCTGTGGATAAACATACAGCTTTTTATTTACAGGTCATTAGAATAACACAGTATACAAACTGTGTATACACAGAAAATACAAGTATTTTCTGCAATATTCATGAATGACTTCTTATGTTAACTGCTCTGAGAAACTTTTTTTGTAGAGAGCCATGAGTTGTATAATGCTTTTATTGTGATACAATAAAGAATGAGTTTGAGAAGCAAACTTAGCAGGACAAAGTGTGAGATAAATCATGCCCACATAAAAAAAGCATTGAAATTCAAGTACAGGTTTCAGTGGCAGGCCTAATGGACAAAAGAAAGGAGGAGAAGTGCCCTTCTGCTGAGTTAAACCAGACTTGGGTCCATGGGGACATTTCAATGGTCTTGTTTATTTTTATCATTAAAACTAAGCTGACTTTTAAAGGGGAAGGAAAAACAAAAAGCCCCTAGGGCTGTTAACCTTTCTTCAGGAGCAAAAGGGAAGGTCCTCAAAAGTTTTGTGACTCTTATGGGGAAATAAAGCAAAGATGGTTGGTGGAGGCTGGTCTGTGCTAAATAAAATGGATGAAAGCTCCTGCACTGCTGCAGCCCGCAGATTCTCACTGGAGGTGGAGGGGGTCCCTGAGATGGTAGGAGACAGCAATGGGGGATTCAGGGAGGTAGCATTTTCTCCTTGCTGTGGAGGAATGGTTATTAAATTAAGGCTGATCTGGTCAATACTGATGCATTTGCCTATAAAACTCCTCTTTGAGGAGTTCAGCTAAAGGCAGCAAAGCCAGCAGGCAGACAAGAGGCTTCTGTGAAGGGAACTGGCTCCTACTCTGCTGTGGGGCGTAAAGTCCCTCTCTGTGATGGGGTGATTCGTAGGAAACCCTAAAGAAGTACTTGAGTGTTTTCCCTCATCTGCAGAGTCACAGTAACCTATGCTAAAGGAGAACATAAGGCTGCTGAGTAGGGAAAAGATTTGTTTGCCCATGTCTGTCGAATGGTGATTAACTTGGGAAGGAAGTCACAGAGTAAACGAGAAGGAAACAGCCACCATTCATCAGCTGGTGGCCTCTGGACACAAATCCTGCTTTCAGAGTTCCTACAGCAGAAGGTCAAAAACGATGCACTGCCTGGACAGCAGCAGACGTTTTGTGTTTGCCCGTAAGTTCAGGACAGCAGTGGGATCGATGACTTGGGTATACTCCTGACCCTTTCCCTGAAACTGATTGAAATGGGTTTGAGGGGTTTAGAGTGGAAAGGAGAAACCTTTGAAAGATTAAGGGGAAGGCTGTTTTCCTTTCCTTAGGGGGAATCCCAAAAAGCATAAAGGATACCTAAGAAGGGATATGACCAGAGACACATAGCAATCCATTTCTCCCAGGATAGCACATATTCCTGATTGTCTTTAGGACTAGAAGTAGTAGGCAAGGAGTAGTTTCTCTAGAATTGAATTATCAATGTCAAAAATAATGTTTCTTTTCCCATTCTCTGATTCTTCTCTGCCTGTCAGAGGGAGAACTGAGAATCCAAGCTAGTGTATTTTTGAAAACGTGACTCAGAAAAGAGGATAAACACAACCTATGCCAAGTGGCACAAGTTCATGCATTTTCATTTTTATTTAAATTACTAAACTCATGCAGATTACTGGAGATCAATTTTGTTCACCTTTGCAAATGGCTAAGAATTTGCATTAATGCTCAAAGAATGTTCATAAATCTGACAAAGAAAGGAAAAAACATCTTTAATGAAGAATCAGCAGGATTTCTGCTTTCCAACTTCTCCATCCTTCTAAAAGCATGCTATGAGAGAGAAAGAGCAACCAAAGAAGTATAAAGTATATAGTTCATACATTCCCAGGAAAATTAATTCCCCAGGTATTTGTGAGGTCTGTAGTATCCCTCGACTCTGGAATGAACTATAGGGAGACAAAGGCATTTTTTTTAAATCTCAGAGGGAGCATTATCCTCAAGAGATCAAATGAGCACTAATCAGGAAGAATGTTTGGCTATTAAATGCATCATTGAGTCTTTTAAATATCACTCATTGGGTCATAAATTCCTATTAAATGTAGATAATCCACTGTTGTTTTATGCAGATAGAAGGTAAAAACAGTAAAAGATTTGCCAGCAATCCACCCCTGCCCCCGAGTCCCTCCTTTTACACACTTAAAAACAGATGATACTGCTGTCATCTTCTACTCTCAATCACTGTGCTATGGCTCACACTGTTCTTTCTCTGGATTTCACACCCTGCACACATATTTCTGTTTAGGCTTTTCTTTGCATTGATCATGCTCTCCCTTGCCCTCTCCCGCTCTTTACACAGATGGCTTTCCCAAGATGGGTGTTGCTGACAACAGCCTACCCACTACCACCCTTGCAAACTGCTCTTAATGTTGCTTTTCATGGAATCATAGGTTTATTTGGGTTGGGAGGGACCTTAAAGATAATTTAGCTTCAACCTCCCCCACCGTGGACTGGGACACATTCCACTAGACCAGGTTTCTCAAAGCCCCATCCAGCCTGGCCTTGAACACTTTATTTTGTGTCTTTTCAGGAGTAACAAGCTTCTTTGGGAAGGGAAACCCAAAATGCATTAAATGCAACCAGATTTCCTTACTGTTTTTTCACCTGACCACCTGTGCCCACCATACGGCTTGACATCTCTGGCCTAATGGATTGTGAGAAAAGATAGTGAAGTCATCTGTAAGGGAAACCTCCAGCCTTGTTCAGAGTATAATTGTACTCGTGCTTGTAAAGACCTCGCTGCAGAGCAGCTGGGAAATCTAGCTGGTTTCCTGGAGTGCGTGGGAGGCCATGAGTAGGTGGTAACTAAAATTTGTAACAGAGTTTGGAGGCTTTAAAAAACATTATTACTATTACTTTGGACTGTACAGCAAGATTACAGATCTTAACAGTTGCTAAAATGTATGCAATTTACCTACAGATATCAGCTTCTTAAAAACAAATGCTACATCAAGAATAAGAAATTATTGATCAACCTTTTCAGGCTAAAATGGTTTTCCTTTCAGTCTCCAACAGGGCTTTGGCAAGATGATTTTAAAAATAGCTACAGTTTGGAATCCAGATTGCATTCCTTGCCAGATTATAATGATCACTTCAACCAGGGCTGGGTGAATTTCAAAATGCCTGGAGACTCAGTTCAGGACAGTGCCCTCCAGTCTGTGATATTTTTAGAGATGGGTAAACCCAAAAATTTGGGTGGTTATCCAGAGTTCATCTGTACTGCCCAAATGTCTACAGTCTGCAAAAAGTCTACAGGGCTGGAAAGTTTTCAAGGAAGATGGGTTTTGCACTATTTCCAGTACTGCCTATTTCTGCTCAGGTCAGGAATCCTAGGAGAAAATCCTCTTTCTTCATACTGGTTTGTTGTGAATGTGTTGCCAGTCATAGCTTAAAAGTGCAGAGTCTGGCAAAGGAACTTGGAAAAGCATCTGGGGAAAAAATGAACCCTTCTGAAAGGCAAAATGTTGGTACAGGGTTGGGTGGTGATTGAGATATATTCCTATACTGAGATTCAGCCTTACTTCTACCAAGAACAGAGAGAACTTGCTTGGCCGATCACAATGGAAGATCCGTTTCACTTCTTCCTATTAAAATATCCCCCAGTAACCTTCTGCTACTGAGGTAGTTCCAATTTTGATAGGAGAAAATTCCCTGAGGATTATAGCTTCCTGGCAATTTGGGGTAGTTTGCTTGTCTTTCCTTCCATGTCAGATACTGGGTGTGATGTAAAACTGTTTTGCAACAAATAAATGAGTATTAAATGTCTTTCAGGCAAAGAAATGCAAGTACCCAAAGCATTTAATGACTCTGAGACAAATGCATCCCTAGTTTAAGCTGAAACAATTTCTGTGAGGTTGCACCAGTGGGCAATCAGATTTAATCTAGATTTAATCTCTTGATTTCACATGAGAGTCCTGAATTTGTGTGAGGTCTTAACAATTAATCAGCTCAGCCGGCTTTTGGGGTGAGTCTGTAGACAGAGAAGGAAAATGACAAAGGTTGATGGTTAATACAAAACAGACATTCTGGAAGAATTTATAAATAAATAACATTATCTTAGGCCTCATCAGGAAAGAGCCTGAAATGCTCTGGCCATGGGAAAAGTCCAGCATGCCATATTTCAATAGATTTTCATTGACAAATACCTAGCAGTTTTAGACATAACTTGCTGCTGGTCTTTGGGACATGAGGCCCCGAACCTTAAGAAAGCAAGCCTACATTCTTGTTTTCTTCCAAATCCCACATGCTCTTTAAACCTTGGATAAAACCTGAAGCATCATATTTTTCTTCCCAAACAGCATTTTCCCTCACAATGCTTATGCCAGCCAGTTAGCTCAGCCTTTTCCTGGCTCTGTATCACAGCACCATTGACAGCGGCAGGAAATTTCCTTGAGATAGCAATTCTCTCAGGGTTCAGGATCCACTTCTCAATTAGCCCTCTAATTGGCAGCAGCAGGGACTGATTTCTCGTTGCAGCAGGAAGAAGCAACTTGGTTCAAGTCATGCCTTTGCCTGCTCTCTGTTCCTGCAGGAGTTCACCAGTAAAGATGCAGGCAGACCTCGGACCTCAGCACAGCAGGAATCTTTACGGCAGCACATATTTCTGGGCTCTGTTCTGAAAGCATAAACTTGGATTATTTTGTGCCATGCTACTTCTTGCGTTAGTGCTCATTTTGGAGTGCACAAAGCCTCTCGGAATAAAAACAGAAGCACAGCTGAACAGCCTCCCTCCAACAAAATTCAAGTCAAACCCCTCGAGATCCAGTGAAAATGTGAGGACTTTGGTTAGGGATATTTTTTTTCCTTCCTGTTTTGAACTAATTTGTTCTTCCATATTTGGGCCAGGATTGGAAGCTAAAATATTTTAAAGTTCCAGACAACATTTTTATATCATATGGTTTTGACCCCTCAAGGTGTCAAGAACTTTCAGTGATATCTGGGGAACCGCTGGCTTTAGTGAAGGTGACACTTCTGTCTTTCAGGTTTTCAGCTTTCACGGCTCATGTCCTTCAAGTTTGAGAATGTGAGAGTGAGTGTATAATGACCCAAGCTAGAACGAAAAATAGTTGGGTGGCATCTCTGAGAGATCTCCCCATTCCCAGCTCTGAGTGTAGCACATTTCTGTGATGTATGCTCAGGCTGGCTTATTTGAAATGCAGTTGCTGCCTGGAGCCAAAGTTTTCAGAGCTGATCTCCTGCCTAACTAAAAATTCATATATAAGCAGCCAGATTGGAAGGAAAAATGTAGCCACTGAGCTGGAAAATTTGGGTTCCAAATGAGCAACTTGCCCTTAAGCTGAAGATCAGTGACAAATGAAAGGCACACACCATCTATTTGTTTAGGCAAACAATGCCACTGGGATGGAGACAATAACTTGCCCAGGGCAGAACTACTAACATCAATTTGGAAGGTTGAGCAACCCAACCTTGGAGGTTTGCCCTTCACTCAGTACTGTCTCAGGCTACAGTGCACCTAAACACATGCTGAACTTCGAGCAGATGCTGAAGCACTTTGCTGAATTCAGGTTGTCAGGAAAACTGAGCTTGTTAATGTTGAGATCACTTCAGTGCTTCTTTTTGTTGGAATCTTTCACACCTAATTTGTTATGACAAGGGAGATAAAGTATAGACTATTAAGTCTAATTAATGGCACATGAAGTAGCATTGATAGGTGAGTGTGGAGAGAAGTGAAACTGTCAGAGCAGATACTGCTGCCTCACTCATCCTCTTTTCAGAGTGCAACTGTCATGAAGGGCCTGATTCTGTACTTCTTAAAAGTTAAATATTTTGAGATACCTTTTGACAGCAGATCTGCAGTGTACACACCACGTTGCTCACCTATAGCATCTTCCAAGCCATAGCCCCACTTCCTGCAGCAGGCAATTAGGCAGAGATCTTTATGGTATGAAGCATCAACAGACAGTGATATCCATGCTCCTCTCCCCCCACTCTGGAATAACCAGGAAAGTTTCCTACAGGAAAGGCAATCTGACAGGTCAATGGTCTCCTGTAGCCTCCTGCATTCATTCCTTCTTCCTGTCCCAAGCCTGCTGGAAGATCTCTTTGTGAGATGAAACTGCTGTGTAAGGTTTCTCCATCAGGCTCTGAACATCCACATGAAGCAGATATCAACTGTATTAGACACAGACAAACACACAGAATACAACCAACACCAGCAGAAGGACAGTTAAACACGTACATTAAAAAATTAACTCTCAAAAAAATCTGGTGAGGTAGAATTCACAATTTTGCAATGGAGAAAGGCAGAAGCAGAAAGGTTAAGCAATTTGCTCAAGGTTGCAGGAGAAGTAATTGTCAGTGCTGGGATTAAGATTTAGGAATTTATAACTCCTGGTCCTGTGCACAGGCCACTAGATCATCATCCCTGGCACTCCAGAGAACCAGGCTGCTTATTCTTTCAATAAAATGCTAAACCAAATGCTGTGACCTTTCCTGGAGTTATCAGATGAACTGCTTTCTTAACTCCAGGTTACAGAGAGCAGTGGGGGGTGGGAGGTGGGATGTGATGGTGTGAGGAAGTGAGAGACCAAAATCAGTATGTGCAATGCTCGTGTAAGGAGATTTTCCTCCACCCATTTGAGGAGTCTTTGCTATCTGTCTGACTGCAGCACAGGAGGGAGAATAAAGCCCCTGATGGGAGTTTTGGGAGTATTTGCCACATTTTCATTTGCAGACACTGACAAACTCTTTCAGAGATTGCACTGGGGGTGTGGGCAGCTTTATATCATTCACAGGAAGTCAAGGCCTGCCCTTGAACTTGAGTACTTAGAGAATATATAAATAAGATGTAATTCACTGAGACATATGTATGGAAATATTTGGGAAGAGCTGATATGCAAAATTCAGTATTTCTAGCCCACTATTATTAGTAGTAGTTCTATTCAGTGAACCTGTGGAACTTCAGCTTCAAAGAAACATGCCCACCTACATTCCTTCTTGGAGCGTGCCACTATTCAATTACTTGATCCTGTTTCTGTGTCAGCCATTAGAAGGCAACACGTCCAAGATGTGACCAAGCATGCAGGACCATGAGCAGGGTTCCCAGCTCTGTGGCCACCACAGCCAGTAACTGTGTGACTGTCTAGGAGAGGAGAGCCCTGTGGATGAGGGGCCACCATGCTCAGGATCCCCTGCCCAGCCTGAGCTCCTGCTCGGGTGACCTCCTGAAACACAGCTTTGTCATATTCATCAGAGCAGGGTTACGCTGCAAGAAGAAGATGCAGCCCCTGCTTATGGGGTGTTTATGATCAATAGTTCAGCAGGAACCCAAACTGCTGCACCATAGTGGCAACTGCAGCTGTGACTTTCCTTCCTGTGCCTCAGCCTGATCTCTCTGGACTTCAGGCTCTTCTCCTTAGTCCTGTTCATTCACATTTCACACAGGCATTGCAGTTTCTGGGAGATGGGACTTCTGTTCTTGATAAACAGAGAAACGTGCCTCTCTGGGTAGCCAGCACTGAGCAGGGGTTGAGCAGAAATTACTTCCCCTTCTGTCCAAACATGTTTCCAGAGCTGCTGAGCAAGTTAGGGGAGAGCCATGGAGGATCTCAAATTGGAGCCTACGCACTACACACTTCTGTCTATACCCGCAAACTTTGAGAGTTTGCAGTGTAAAAACTCTCTCTCTCCTCGTCTGAAAGAGGAAGGGATGACCTGAGAGCAGTGGCTGCCCTTTCAATAATCATCCTCATGCTGCCTCTGACATTTAGCCAGAAATGTAATCCAAATCATGAGTTGCACAAATCTGTAAAACAGAGGGCCTAAGGGGTCTCCTGGTGAAAGTAGAAACAATAGTACGTGTAACCAATTCCCTTCCCAAAGCTTTGCTAGATTGCTCTTGAGGGCTACAGGTTTGAATGTCATGCAAAGGGAAGGATTGCATGAGAGTTTTTAAATGGAAACCATCCCTGACTTTGTGAAATACACAGTAATTTAAATCAGGATGACTTCACAAGATGGTACAATTGAGCAGTATACCTGTGTGTGTGTACATATATGTCCTAATTTCTTTATACATACATATGCATACATAGCATATAAGTGCTTACATTGGAAAGTTCAGTTCTGATACATGATTGGTTTCCCCCAACCTTACATGTCATCTGGGTGAGCAAGTCACTTGACAATCCCGTGCCTCAAAGTCAGGCAGTTAATTCAGACCATGTTACAGGTAAACACTTCTCTCTTTTCACTTGCCTGCTCTAAATATGAGCCCATGTGATTTGGTAATTTGCATAACATCTTCTGACAAGCTGGCTCTAAAGTCTTCTTGGGTGATTTGCTTCTCTTTGCAAAACAAAATGGGAGACGGTAACATCCAAGGGAATGAGTGTATCTATTTCCCTTGGATTAAGCAACTTCAGCTCTTGGAGCTCAGGTTCCTCTGGAGGTAGCAGTTTCAGAAACTGTGCAGCTGCCAATGGGAGATGGAGGCAGCAAACCTCTAAAGGGATCTGGAATTATGTCTAGTGGGTCATCTCTCCAGCTTCCTGTTACACCAACCAGAAGGTGCTCTGAGATGCTCCACTTCTCCAGACAGTGACAAAATAGCCCCCGCGCCACCCATGTGTGACAGCCAGGAGAATTGCACAAGATGAGAATTTAACTATGTGTTTTCTTTCCCTAAAATAACATTCAGTGGTGCTCTGCATCCTGTAGACCTGGGAAATAAGACAGATTAATCCTTGCTAGTATTATTTTAAAAAATTTCCTATGGATTATCTTTTCACAGAGCTGTAAGCCTTTGAAAATTTGGTCCCAATGTAACTTGCCTATGAAGTCAATTAGCTCCTAAACTGACAACACATTAGAAAGAACCCAGAAGCTGATATAGAAACACCTTGTTTTATTAAGCCTGGCCAATTTTCTGTCAACAAAAATTATGCTTCTGAAGTGATGTGGAACAAGAATCAAACATGAAAGCATACAAGTATCCACTTTTGAGCCCTTGAACAGCTATAAGAATCCACTTCTTCTTGGTATTTCTGCTACACAGAATGAATTTTCATTACCTGAAGTATCTATTATCTAATGAATAAAAAAACCTGCATTAT
The DNA here is from genome assembly GCA_013389985.1 of Dryoscopus gambensis. Classification (NCBI taxonomy): domain Eukaryota; kingdom Metazoa; phylum Chordata; class Aves; order Passeriformes; family Malaconotidae; genus Dryoscopus; species Dryoscopus gambensis. The sequence continues at coordinate 129,206 of WEIT01006156.1, read as the reverse complement.
GCATTAAAGTGTAGTATGAACAAAAGTGCTGGAAAACTTACATTTCTTCATGGTGAATTTTTGCAGCAGAAATGGTACTTTTATTGACTTCTGCAGCATGGATGAAGCATCACCAACCACCCTACTGAGTTTGTAGTCAAGCTTCAACTAGACTTCTAAACAACAGAATAAATTAATTCCATGAATAAGCATGTGCTGGTCAGGGAACATATAAATTTTTGCATCAGGATATCATGCTCCTGCTCCTTGGTTGTGTTTGAGGCATGCCATTCCCAAATCCTGGTTAGTTCATATGGAGTCAAAATTGAAAATATAGAGATCAAAAATGGCATAAACTGTCCAAAACCACCAAGTCCAGGTTTAAAGATGTCAGGCCCCTCCCTGCTCTGGAAGGAAAGAATTGTGCATTAATCCAGCTGTAAGCACAAATTTCACATAGTATATGCTCTGGGGAGCCTCCAAATTCTGGGACTGCCCTGACAGCTTTGGTCTTCCCTATATAGCACTTTAGAGGAACTTTGTTAAAAATACATACCTTCATCTCCCAAGGAAAGAGGTCGTATTTTAAGCCTTGAAAGATCCATCTGCTGTTTGAGCCTTTGAGGATGGTGTCCCACATCCATGTTGTGTTCTGCTCCCTTGGTAGCTGGTCATGCCTTTCCTACTGGCAGCAGACTGGACAGGAGGGTGTGCCAACACATCTGAATTTACCACAAGCTGTGCCACACTTAATCCCATCTACTCCACTCCAGTTTTGCACACAGGGAGGTGGAGCCAAGTACTCTCCAGCTGTGCCCTTTCATGGAAAGGCAGCCTTAATGGTGATGTAGTCCTACAAGACTAGGCTAAACACAGAGTTGGTCAGTAGCATGAAGTACTTTGGCCTCTGTATCAACTGTAAGAAATAAAAGCAATTTAGGTGTTTGGGGAATGGTGGCAATAGCTGAATTACACCTTGGACTACACAAAGAGCAAGCACAAAAGCCAAAAATGGCACAGCTCCAACAGAAAGAGGAGTGGCTGGGTTGTGGCTGGGTCAAGTGCTTTTAACCTCAGGTAGCAGATGTGCAGATGTGCATGGAGCAGTGCTGTTAGCACTGAGCTCTGAAGAGGTGTGAGTAGCCATAAAGAAGAGCCAAACGTTGTTTATAGAAACCAAGCAGCCGAGGCTGAATCTTCTGTGATAACAAATCCATAAAGTTGTACTGGAGCACTACTCAAGAGGAGAGGGAGTTTGGCAGAGTGCCTGTGACTGTGGAAAGAATTGATATTTTCAGTTAGGTGGCCAGAACAAAACAAAACAAAAAAGTCAGTTTGAGCTGTCCAAAACCTCTTTTCCTCTCTTTTTCAGCAAGAAAAGAGAAAAGGTCAGTGTAGGGCCAGTTTCCTATCTGGGCCCTGGGGTTATTCTTCATACTGAGGAGGATGCAGGTGGTGAGAAGGCTGCTGCTTTTCTCCTCCAAAGGCCCGTGGCTCAGGCCCTCCCTGCAATAGGAGTGGAGCATACTGAATGACCTCGACAGCAAGAAAAACAAGCTGGAGATGCATGAAGGGCCCCATCTACCCTTTGTGCCAGGCACTGTAAGTTCTGTGAAGAGATGCACAGGGGAACAAGGTCAGTACCACCATGGAGAAGTGATCCAGAGAACAGGCACCCTTGGGTGATTGATTTTTGACCCAGGACATGGTTAAAAGTCATGTGAAGAAAAGCCTGGAGAAGGGGTTCAGGCATGGGTTAGCACTTGAGGAAGAACCTTGGCCCAAGGTCAGGCTCCAGAGAGGCAGGTGGGAAATGTGGGGTTACTCTGTGGGATGGAGTGGACGTGAGATGATCCGAAACACTCAAGACAGAGTGGGTAGAGATGCCTAGTTTTTGGCAGTGGGGGAGGGACAGAGAAAGGGGAAATTTCAAACCTCAAAAAGTGGACTGAGACTGAAACGGGTAAATACTCACTGGCTCAGACACGGTGAGAAGAAGTGTGTGCTTTTACAGCAAGGATAGCTGAGTGTCAGGTTTTTGTCCAAATATTCAAGCATCTTTTGCTCTGCATATTCAAGTGCTTTTAACCTGAGTGAAAATATTTCAACAGAAAAGGCAGTCAGTATCCAAAAGTATCCTAAAGCTCAATAGCAAAGTTTCCTTGCAAAAGTACAAATCAGATGGAGAAGGCCCTAGAGCTCAACATTCCCCTATCCCTAATGTATGTCCTCATATTTGGATGGCAAGTAAGCATGTAAAGATGTATGTAAGAATGTATTGGAGGGGAGAGGGAAGAAGGAGGTAAAAGTGTGTTTCTTTATCAATAAATAATCCAATTTTCAAAGATTCTGTCAAATCACAGAAACTGCAAAAGGAAAATCTTTGGGCTGAAAATGCTACTACCAAGTCCATTGAATGCATCTGCTTTTTACTTTTTTGTATTTCCTGAAAATATTTGCTGAATTGTTTTTCCTGTCCTGACACTGAAATGAATGTCTTCCTGATAGAAGTATTTTTTGAGACTAGAAGCACTGTATATTTCAACTAAATATTACTCAACATCAGCCATGTAGAATACAGCACCATGCCCCTGTGCCAAAACACATACATAGATACCCAGCTTCTGTTGAAAACTGTGTAAAGGAAAAAAGCACAACCCCAATCTTGATTTAAGTGCTGTAAGTCTGGCTACCTGGCCTCTGTTCAAAGCTGTGTCTTAATTCACCCACTTCTCTGTGCCTGGTAGTACAAGGCAGCTGCCCTGAGTATGGGTGACAGTGGCACAGTCAGACAACAGGGCCTGGAATTACACAAATTCCTCCATTGCCTCCTCCTCCTGCCAAATCCCAGTAATTCAGATTATCATAAATGACTTCTTCCTAGGGAATGCTGAAAACCCTCTCCAGCAAATATGATTTTGTACATTATGATCTGGTTTTCTATAGCTTAATGAAATTTTTTAAATGGTTTTCAGCAGAAAAGCAAACACAAGCTCTCAGCCTCTTCAAAATCCTCCTCAAATCCAAGTCTATGCAACCTTAATTAGCAGCAATATATAATAGCACTGATTTAGAGCCTGTTGTGAATTTGTCCGCACCATTGAAAAGAACACAGTACACTAAGGACCTAATCCCAGCCTGAAGGATGTCTAGTAACCCCATCTCATTTCCCAAGCCAGGCTAAGTGAAACCTGGATTTTCTATCATAGATAGGCAGCAAAATATACCTTAAATATTAGGGCCTCCCTTTCAATGAATCGAGTCATGATAAAGAATAACCAGGTCCCATGAGTTTCTGTGATGATCTTTTTTTTTTTTCTTTTTCCCTAGCACCAGTAACGATCATGCAACATTTTAGCAGAGAGACCAGAGTACTTTAACAGCCCACACCTGCTGGAGGCTCCACTCCCAACATGAGCTGGGCACCACGTAGACTGCTCCAGAGGCCTGCTTCCATCTTACACCACGTGTGGTGCCATGTAAATTCTCTTCCAAACTCCCAGTACTCTGCTTCTGCTCCCAAGGTTTGCTCTGAAGAGCGGGAGCATCCACAGAGGAGCCCTGCTTCTGTGGCACGATCCTGTTTTTACCAGTGTGATAATTAAGATGGCAAGTCTTAGTTTTCAAAAAAAAAAAAATCACCGACTTGAGAAGTAGCCATTAAAAAAAAAAAATCTGTTTATTTCCTGTCTCCTACTCAGATCAGTCTGAAAATGAAACACTATGCAAGCACAAAAAGTTATTATGTGACTTGCAGCCTCCAGCTATTCTGACTTCACTGGATGCCTTACAAGCATCTATTGTTCTTGGAAATAGTGTGAGATGCGCTTTCCAGAGAGATTATTATATATTCTTGCTATGAGGAGGGAAAAATGTTCTGATAGCGTGTCATGTCATTTCTTTAGTGGTATTTGGATGCAATATACCGTGGAAGTGCGACAGGGAAGAAAACAAACCTGTTACGTGACTAGTGGTGCTGAACCACACACACTATGCACCCAAGAGCTTGTCTTTCACTCATGGCTGACTGACTCCACCTCCATGCTCCTTGCCAGCTCTCAGTACCTGTACCCTCCAAAGTAGTAACCCTTTCTAAAGCAAAAGCCCCTTTGCCAATTGCAGAAGATAAATCCTCCCTCACCTGCCTCCCCTCAGCAGCTGCACTTGCATCCGCAGGGCTGACTCCATCTCCACCTGTAAAGCTGCTCCTGCAAAGGGTGAGCCTCCTGCTGTCACTGTGCTCTGGCAAACCCCGGGAGAGGGGTAGAAGCTTTCATGAAGACCTCACCAAGGCCTGATTTCAACCTTCTGTTTGTGATGGGGTGGCTTGCTCATGTGGTTGGCCTGGATGTGGGAACCTGTAGCAGACGCTGCCCATGGGATGCTCCCTGAAAGCTCACGCAGAGCATTTCATCCACACAGCCAGCCATAAACTTGCTCTGAGAGACAGGAACCAAATATTTTAAACGGGCTATGACTGCACACCACAAGATCCAGCCCTATGATATTGCCAATTTCAGTGACCTTGAAAGAATAAGGTTTGATCCCTCACAATGCTGTGTGGGTTGGTGATACATAAACAAGCTTTCACACCTGCCAGAATTAAAGATGGAACAATTTTCCTTTTGGAGCTGGCTTTTGGGGAAAGGAAAAATGCTCCTCAGAGAAGGAGGGCATTATCTTGGTTGACCAGGGCTGGGAGGTAGATCAGGCAACATGGTGTTATATTGTGGTGAGAACAAAGGCTTCCTCCCCACCTCCCTGCTGATTCTCACAAACAACACACAACTGTATTTCCAGTGATTGCAATGGGCCACTAGACAGCAGCATTCCATGATATTATTGAAAGCAGTAGGGCAAGAAAAAGACAGCAAACAGCAGGAGACAGGGCTACTGTGAGGTTGTGTCTTTTCCTTTGAAGGGTTTGTTCTGTTTCCCGCTTCCAAAATGTATGGTATATTCCTAAGGTGTAATCCGGCCTATGATCCCTCCCCTGTGAGCTTTTCATTGGTTCAAGCTTTGGGCCCGCGGCCCTTCGAAACTGTGATAAGGGAATGCTCAGAGGCACGAGGTCTCTTTCTGCTTTTGGATTCCTTCCCCTCTCCTCCCCCCTTTCCCCTTCCTTCTCCCTTCCCCCCTTTCCCCCCTTGCCGGCGCTGGACCTGAAAATAAACTGCTCCTGACTTCACCATCAAGAACGATACTGTGTTTCTCTTACGGCTTGCTGCTGCCTGCGAAGGTGTAGCCCAGAGACACTCTGGAAGCCCCGGTAAGCTGCTGCAGCCCCCTTCCTTCCACAGACCCACGGGGAATGTTGTCCCCAGACTCCTGCCGTTGCTAGCCGGCAGAGAGGAAGGCAGGGGTCACAGCAACAGGCTACTTTCTCCTTCGCACCAAACTTCAGCTGTTTGTGCTAGATCCCATCTCTCCCACACATCCTCTTCAGAGATGGGCAGGAGGATGCTCACCACAGTGGTGCTGGTTGTTCCCCACCAGGCTGGTGTTGGCAGGATGGATAAGGAAATGCTACAGGCTCCTCTTTCCTGGTTAGATTTAATCTAGAGAAGAAATGACACATATTGTACCATAGTGGATTATGATTTAACCAGCAGGTCATGCTGAGATTTCATATTCTGGATAATAGCTAAATGCTTTTGAAGTCTTGTAATCTCATACAGAACAGAGGTGGGAAGCTAAAAACAAGATAGTGGCAAAACATAGCAAGGGAAATCACAGTCTCTATAACATAAGAACAGCAACTCTCCCTCAGATTTTGTTTTTGTGTTTCTTTTAGGCCACAGGTTGCAGAAAAGCTTGTTATAATGTTCACTTAGCTCTGGTATGCTGTTTCAGTTATGGCACTGTCCTCCAGTGACTCTCCCAACAGGATTCTCTTGAGGAAATCACAACAGGCTCCTCCAGGAGAACAGTCAGGCAGAGAGGGAAAGCAAACCAGACCAAAGAGGGTATGGAAGAGTGGGGTGGGCCTTGCCAAGTCTCTTAAGTGAGAAACTTGAGCAAATGTCTATTTATTCTGCCCCTATGAATCTCAGGACACAACACCCTGTGAGGGTGGGGGTGTGGTTGGCAGCTGCTGGGGAGAGATGATGACTTTAAAGCTGAAATATTTGCATCAAAGCACAGGCACTGAAACCAGGGCAGGAGTTATGCCCTGGCTAATCTCAGCTCAATCTCAAATGGGAAAGCCAAAAGGACAATAGCCCAGTGCTTCCCGGAGAGACTGTTCACAGAGAGGGGGGTTTTTAAAATGAAATGAAACGAAACGAAATGAGATGAAACAAGACAAAACGAAAAGAAACAAAACAAAACAAAACAAAATAAAATAAAATAAAATCCAGGCCTTGAAAAGAACAGGGAGACCAGCAGGTTTAGGGTAACTGAGTGGGAAGACTGAGTGACCTGCTCTGTTTCCTCCAACGGACTGTTTCCCACCGTTTCTCCATGAGTGTCTGTGAAGACAAAGTAACCCACGTCTCCCATTCCAGGGTGCTTGAGGTACAATGAACCCCATCAACCTGCAGCACTGCAGGGTACAGGGGGCCCTCACTGGTTCAAAACACTTCTTACAAAATGTCTTGAAAAGCCTTTACAGACCCTCCAAACTGATCTACATCACTAATAAGACATTATGAACTTTTATAGCCTCTCTTCTAAGACAAAGGCCATAAAATGCTCCCTCATAGCACCCCTGTGAGATCAGCAGACATTATAATCTTAATTTTATTGAAATAGGAACAGGCAGGGAGAGGGCATGGGACACTTTAGAATTCATATCCTTGTGATAATTAGATGTCACAAATATAATGAGGAAAAATCACAGGAAGTTAAGCACCTACACCAGTGCTTTAAAAAAGTGTCTGGACAAAATGGCTTTTGTTTTTTTCTGTAAGTCTGTGACACAGCAGAGATGTCCTGTATCCAAAAGACTTTTTCCAAAAGAGGTTATGCTAATAGAAGGCTATTAACACAAGCAAGCCCATCAGCACTTACATGAGATTGCAGCCTTCTACGCTGGCTGAGTGATCACTGACCTAAGTCTCCTTTTTCCATGTGGCAATGACTGCTGCTCTACATTAGACATGACATTTCAGTGTTATTTTCACCCCACTCGTGCTGTACTGAGAGTCAAGAGGCACAAATGAACTTCACCATCCAAAATGTAGGACCTTTAATGGACTAAGCCCCTTGCTGTTACGCTGACACAATGCAAAATTAAGCTTCACATGAAATTCAGCGGCAAGAAAGGTGAAAGGAGAATGACAGAAATACCTTGACAACGAAAGCCCCCTTCTGTTTTGAGGTCACTTTGGAGATGAAGGAGTGCATGAATATTGACAAATATTTTAATTAAAATCCTTCTGATTCTATGAGTCAGGTAGAGGAGTTTATAGCCTGCCATGCTAGAAGTGAAGGTTATTGGCCTGCGAGTCGTCAAGGTGCCTCAGAGACACAGGAGTAAGAACTAAAGCTCAGAAAGTCACTTGCAACTAATATTTTTTTTTATGATTTTCACCTTTGTCTGACAACTCTCTATAAACAGATTGCAATGTTCTCTAATTTATTCATTATTTAGGTTCAATAGTAACATCAACAAATAATGTCTTCCCTGTCGAGCAGTCCATTATAAATTACAATATGCAATATTTGTCATATCCATCTATTTCCCTTTCTGTTCCCTGGTAAGGGGAATTAGGTAACAAAACCAAACAAAACAAAATAGTGTAGATTTTACAAGAATATAAACTATTCAGAATTCACTGATGGTCAATAGATGAACACCTCTGTTTAAAATTCACTTGGCAAGCCCTATTCTTGTAGAGCTTGAATATACAAATAAATGCAGAAGTCAAGCACAGATGGACTGCTGAACTCAATCAAATCAAAATTCACTTTCAAATTCAAATTATTCCATACTTTTTTTTCTATTTTCCTACTCACTCCACCCAGCGGAGTAGCAAAAAAATACTAAACACAGCAACTTCAGGTCCCAAATAGTCTCATGAATCTTTCTCTCTTTTTTCCAAATTCCAGGCTCTCCAGGCATGTCATCACACTGTGGTCTGTCTACCTGAAAGTCAGTCTCTGGCTTACCTACACAAGCCACATTATCTATTGTGGGGATGGATGTGTCCTGCTACGCGGTATGTGCAAATACGTGCCTGGAGGCTGAAAGTGAGCTTGGGAAACCTGTGCCTTTCCAAATGGATGTGACTTACACTCTGCACTCTTACACAGTAGCCAACCCCATGTGTCCTGAGACCTTCCTTTATATTCCCTGTAACAGTACTGCACACTGCATTTCAAACATTCCTGTCTGAATCATGTCGTCTACCCGAGCTTGTGATGACTGGGCACCAGGGCAATACTGAGGCTTTTTTAGCTACAGGGAAATATTTAGCAGGGCAGGGTCTTCACTGCACAGACCTGGAAAGGCTGAATCTCCTTCTAAAATGCAAATTTATATGCACCATTTTGCTCCAAAGAAGTCTTGAAGTAAAAGCACTTATTGTGGATAAATATTGTATGTTCTCGGTTAGCTGCAATTCGTATAAATCTTCCTCTGCCTTGAGATCCTGAGGCAGAAGGTAGCAAAAAGAGACAAATATAAATGCTTTTTTCCCCCGAAGATCTATGCTTTTGAAGTTAGCCACACAGATCCTAATCCAGTGCCTGTACTACCTATGCTGAAAGTCAGAGATTTTGTTTTATTGAATGACTTGAACGCTCAGCTGCTTCTTTAAAATCAAAACAAAACCATGGAGTGGTCTCCAGCATGGCCCAGCACCTGTGTAATTGTGACCACAGGACATCGATTTTTTTCCACTGCTGTAGAATAATGTAATTTCATAGACAGATTCAGCTCCTTTGTGCTTCAGCGTAAGGAATAATGACTGCTCACTGGAGGCTGGATCTTGCACACCTTGAACAGATGAGCTATCCCCATTGGTTTCAGGCTGTCACTGTAAGTTCCTCCACCTCCTTGTAGCGTTTGCATCAGCACATGTGCTCCAAGCGTGTTTGCTGGGTGAGGCTGAAGATCAGAAGTAGCAGTCACGGCAGAGCTGTCTGCACACACCGCTTTGGGGAGGAAGTGTTGGAGTGGAGATGTCAAAAAGTGATGAGCCTTAACAAATATTTTTATCTCACGCTCCACTACAAGCTTTGCTTCCTGCAACGGAATGCCGGCACAATGGAGATGCTTTCATATTAACTCCAAGCAGCCTGCATGACAAAAGTCTTTGTTGCCATGTGAGCTATCAAAGCTCCCTCTGTGTTTAAAAAAAAGCGTTACAAAATTTTTGGTGTCGTTGAGGTGCTTGGGTTCATTCACTCATTCCCCTTCTCTTGTGGCCCTTTGAATTCTCTTTCCACCAAAACATTCGGGCTTAATATTCCCAAAATAGCTGTCAGCAGGAAATGTTAGGAGTTCTCAGTCTGAGAAATAACAGGGCCGTCTGTTGATCTGAATCACCGAGGGTGGGATTTTCAGTCTGTGTGTTGCTGAAGAGGAGGAGGGAGAGACAGTGGTGAAACAAGTGCCTCTTCCAGCAGCTCCCTGAGGGTTTGCAGCGACATTCGTGAGGGTGGAGGTGGCTGCAAATCCTCACAAGTCACTCACTGTGGCTCTCAAGCACAGTGTGAGACGTGTAAACTGTGCACTTGTTATCAGCAGAAAGTCCTCTGCGCCTCCTGATCGAAAATAAATAAATAAATAAATAAATAAATAAATAAGCTAACAAAGAGGTAACTGAGATCAGCTCATTCTTGGACTCTACAGGGGACCCGCTCCATTACCCACTGACACTAGAGGAAATACTCTTTCAGACTTCACCATGATTTGGAACAAGCCTCGGGTGTTCATTTGTCTCTTTTGCTCTGGAAAATAACTAATGGCACCTGATCTTTACTTGTCAGCAAAGATGCTTTTCCCATGTGCTCTTGGACTTGAATACTCATCAGTCCTCCAGAGTTTCTGAATTAATGAGTATGGCACAAGCATCTCCTTCCTTGACTTAGCTCACTCTCTCCCTCCAGCAAACAAAGTGCTTGCCGTAATAAGTCCTCTGCAAAAGTGAATAGTTTTGCTTCATGGGAATCTGAATAAATGTGTTCTTTATCTTTAACCCATATAGCTCACCATTCCCAGCTAATGGCAAAGGTCTTGTTAAAAAGTGGTGAATGGGGCAGGAGCAAGCTGCCAGCTGCTCTGCAGCCCAGGGATTGAGGTGCCATGTGTGGTCTCAGAGTCGCACTCAGACCTGGTGCTGGCTGGCCTTAAAATCCCTCCTCCCACTGAGGCTGTGGTGTTACATCAGTCAGCATTTACAAAGTGCTGTGACACTCCAACGCAGCGTACCTGGAAAAACCTAACCTTATGGATTTGTGCTGTGACCCACTACAAGCTTCTGGAAATAAAGCCATTCCCAGTTATTATGTTGGCACAGTTTCACTCCTCGCTGCAAATGCTTCCCACATTTCTGAGCACAGCAGTCACCTTCTCGTGCACCCCGTCACCTTTTTGAAACCAGACACGGGTCAGATACGCCAACGATTAACATGATGCATTCCCTTTCCCAGAGTTAGCGCCTCAGCCAGAGCAAGAAGAGCTCAGTTTCCTGCCAGAGCTGAATTAATGAGAGGGGAGATTGCAAGACAGTCAGATAGCAGTCAGCTCAGCAGAGGAAGGAACAGACTGTGCCTGAGTCGTTGTGTGCCAGACAATAGAGGTTTCCAGCTTCATGAGGAATGTAGGAGAGGATGGATGGCATGCTAAGCCCCAGAGAAAACAGAGTGAGAGGTACACCTCAGCAAAAAGCACTGAAAGTGCTTACAGTCATCACTGACTTGGTAATGTATATCTTGGTTTAACAGGTGAGCCCTGAGATCATACCCAGCTGTATCCCCCTTGGCAGGGTGCAGCAGCATTCTGTATCTCATCTGAGGATGGGAGCACGTTCAGAGCACAATACTGGACTTCCAGGCACTTTTCTCTCTCCTGCTTTCCCTCTCTGGGGTATAAGGTTTCTCCAGATGAGTGAGTAGCACGGCTCCTGCTAACTGCGTGTACATCTTAATGATCACGCGGAATGATAATTAGGTGCACATACATTGCGAAAAATGATCTTTGTTAATTAGAGAAGGATGTTAGACATGAGCAATGCTATTTTCTGCTGAAACTTTCCCATTTATATACAACAGTAGTTATGCTAGGCATATCAGATTCAAAAAGGTAATGTAACCTGTTACATATTCATAAGGGGCTAATCTTGCAAGGAATAGAGATTCCTCCTCAGAAGCCTTGCTACAAGGGCTTTATACAGGGAGGACCATGGCCAAGTGCAGTGGCAATGCCCAGGAAGAGCTCACCTGTGGCAGAAAGCAGGACTGCCTGTAGCTGGGGCAGGAGAGACCCCCCACAGCACTGGGAAAGCCCTACTGACATTAGTAACACCCTGACACCCAGGCTCTGCGAGCACCTGCATGAACCATCCCCACTTGTATGGGAGTTGATCACAGGTGTGGGCCAGATGTCCCAAACATACATGGTTATCCTTGAGCAAGCCGTGTTTGCTTGCCCTAGGAGCAGGAACAACTCGGTGAAGATGCATCATCATTTATCCATCCTGAAGGACATTCCCACTAATTCTTCCTCCTGAAGGATCCAGGTATGTAGAGAGAAACAGAATTAAGTGGTCCCAGGTGCTTCATTCAGCACAGAGCACACTAAGGAACTTGGAGATCCCAGAGCAGAGGAAGCTGAAGTGTACAAATTTAGGTTGAGCCCAAGAAAGAAATATTACTTCTGTGAAGTCTTTCTTCACAGAAGAAAGGTGTGGAAGGAAAGAGCTTTTGAAAACAGCTGCCAATGTCTGGTTATCTCCTCTATTGCCACCATCTGAGTCCTTCCAGAAGAAATACCGGGTGAAGTCACCTCTAGCAAACAACCCCTGAAGAGGACAGAGAAGTGCTCTGCTCCTACTACTCAGGAAGAGCTGGAAGGGAGCAAGGATTGTCCTTGTAACATCTATCCCCTCTGCTCCCTCCATGAGTTTGTCTCCCTCTCAGTGCTCACTGGAACCACCCCCACTTTGTGACCTTCATCCACCTCTGCCTCTCCAGCAGCTCGAACTTTCCTTTGGAAAAGATGTCATTAAGCAGCAGCACTGAGATGGGTGAATTACCACAGCTCTGTGCTGGGACGAAAAAGCCTGAAGCATCAGAGTCCACTTGCCAAGCTTGGCTCAGAACATGGTATTACAGACTTCCCAGCAGTTACTTCTGGAGATCAGAAGGCCTGGAGAGCTGAGAAGACCAAGGAATTGATGTTTCTTACAGGACATCTCTTCCCACAGCATACCGAGAAGAAAGTAGTCTTTATAGCTTGTGGGATGCAGCTTCAAGATCAGCTGGGCTCTGACTTGTACTCAGCCTGCCCACAGCTTCTTTCCCTGGCTGAAAAGCCCTGAAAAGGCTGAGGAATCCAGCAAGGGCTGTGCTGCAGAGGTACAACCCAGGCGCTGGAAACCTGCACAGATGGTGTCTTTGGAGAGTGGGCTGTATCTGAATGCAAGCTGAGTAACAAAAGGAAGCATCCCTCCATGGGGTCTGGTGGACTCATTGTACTGCCAGTCACTATCCTCTCTGACTTTGCTTCTGCTCCCAGGTTGACATATCCAATATTAATGAGGCATTTATACTCCATCGTGGAGCCCTTTAAGAACATAAATTTGCTCCTAATGGAGTGTACTGTTAAATTAATTATTATAATTTTAATTTTTTTTTTGTTCTGGGGAGGATGATGTCTAGTAGGACTCTTTTTGTCCCCTCTGGAGCAATCAGCAATACAGCAGCAGGCTGGATATTTTGTGCTGCCCACAGTCTGGCTAATCAGCACAGCTGGCTCTCAGTAAGCAGGAGCATGTGCTTGCACAATATCATGTGTTTCTCAGAATACTCTGGGAATATCAGTGACATGGGAAGTGACAAGAGTATCGGTGACGCCGGGACAAAGAGAAATTAACTGTGAGCTGGTGAAAACCACAAAAGGAAATACATTTTCCACTCTAATGGTCCTTCCTGAGTCAAATGTCCAAGCCACAGAGTTTGTTGACCTGCAGCATTTGTTTTCACAGATGCTAAAACACAACCGTAGCCAAACACATCGTGTCTCCCATGTGTGGTGGCTGCCATTCGACCACCGTGGGTGGGTTCTTACCCCCCTACACAGAGATGAAGAACCATTACATCAATTCATCCCATGTGACAGAGAAGGCAGTTCTTACTGTTCTAAATACTAAAGGAGTAGGAGTCTTAGGAAGAAATAACAGGAGTAAAGTCTCCTCTCAGAAGAGCTGAGCTGAAAAGAAAGCTCAGGCTCAAGAATGTTTATTTCACACAAGCAAATAATGAAGAAAAACCCCAGTCTGCATGCATGCATGCACTGTGGTAGGAGCAGAAAACAATATGGACCTAGAAGAATATCTGGCCACAAAAATGCAGAGATTTTAAAACACACAGGCACACAAGTTCATGTGTTCACAGACCCAAGCTGGAGCTCCTCCTGGCAGAAGAGCCTGTCAGGGATATATAGAATTATTTCCTTTCAGTTTTGCATTACAACCTTGTGGGTCTTTAACACTAGGACTTCGATAATGTTATCTAGTGAGGAAAAGAAAGTGCAAAGTTCAAACAGGCTCAAATATCACCGATGATTTATACTCTGCTTGCCAAGACTCTTGCTCTTGCAGCATGCTCCCCCAGAAGGCAGCAGCGGCCAGTTTTGTGCATCTGATTTGGTAGGGTTTAGAGGTGGGGACAAAGGATCATCTGTGCATCTTTTCAGTATGAAGCCTGCTATTACCTGCCTGCTCAGGATGTTATCATTGCTCTCTTAGGAAGCATGCCTGGATTACAGAAGAGGCATGAACTGCATTAATTCTGCCCAGCACCTGGGTATTCAGTACTCCTTAGTGCTAATATTTACTGTGCATAATTGTATCACAGCAGTGGACACTGGACACACCAGCGGCTGTGCCGAGAATATTTGGAGATACAGCTCTTAAGGGCAGGGAGGGGTTTTGAGATTGAAGGACAGATATTTTGGAACGGATGGTTCAGTGCACAAATCATTTCACCATAAACTGTCATTCGATTTAAGAGGTGGAGGTGAGTTCATCCACCCCTTACAGATTTTCAGCAGTCTCTAAAGATTTGTTTGATGTTGAAATGGTGTTAAATATTTCTTATAGCTGTGATGACTTCTTGTTTTCCCCCATTGTTTTTTTTTGTTTTTTCTTTAATAGAAGTGTGCTTTTTGAACCATGACTCATTGCAAGAGGTGGAGCTCATGGAAGCTCTGGTGGAGGAGTAAGAGAAACCAGCATGAGCCCTGCACGTGGTCTCAACATGGAGAGGAAACAGCATGAGACAATGCCATTATTCTGTCCTATCTCCATCAGCTCAGGCTGTGGGGTCTGCTCCTCCCTCTGAGGACTTTGGCCAAAATCCCAGACATGCAGTAGCTGCTGTGGGAGGTCTCTCACAGCACATCCTCATGCTGTTTTTGTCAGGACCCACCTGAGTTCTCATCAGAGCTGGCTGTGTTGCCCCTCAAAATCCTCAGAGGAGTAGCAAAACTATTTCCCCTGTGAATTCCAACAAAAATACTTTGTCTGCACCCAGTCATAGCACATTATCACCTCCCTCCAGCAGACCTGAACTGGAAGATTTCTGACCCAGCACAGAGCAGGGTCCCAGGTGCTGGTGGGGTCAAGAGCATTGCCAAGCTGCAGTGCCAGCTCCTCGCAACTGCTGTCCTGCCTGTCTCCAGGGCCTGCCTCATCCTGCCGTGTCCCCAGTGCCAGTCACGCCTTTGCAGGCAGGTGCCTGGCACGATGCTCAGCCCAAGCTGTGCACTAGGGCTTTTTCCTCCCTCCCTCCATGTAGGCAGCATGGTAATCTAATAAGCAAACTGATGTTTTGAAGGCTACAACGTCAGCAGAGGGAATGTAGTAGCAAGGAGGGGAAAGTGTCATGCCAGCAAGCAGCTTTCACTGTGTGATGTGAGGCAGGGAAAGCTTCCAGAGGAAAAATGCCACTCCCAGCTAAAAATAAAGTCAGCCCAGGAAGCCTAAATCCAACAGCTTGTCTGCTGCTAACTGAAGCAGCACTAGCTGAGAGAGAAGATATTGATCAGCTTCTGCAAGGAGGTAACAGAATGCCTTCTGCATTTGAATATATTTCATATTTACTTGTTTGTGACAGAGTACAAATTGTGAGGGCTTGGCTGTTTTGACAGCAGGATGAGATCTTTTCATGCAAATAGTAGGGTTGAAAGCTCAAGACAACACCTACCTGAAGGGAATGATTTCCTGCTTGAGTGATGGAGGCTTTGGGTTCAGAAACCCAAGTTCTGCTTCACAGATACCTGCAAGGGCTGGGTGCTGGTGCTTGACTGTCTCCTGGAACCAATGCAGGGCTTCCCTCTACCCTCCCTGCCTCCACTGCAGAGGAAACTAATATTTGCTTGCCTTGGTGTCTTGGAGGCTACATGGTGTCTTGCTTACAAAAAGAACTTCTCTCCGAAGGCATTAGAACCTGCTTTCGGTGCCCAACCATTACTGAAGTACTGACAGCATCACCCTTCCTCAGGCTTCTCAGGGACAGTGACAATCTCACTCTTTATAAATGCCATTCAGGGGAGAACTTAAAAGGCAAAAACCTGTGAGAGCTGTTTATTATGCAAACAAGCGAAAAATAGCTCATACACACACTTCATTGGAATGAGTACATGACCAAAATCACTCTGGGGACCTGCCCGTCACTTAACAGCCACTCAAAGTTATGTCCTCAACCTTTATGGAGCCATTAGCGGTTCCCAAGCACTTTCTTGCTCTCCACTCACTTGGGAGCTATATGAAACACCTACAATGCGAGGTCCTGTGTACACCCGTAGCCTTCGTGGACCGCCTGTAATGAGTCACAACAGTGAGGGGCCATCAGACTTCTACATACGGAGGACGAAGTGACAGAAAGGAGCAAGGAAACCGCATCATATCTGCACAAAGGACAGATCTTCCTTTTGTATTTAACAGCTTATGTCAGATATTCTCGTTCTGTTTTGTCGCAGCAAAGCCCGTGAAGAAAATCGCTGTTGTGGTAGAAATTAGCACCACAAAATTCACCAGAAACGATGCATCTGCTTCTGCGCGTTCCCTCTGACAGCGCAGGGTGCTGTGAGCAGGAGAGGCTCCTTTAAGAGAACAATTTGCAGCAAGATTACTGCTAAGCCTTTTTCAGAAACACAGACATTTCCTAGGGCAAAAGAGGTTCCCGGTACAAAAGGTGGAGGGAACCTTTTGTCATGATAATCTCAGTCATTTTCGAAACACACCAGATTCCCCGGCAGCGTGGCGAGTACAAGCACATGAGACTCGACGCCTGCTGGAGTCGTAGCAATGGGGAGAGAAAAGCCTAAAACTCATGGCACTGTTCCCCGTATTCAAAGGCTCTCAGAGGAAACTGCCAGGAAAGCAAATATGGTTTTAAGCCGGGATGTCTCCAGAGACATAAGAATCTTTTTACTGGATGTTCTGAATACAGTTGTGAGTCTCAGAAATCCTGATAAGAAAGTTCCTGCTGAGATGTTCTGTTGAAGTTAAAATGTCTGTACGGAGCCACGGGAAATCAGCAAATAAAATGTGCATTAGAGACTCACCATGCACATTTTCAAGTCTTTGGAGAATTACATTTCGTGCAGAAGAGGAAGAAGAGTTTATGGAGATTTACAGAACCGGTAAACATATTTATTTTGATTATGAATATCATAACCATATATGTTGTACATGAGTACTAATCCATGCATTAAGCTGTGAGGATTTTGCTGTGTTTTTCTTGGCTGTTTATAAAAAATAAGAAAATTGCTTCACTGATTTGTGACCTCATCCCCTTTACTCAGCCATGACCCCTGTACTCAGCTCCTGCATTCAGCTGTGACTCAGAGATTTCCAAAGCATGAGGACTTTCAGTTCCCAGGACATACCTTTAATCCACCTCTAATTTTAATGAACCAGAAACAGAACAAGGAATAGAAAAAGGTGATTGAAAACCGGGTCAGCTTCTCCAGAGGTTCTCTGATGGTTGGGGACTAGGAAACCCAGCTAGAGCATAGCAGTATGCTGCTGCCATGGTGCCTGCAACTCATTTTAGCACAGAAAACTCATTTTAGCACAGAAGCATCTTATGTTTCAAATACCCACTTTGGATGTGCCTTTAGCACATGAGGCAGATGGTGACACTCTCAAAGTGCTTGTATGCCTACTGTTGGAGTAGGAGAGGAAAAGGAAGAGATTTGGGGATTTCGATATGAACAAAATCAGGTTTATGCTCTGTTCATGAAGGGAGAAGCTGACATAACTTCCAGGGCTATAGGCTAGGTAGACAAAATCCAGTGGATAGAAACATAGAATCATTAAGGTTGGAAAAGGCCTCCAAGACCATCTAGTCCAACCTTGCCCTAGAGGGTAAGCCCAGGATCTGAGAGGAAGAAAAAACTGACATCACAATCACCAGGCTTCTGCATGCAGTGGCAGAGGAGGGAAGACAAGGAGAAAGGAGGCATTCGCACCACGTAGTCTCGTGGTGAGGGCAATGTGATGCTGGCTGCACCAGCTGCCTTCCCCTTTGCTCCTCCACCCTGCCCTGATGCCACCCTGGGAAAACAACTCCCTGTGCAGCTGAGGCAGCTTCATTCTGGTACATGAACCTCTTCATAGCACAGCTAGGAACTGGGAAGTGGGAAAAGAAAGGGAAACCCAGTAAGAAACCAAGGTCCAACAAGTGCATGTCAGCAGAAATCACTGAGATGTTTGCAAAACACCAATGCGGCTACGGGCTGCAAAAAATATGGGGTCAAAACCAGACCTTACTTCATCAAACTGTTTTTTGGAGAAGAAAATGGACATTTGTGGGGAAAGGAACTCAAATGATGAAATAAAGGTGAAATAGGAGAAAAATACCATGTATTTGTATATAATTTTTGTAGAGATGAGACAACAGAGGACTTTGCTGCAATCCCTGAGGAGGCTGGCTTTCCCTCTGAGGCACAGGGAATTAATGTAAACAGGAAACAGTGAGCAGCTTGGTCATCACAAAGGTATATAAACCGCTTGGGCCTGGCCCTGATCTATATAATGACACATTTATATGGTCGAGATAAGACAATCCAGAGGCAGTGACTTTGCTCTAATCTAGCCACGTGGTTAATATGTCTGCAGTTAGCAGGACACAGGACTCAATAAAGGCAGTGAGTGGGAAGGAGATAAGCAAGGGCGAAGCTATATGTTTGTTCAGGTGTTAGTATGACAAACATTTTACACCTGCAGTCTTCCTTTGTTTTTAATACATTCTCTGAAGGTTCAGGTCTCTACTGCTGCCTCTTCAGAGAAGCAAATAAATGGCTCTTCTAGCATCAGGGCAGGCAAAACAAGAGGCTCATTTATGTGCCCCATGGGCACCCCATTGCCAGGGAGCCAGGCAGCCTGAGAGACATCTCATCGGGGCAGAACTAATACAGAAATAGGAATTTCTGGGGTAAAACTCTGCCTCCTTTTATGAGCCAGTCTCTCATTCAACCCACACCAGTAAAACCCCTCAGCACTGTAGAGCTGATATCTGGGAGGAGCTGTGCTGCCTCCAGTCTCAGTGACTGATGGGAGCCCTGGGCCATAAGGATCCCTGAAAATCAGACTAGAGGCTTTTACAGTTTTTATATTTTGTTTTCAGGGCATTTCCTAAAATGGAAACATTATCTTATTAATCCTTCAGCCACAAACATCTTGGAGTAGATTTTTCGTTTATTAAAAATAATGTGGTATTTCAGGCAGTACCTAGCTAACACACAATAGACTCTATGTAAAAAACTAAGTTGATAAAAAATAAAACCTGATTTTCTAGATCTTTTATGTAATTTAGAATCACTTAGTATCATGATAATAGTATACTAAGTGGTGTAAAATTTACTAGCCTTTTTTTATTGTTTTCCTTTTGTATCAATGCAAAAGACTGCAGTTGACAAGAAAAGAAAGCTGAACCACCATAAATGTCCTGTATCTCTGGAGACCCAGCTTTGCTGTGGACCTCCTGTCTCCCCAAAGTCCACCTGAAACTCTTTAAGATTTCAAGGCAAACTGGATCCCACTCGCTTGTCCATTCTGAGGAGAATAAAGAAGCAGGGAGAGGAGACATTTAACCCTGGCTCACTGAGGCTTCAGGACATCCCAAAGATAAAATATGTGTTTACCAGTGAGTACGCTTTGGACAGCCCATAGGAGGGGATCATGGATGACTTGTTATCATTCTGCTCCCCATCACCATTCCTTTCTAACCCTGACAGAGAAACTGCATAAGGCCTGGCTAATGTGTGGGACAGACTGACAGTCCTTGGCAGATGGCAGCAGCAGCTTAGCAGCAGGGAAAAAGAAATACTCAGTAAAAAATTTTCAGAAAGGATTAGAGGAAGACTAAATTTTCAGTCGTAAAAATTCAAAAATATTTGGGTTCATACCATTTCCCTTGTCCCATCTTTGCCTTTTGAGTAAGTTCAGTGAAATCCTGTCCCTGGTTCTGACAGGAAGATTTCCACTGATTTTGGTGGGGATCTACAATGTCTCCCTCTGCATACTCAGACTTTATGTCTGCTGTACTTTTAGCATGACTGAAAACTGCATGCCAGAAAATCGGTGAGGGCAATGTGGTGTAACAGCCGTACCCAGCTCAGGGTCTGGTTCTGCCTTTCTTAATTGCCTTTTGTGGCTTCACAAAAATTCTGGCAAAACTGACCACAAAAATGAAAGGGTGTGAAGAAGCAATTTAAACTCCAACATCTGCTGCAGCTTTCAGCAAGATGTCAACAAAAAACTCATGGCAGCATCTGGTCTCTCCTTGCCTCCCCTTCCACCCAGGAGGCTGCCTTTGCTCTGTATCCCATGCAGGACAGTGACCAGGACAATCCGTCCTGCTCTTGGCAGCAGTGGCCCCATAGGAGCAGTGGTCAGTGCAAGGTCTGGGTATGTGCCTCTGCTTTTGATGCTGTGGATGTGAATGCTCCTCCTTGCTTAGAACTAGCTTCCATACATCCTGATTTGCTGTTGGTGTGAATTCAGAAAGGAGCGTCATGACCAACAGATGATACAGGGGTGGTTTAGTGAACTGGGAATGAAATCAGTGAAAGAAACAGGAGGGGAGAAGAGAGCTTCTTCCACAAGAGAGAGATCTTCATAGTGAAATAAGGGACATCTGGCCGAGACGTGGTTTCATCAGCAGAGATACCAGCAGCACAGCATGAGCTTCCCACCAGCTGGAAAAGGCAGCATGTATCCCTGGTTCTGGGTGTCCCTCTGACAGCTCACTCTGCAGCCCCACGGCTACATCTGCCCTCCTATTGTTTTCCATGCTCAGGAGATCAGCCTTACAGAGATATGCCTGTCCTCACGTCACTCACAGCACAGTCATGCCCGTGGATCCATTTGAGATTTGGCTTTTCATACTGGCTCTTACTCAGTTGTACAATTTCTTCTAAACAAAGCCACCCATGCTGCTGGGGGAAGGGTAAGCAAAATGAGCTTTTACTCTGGAGAGAGATAGAAAACAGAACAGGATTCCCCATTGAGTTATGAAAACGGCCAGAGGCTCCGAGCAGAAGAGATCAGAGTCGTGGTGTGTCTGCACAGTGCCCAGTCCCTGGTGCAAGGCACTCAGTGCCCCGGAGAGCTTACCAATAGCTATTCCAGCCTGGATAAGGCAGTGTCTGCCAGGCACACTGTATTGGCTACAACTTCTATAGTAGCTAGGAGTGGGGTCTGTAATTCAGTAAGATACTGTTTAAACCCAGGGAATCTTCAAGGCTGGAAAATAAAGCAGGGTTTACACAGCATATTTCTTGCAGGGCAAGAAAGGGTTTTTCCCAAGTGTCTTACCAGCCTACCACCAAGGCATCATCCCTCTTCTTCCCAAACCTCCTGGAAAAATGACCACCTGGTTTCATCAGTCTCTTTCTTGGACACTGAGATGAGAATGGAAGAATTTTGGCAGATCAGGCATTGAGGTTTCCCCCATGGATTTTCAGGATATGACACTCTGCAGTTCTGGCCCCTTTTTTATCTAGCTTTGCATGTGTGAGTGTGTCTGAGAGAGAGATGTATTTGCATGCGTTCAGCAAACAGATAGCTTTAATTCACCTATTTCCATATCAATCATGGCAGAGGCTGCAATTGCCAGGCATTCCTGACAGCTGCAGTGGATGTGAATCGCTTGCAGCAACACATCTGCAGGGGACCAGCCGGGTATTGCTGGGCTGGATACCACCTCAGTGCCAGTGCAGAGACACCTGCAGGTCCCCTCCGGGTGTCCCTGCACAGGAAAGCAATGGCTGCAGGTTAGGCAGGGGGCAAAGACAGAGCTGGAGGTGATGAGCACCTTCACAGAAAAAGTGATTCTGCTTTGGGGTCACTGGGGTGGGCAGCAGAGTGGTTCATCCACCCTCTGGCTGAAGCTGAAGCTACATCTTTTCAGGGCCAAGCTCTTTGATAGCCACTCAGGACGTCTGAGATTATGCAAAGGCTGTTTTGATGAAAAAGCAGAAATATCTGGACCAGGATCCACCATTTCAAAGGAGACACCACAGAGTGATTCCAAAAGAGCACAGCATCCCAGGAGAAGACATGACATGCTTGCTTTACAGCTACGCACCAATCTCCACAACTGTGTTTTTATACAGTAAGAGGATATTCTTCAAGTGGTGCAATCAAATTCCAGCTCAAAAGATCATGTACAAAGGAAATAAGTAATCTTCCCAGTGTTTGCATTTATTACACTGAGTAACTCTGCACTGGGCACTTCTCAGACCTAACTTTTGAAGGGCAAACACAATTTGACTGGGTTTGTTCTACTGGAAGAAAGAAAAACAGTTTGGGCAAATTAAGAACAAACCTTAAGCCTCAACTGAGATCTAAAATTAGGTTTTAAAGTGAAAAAAAACCCCATAAAGATCCAAGCAATTATTTTGTCTCATTTATTGTTGATTGCCTCTGTCTTTCAAACCTCAGGTTGTTCTGGAAGCAGAAACAATAGGAAACATATCTTTTAAGTTCTGTTACTGAGTTTATTAAGAAGACACAATTCAACTGAAGATCGCAAGTCCCTGCAATAAAGATCAGTCAAATCAGAATAAAACTTGACTCAATTTTTTTTAAAAACAAAAGATGGCCCAATTCTACTGCAAAATTCAGATCAGAGGAGAGATTTTGGATACTGTAAATGTGTTAGCTTTGCAGTCAAAGTTCACTGTATCTTATTAGCAAAACAGAGCAGTCATGAAGTTTTGACCTGGATCAGCAGGTTAAATTCCTTTTCAAGGGCTACAAAGTCCTTGAGGGATCTTGGCAGCCTGAGATACCAGAGGTCTGCATCTCGTTCTTCTGATTCTCTGCTGGTTTTGTCAAAAGTTGCTTCCCCTTCAGCTTCGGCAGTGGGGCAGGTACATAGCCCATGCAGTTACTGGTAGCAAGAGCAGACCTGTCTTTGATAGATTCTCCCTGGGTGAGATGAAAGGAAGGGAACGCTCACCAGGTGATGCTATCGTTATCAGTCAGCTGCCAGAATCATACGGGCACATTGCACTGGACTTTCAACTCCCAGAAGGGAGCAGGGGTAGTTTTTCCCATGTATAATCTGTGACTCATATGCAATGAGTCACTCCTAACAAATAAAGTTTTTCAATGGCAGCAACACCACCCCATTACTCTCCTGAGCATAACAGCAAGATGGTGAAGCCAGCCTAATTACCGCTTCCCCCAACCAGTGATCACTCACTGGCTCTGAAATGACTCACAGCCGGCCTTTGATCCTCACCAGTCCTGCACACACTGCCTTCCCGAGAGCTGCCGTGGCTGCACAAAGGGCTTGGCTGGCTTGAGAGACTCTTACCGGGCTTGCAGGGGCAGGTGGTGGGACACAGGCTGTCCCCGTCCCGCGGCCACGGGGGGCGATGCACGGCTGGATGTGATGGGGATGCTTTGGTGCAGACCAAATGCACCTCCCCACCGCCAGACCTCGGTGTGCACAGGCGGTGGGTGGGGTGCAGCTGCGGGAGGCAGGAGGAGGAAGCGGGGCTGCTTCCAGTCTCTCTTGGCACGAGCTCACCCCTTCACCTTTGCAAGCTGCAACAACCATGGCAACGAGGACAGATACACTAAAAACGGAATGGATTCAAGGTCCAGCATCAAAGGGGAGCAGTTTCTACCCATGCTGCTCTCCAAAGGCGAGGCTCCACGGTAAATTTGTGGTTAGCCTCCTGAAAGCCCCCGGGCATTGCTCAGCCAGTCTGATCCAGACAACAAGGAAATTCCTGTCCTTGGGTTTGGGGGTTCTTTGCTTTTACTGTTTTATCTAATCTAGGGGAGGGTTTGGGGCAAACAATGCAAAGCCCAGGTGCTTTCTCCTCCCATATGCCCTGCAAAATAGCAGCACTGGAGCCTAAGGTCACACAGTTGCTGGAGAGCATGACTGGTGTCAGATGTCCCCTCCCTTCATAATCTTTAGTAACTCCACATGACTGTGATCTTTGTTTTTTCATGTCATTCATCAACCAGTTATATGTGAAGAAGACAAATAAAGGAACTATTGCCCCTCACTTGCACTGACCCCCAAAATCTGTATCCCAAGCAAACTTCACAAAGGTCAGTGAGGAGAAGCAGGCCTGAACACAAGCGAAATCTGGAGGACTAGGGAGGGAGAAAGCCCTCATTGCCTACAGGATAGGTCCTTCCCTACAGCAGTGTTCCCCTGTGATTTAATGAAGGATGCTGTTTCTCAGTGTGTTATGAAGCTGGCTCTTCACTAGCCCTGAGCTGGAGAGCACTGGAGGAGGTCCTCTTGCAGGTGTTCCAATGCAGAAGTTTCAGGGCTGCATCCTGCTGTACCTTCAGTGCTGAGAGCAGCGCAGCACAAGGTTAGCCTGCAGCCTTGCTGCAGAGGGGAATTTGGGACATGACTCAGGGATTCTGCATCAGCCAGTCCTCTCCCCCACTCTGCCCAAAGCAGCATCTTCAGTTTCAGGAGCCTCTGAGCAGATGCCCAGTGAATCCAGGATTGCACTGGTGCAGCCAGGAAGACCTGGAAGACAGCAGGGAAGAGGAACACATGCTGCAGTTCATCCATACAGCCCCCAGACTCCCCTGTAGAACAGGGCACCCCGCACACACAGAATAGGCTGGGAGAAAAGTAGGTATTATCGTGATCAGGAGACACAGAGATGAAAGATATCTGATCGTGTCTGTAGCTGTGTGCCATCTTTTCAGACAGGATGTAATTGTCTTTTGTATTCTGACTTTGAGACTCTCCCTATTTTTTCTAAACAGCAGCATCACGATTAATTGCAAAGCACTGTGTGGGAGTACCAATTAGCACTTTCACTGAATGGTACTAGGATATATTTAAAACCCTTTACGGGGTTATGCATAATTTTAACTCTTTGAAGAAACTTTGTTTCCAGGGAAGTACATTGGTAACAAGACCAGCTCCGTAAATAATGGCAAACCCAGCTTTTTCAAGGTGGGAATAATTTGATACTCAGAGTGAGCAGGAAGCGCAGAGCTTCACGGCATATTTGCATTAGCACCAACCTCCCCAGGAGCATAGAACACAACACTGTAGAGCAATATTTACTCTCTGAAGGCAAAAACATACCTATATGCTATGGCAGAGGCATGACTTACAAGGAATGATTCAGTTGATATTGAATCCAGCATCTGCTGCAAAAACTTCACTAAGTAGTTTGGACGTTTAAGTTTTACACTTTCTATCTGAAAGAAATATTGTTTCTTTTTAAAAGTTGAACTAACGCTCATCTGTCTCCCTCAGTTTGGAAGAGGCTGCTGAGAAAGCCCAGAGACAAATGTTGCCAGGTGCCACCACTACACTGCAGGTATGACAACACTTGTGCTCCTCTCAAAGTCCTGACTCCACAGACCTTTACAGAACAAGCTCAGCTGTCTATGGAGGAAATGATGGTTTTTCCTCTCAGTTTCAGAGAAAGGTTTAAAAGTGCTGGCACAAAAGGCTCAAGAACTAGAAAGCAAATGACAACATGATTAATCACCTTGGTTTTGAAGCTGTATAGTAACCCCCGAGTGTTAATCCTTGAAGTTGAGTTTGACCCTATGACTTTCAACACTCTTACGTATGGAAGTGCTCATCACTTCAGGAGAACTGGACTCCTCATGCTGCCCAGCCTGAAACTGAGTCCTCATCCCTGCAGTGAGAAGAGCCTGGCTCCTGGGACCTCCTGCCTCCATTCCTGCAACTCTGCCACAGCACTTTGGCATAGGCTGCACGTGAGAAAAAAAAGTAGCACATGATTTTCAGCTGTGGCATGTGAATTCAAAAGTGCAGGGAAACAACATAAAGAGAGACTGAGACCGGGATGAAAGAAAGAACAAGCCACATATTATTATTAACAACTGGCTAATTCAAAGGATGTATTGGTTTTGGGGTTTTTTCCCCCTAATGAGAAATCAACTGCCAGCAGATTTTTAATTTTGTGCATCAGAGCCCTCGTTACCATCTAGAAGAGGAGAGACCTTGATAACAGGGTCTTGCTATACATCCAAGGCAGCAACACACAAGGGCTGGTGTGAGCAACATTTCTCCTGGGTGCCATGCAAGGCATTCTGATGAGCTGAGGGAGACAGAGGCTTCACTCCTTGCACTGAAGAGCTGTTACCACTGCTGTGCTACTGCGCTGCTGCGTGGGTTTGTTGCCCCTCCTTGCCCTAGGCTCAGCACTGCTGCTTGAATTCAGTGGGGTGGGGCAATGGAGAGAAATAACCAAAGATTCACCAAATAAGGAGGGGACCAGCAGGTAAATCTATCCATATCAACCCAGAGGTGCGGCCTGGTAATCTTTGGGGCAGCATGCTGAGAGCATCAGGGCTCTGGTAGGCTGCAGTCACCTTAACCGGTCAAAGGGTTGGCTCACACCCCTAAACCTAGACTGGACCTAGTTTACTGGATGTAGTTGTGCTTTGGGATTGTGGTGGTCTCCTGTCTACAGAGTGAACTGAGGGAAAAAACCCCACAGTCTCAGAGAAGGACATGAAAACCTCTCAGCGGCTTAGAAAAGCAGTATTTGCACTGGGTGAACTACAACAACCTTTGGGCTGCATGAAAAGTTGGGCCGTATGAAGGCTCAAAGCAGTGGCAGAAGGAATAGATTGGAAGGAGGGCAAATAGAAAATAGGAAGTGGGCAAGCAAAAAAAAAAGAGAGGGAGAGGGTGAAGGAGGATCATGCCACTAACAGGAAAATGGAACTGGATCTGGAAAGCATCATTAGTGTACAACCACAATCTCAATCATTCTCATTTACTTTAACATTTTTTATTGCTCCATCACAGTTGCTGTCCTGTTCCATCCCTTAGCAGTTCCTGTAAAAAAAAAACAAAACAAAACAAAACAACAACATGTTTATGCAGACTGCCAGGGGTTTTTTTTCACTAGAAAATTTGGATTTTAGTCTAGACTGCCTGGAGACAAGCATTTCAGAAAGCACTTATTTTTCCTCCCTGATCCTTCCCTAACCCCAGCTCTGCCTACCTGATGGGCTCTGCATCATGGCACCTGCCAGAAAGATGGTAATATAGGTTGGGTTTGATCTTCTACATTTCTGTTCAATCAACCCTTTGGTTCAGGAAGAGAAACAAAAGTAAAGAGAAAAATGAACATGAAGATCCTTGCAACTTGAAGTGTTTTCTCAGGAGACACTGAAAGATCAACACTGACTTTCTCTGACTGCTGCCCTCAGCTTAGGCTGTACCTGGAGTCCAGAGCCTGGGCATACAGCAGCACCACAGCACACTTACCTCTCCAGCAGCCAGCCAGGCTGTCCTGTGCTCTCCCTTCCCCCAAACCCCCCTTTCCTAAGAAATTGAGTCTAATAAATTTCTGCTCTGCCTGAGCAAAGATCAACCTCGGGATTCACACCATTAAATGATAAAGTGTAGGAAATTAAACTTTGTTCCCTGGGAGCTTGTTCTGCCCTGTCTCTCTGCTGTTCCCAAAAGGGCAAGTACAAAAAAGTAAAAGAAACAGCGCAGTGAGCTCAGCTGCATTTCTCTGGTCTAGATGCTGCCCCAGAGTACGCAGGGAGGCCTGACCCCCTAGGTCAGTCTGCCTGACCCAGAGTATCCAGAGCACTCCCATCTCAGTGCTGCTCCCAGCACTCCTAATGGAGGGAACTGATGGAGGAGGACTGGGAAAGCTGGCGTCACAAACCAGGCTCCCTCATCCATTTCTTCATCCCAGTTCTCAGAAGAGAGTTTTCTTTCTCCAGGGGAAGCTGGCTTTGCAGGTCATATTAAGGCACTCAGGCAGGGAGGGGATGCCCTCGCTCTCCCCGGGGGGTCTCCAGGCATGCAGCAGGCTGAGATTAACCCAAATGACCCCGTGTTCCCAGGAGATGTGAGTCAGAATGAGTCAGCTCCCATGAGACCGCCCTTTCCACTCTCAGCTGCATGAGAAACACTGTATTATTGATGGCAAGCTTAATGAGGGGGTGGGAACAGCGATGGAAAACAATCATACTCCTCAGTGGGGCACACGCAGCCTTCAGTGTGCAGAAACAGCCATCTTCCTCTCTGCCCCCAGACATGGTGTGTGTCCCAAGGAGATTTCTGAGCAGGGCTGCTCCTCCCGAAAGCTGTCCCTCCAAGGAGAAATGTTTCCTTCCTGTGCAGGATGACCAGCTTTCCCCTTTTCCACCAGCAAGCTAACCGAGACCTTCCAGGGCAGGACCTGCCACCTGTGGAGACCCACCATGATCCTTTTTCCAGCCTGCAACAAGGTTGTGCTTTCTTCCAGAGAAAGAGGGAAAAATCACCTAGGCCAGGCTCCAAAGAAACACACCATTGACTCTGCTGCGGTTCATGGGAAGTGATGAACCCACACGAATGGATTAGGTTCCTAAGGTGCACAGCAGGCTTGAGTTTAGATCTGCATGCACCACAGATATTTTTGGGGAGGAAGGGAGGGGGTGAGCCTGGTCTGTGTTTTTTAAGGTTGTATTTCTGCCTGGTTTAGCAAATATTAGTCTATTTGTGTTGATGGCAATCGGGCTGCCCCTGTTTAGCCTCTTTTACTTGGAAGCAAAAGGCAGCTAGCTCAGTTTCTATGAGATTGTGGAGTAAATTTGTGTGAAAAGATAGAGAGACTGCTGTTAATGACCCTGCTTGGGTTTTCCAGCCAGGCCAGCAGATTTTCCTTGTGGCGGCTGCAGTTGCACACTGCAGAGCCTTTTTCTTCAGAAAGGTGGTAGTTTAAATTGGAGTTAGACTTACGGCACCTGCCAAGTTCAACATGCCTCTGAGACAAACACAGCTCTGTCCATGAGAGGCACCCGACTGCTGAGGCTGTGCAAAGGCCAGCTCAGCTATGGAAAACATCAGGGAGAGGACTTGGCTGCCTCAAAATGCAACCGCTTCTTGTAATATAGACATAAACTTTGCAAGGAAGGGTTGCTGGAAGGGCAGAGAGAAATGTGAAATACAGGCCTAGCTATTTTATTTTTATTATTATTATTATTATTATTATTATTAGTGCAAAAGTTCATTCACAGTTCCCCTAAGCTGCACACAGGCATTGCTCTGTGCGCTGGCTGTCCCTGTGCCATGACTGCTCAGCCCTTTCCAGCAGTGACACCATATGTCCTAGAGTTGGATCCCATCTCACTCTGTCCCTGTCCCTACCAAGCTGCATCCCCAGCAAGAAGGGATAGAGAAAAATTTGGACCCATATGCTCTCCAGGATCTCTGAACTGCCTCTCCCAGGTGCCACTGGAGAAAGGTGGAAGCATCCTGGGAAACATCCTGGTACAGGAGTTGGGGGGAATCCTTCAAAAGTTGGTCTGAGCAGCATCGATTCCTCCCTTGATCTTTCAGGGAGAGAGGCAGAGCATCCCAACTTCTCCCATCCAGAAACGGCATCCTGGTGGAGAGCATCAGAAGATACAGGACCTGCAGCAGTGCATGGAGAAGAGCAGCTTGCTGCCCCAACCCATTCCAATTTTCCTCTGGTGGGAATGACCATGGTTTTCCCTCTTCATCTTTAGAGCTTGCAGTAGCCCACGCTGAAGCGCTGAGTTCCCATTCTCCACACACGGCTAGGATCTGTGGTTAAGGTAACCTTACCAGTAACCTGGCCGTTTATAAATCCATTCTGCCAGCCTCATTATCTGTCCCAGTTAACTAGCAGTTCCCATCAGGAAGGTGTCTGTAAGCAAAGGAGAGTCGTTCCTCTCCAGGCAGAAAACATTTAAAAGAGGCCCTACGCAGCCACACAACATGGGGATCCCCAAAATGTGATGTCAGAAGAAAGAGCAGAAACCATGGGTGATGACCTACATGTCTTTTTGTGAGTCCTTTACATTTTAGTCCTCCGGAAACAGCAGCACAAGGGCCTGATTAACCAAAATGAATATAAAAGCTCCTTGTGCCGCAGTAAAAGATGAAGCTGAAAGGAGGACTTTTCCAGATTGGTGCATGAATTAGCCCTACAGCCTAGAGAGAGGGATGGAGTGAAAAAGGATGTGCTGCCAATGCTAAATCTGTTGCAAGGAGCAGTTTTAGGAACACAGTGACAGCTTTGACCCCTTATTCTCACTCCTAGGACTGTGTTAACAATCTCAGGCCTAAATCCTTCAACATTCTCTACGTGAACACATCACCACTCCCAGGCAAAACCCACTTGATCTCAGTGGCCCTCCTGGGGCTGGTCAGGGGACAAGTTATGGTCAGAGAGGCTGGGAAGGGAAAAAAGGAAGGGGAAATAGATGTGGAAGCATTTGGAAAAAGTGCAGCTGAGGCTGTGCCCATTCAGATGGCATAAGGGTATCAGCTATAGGGACTTAATGAAATGCAGAAGGGATGGAGTTGAACTGCTGGGCAAGGGCCTTTGGACAAAATGGCCTGACTTTTGAAAAGTCTGACTCAAAGACACTGAGACTCCCCTTGGAAATGCATCCACGTCTCAAAAAGTTTCCTTAGGTCCTTGCCTGGACCTGGTCTTGACTGACTTGTCTTTCTTGTTCTCCTCTGCATTTTTTTGCCAGGAAAAACATCAGAGCAGCTTCACAGTTTGAACACTGCTCTGCCCAGCTCCAAGCAGGAACGTGGTAGACCTGTGTCTTGCATCCCAGCTGAGTGCCCCAACTCTTCAATTTTTTTTCTCCATTACTTGCCTCCTTCTTTTTCTTTCCCTCCCATCCAGCACCCAAGAAATCTATCTGATTTTCCTTATTTTCTCTGTCCCCACAATTCATTCTCAGTCCAGTAGATCCAGCTGAATTATTCACTGAAATCATTATCATTAATCCAGCCTATTTGCTGAGCCAGCCCTGACGGGCTAATATATTTTTCATTCCTAAGTATTTGCCAAAATAACCTGGGTGAGCCATTTAGCCTGGGGCCATTCATAGTAGCTATTTATGTTCCTTTCCATTAAAACTCATCTCTTCCATAATGGCCAGTACAAGCCCTGTGCAGTGTCGAAACCCCACTAGGGTGCTTTTTTTTTTGAGCACCTTGATGCTGGGCACAACCCCCTAAGCCATTTCTGCCTTAGCAGCTTTTCTGTGCTACCAGAATGGCACAATGCAACTTGGCAGAGTGCAGCACTGGAGGCGGGGCTGTAACTCCCCAAATTAATGCCTTTCCCCTCGATAAATATTACTCTTTTTTAACTCCCCAGTCATAACTTTTCCTGGCTACGGACACCAGAGTTACGTGGATTTTCTGTTTGCTTCTTCAAAAGTGCACATGCATATGGGTGGAGAAATTGTACAAAATGCCAAAGATTATATTTTTCCAAGTGTTGTAGTAGTTCTATGGTTACGGTCACAGAGAGCAAAGGAAATGCAAACGTTCAGCAAAGTGGCCACAGGAGCTGGAACTGAGCCTCTGTGCATAAGAGTGGTGTGTATTTAACACAGGCAGCTATAGGCTTGGGGATCTCTTTCAAAATATAACCCGAGCACAGTGTTGAAGCCTAATCTGTTGGGAGAGTAATTTCTGGGGGGTGGCTGCTTAAAAACTACACATTGTTCTGTTTGCTTATTTCCAGTTCCTAAACCCTGGTAAGAATGTGCCACATCCTCAGATGCACAGAACCCTTTAGTCACTATGTAGATCACTGCTATTTGCTAACAATGCATTATGTGTTTAATATAAATCAAGCTGTTATAAGCTGTTAGCTATGCATGCATATTGCAATTTGAAGGATTCACTGCCTGTTATGTATGGGTTAATGCAGAAAAAAAAATCTCTATTAGTGATATATTTGTTGTAAATCCTGGCAAGTTAAAAAGCTCTCAGCTACGCTGTCAAGTTTTTATCAAAAATATTGACACTTGACCCAGAAGGTTGCAAAGCTGAGCCTAGCCCAGGCCCTGCAAACATAAATAAAATTCAACTTTTGACATGTGTGGTATTCAAAAGGAGCCCTGGATTAGCCAGACAGCACTAACTTCATTTCTTCAGACTCCACAATCGTGAGGGTCCAAGTGCACGGTTGTTGTTACATGTAGTATGAGAGAAGAGACAAACTGCTTGAAACATCTTTCAAATTTAAGCCCAAGAAGCCAAAGCTGATTACACCAGATATACATTTGTCCCATAAACTGCTGAAAAACAGATAATCAGTTATTTTCTTTGCTTGCAAGGGAGAGGATCATGGTCAGCACTAAAGCCATACCTCCCCTGCACACACGCTCACATCTCTCCTGGTATCTTTTCCCATTTTCTCTCTGCCACAGTCATCTTGGGATCATGCAGCCTGTCTCTGACCATCTTCTTCTACCATCCTTTAATTAAAAAATGATCATCAGCCCCCTGTGTAGCACTGGTGGCAGGATGCAGACAGGCAGGTGCTCTGGAGCTGCCAACCTACTCACTGCTCACACTGATTTATTTTCTATCCATACCTTGACAGTATACCTTTGCCTGGCCAGAGAGGACTCTGCTTTCCCTGTGCCTCTGTCAGGGCTATAAAGCAAACAATAAAAATACTGTGTGTCAAGACATCAGATTTCAGGTGTTCTGCCTGTAAATTTTTTAGCCTCTAGTAATGAGTTTTTGCAAACAGGTGATAAAATGTATTTGCACTGTCCATTTTAGGTAAGAACGATGCACGATAAGCACACCCGAGAAGAAAAAAGATATTGTTCCACAGCTTGATATATTCATTGTTTTACACCTACTCGCTGCATTAAATGAGTCGCCATCAATCAGCCAGGAAATGCTTTAGGTGTGTGAAGAGTGCCATGTTTTAGAGAACCAAAGGATGTGCTGCAGAACCTTTCATCATGAGGATGGGGACACTGCTCTGGGAAATGGTTGTTTCCAAAGATAAAGGCCCATGGATCAAAATTCAACCTGAGAAAAAACAGTAAAATTATACTAATGCTGTGAAACAGCCCTGGACCAGCTCCCAGGAACACCATTAACAAAGGCACTGTATGAAAGCTCTACTTGCTGCACTGCATGGTGGTTCCTCACCTTCCTCTCTCTACCCCCACATGGGCAGGAACCCAGCTGACACATTGATTCTGTCCAGGTTGAAAGACAAATTTCTATTGTGTGGAGACTATACCACAAAGCCTATTTTTTTGATAAATGAGCCAGTCTTGAAATGTATAGTTGTTAAAGTTTGACGGCTAGGGCTCATATTTGCATGAAAATTGTACCAGCTTTGTGCACCTGATCTCCAGGCAGTTTTACTTAAAACATGGATGTTAATGCAAGCTATGAATATATCTATGAGGAGAATAAAATCCTTTCTTGCCTTGATTCTGCAGCAGAGACTACTCCAGGAACAAGGTGAGTACACCAGGGCAGTGGGAGGTATGGCGTAAACACTGTCATCTTTCCATACCCTTTCTTGTAATCAGATCTCTTGTAATCAGATCCCAGGAATCCCAGATTTACACAGTGGTTTGGGTTGGAATGAGCCTTTAAAGGCCATCTAGTCCAACCCCTGCCCACAATGAGCAGGGACATCTTCAAATACATTGTGTTTCTCAGAGCCCTGTTCAACCTGACCTTGCATGTTTCCAGGGACAGGGCATCCACCACTTCTCTGGGCAATCTGAGCCACTGTTTTACCACCCTCATTGTAATAATCTTCTTCCTTACATCTAGTCTGAATCTACCTTCCTTTAGATTAAAACCATTGTCCCTTGTTCTATTGCTACTAGCCCAACTGAAATAGTTTATCCCCATCTTTCTTATAAGAAAGTACCCTTTCCAGTACTGGAGGGCTGCTGTAAGGACTCCCCAGGTCCTTCTCTTGTCCAGACTGAACAATTCCAACTCTGTCAGCCTGTCCTCACAGGAGACATGCTCCAGCCCGCTGATCATTTCCATGGCCCTCTTCTGGATTCGTTCCAACAGGTCCAAGTCTTTCCTATCCTGAGGAGTCCAGCACTCCTGACACCCTAGTTACACTATGCTGAGCAGATATTGCTGGAAGAAAACAAAAAATTTAATATGACATGGCCTTCTCTAGGTATGGCTCTGATGTTAATCTGAATCAAGGAAAGCTTGTGGAGCCTGATAAACTGAATCCAGAAACACAAAGCAAAATAGTCAGCTTTGAATGGACACAGGACAAGCAGAGAAGACTGGCAATGTCACAGATTTCCTGCCACTGTTGAACATCGACTCCTACTTAAAACATATGATGTTTAAGTAAGAGATCCCAGGAATACGTGGGAATCATGCAACCACAGCCCCAGGTTCCCTGCACCAGTTCTGCCTCTGACCACTGCAGTGTGATGAACCCCCTCACTGCCTGCCCCATGCCCCTGGATGCTTCCAGATGCACACAGTTGTTGCACTGCACTAACATAGTTAGGTTGTTAATATATTTTGCACTGGATGTTGTTCTATTTGCACAGGTTATGACATATCCCATTTGGTGGTGGTTTTTACCCCTGGAAATCCTACACCTCACCTGAGAATCCTGCCCCTGTCCTCCTACTTCAGTTATGCCTCATTGGTTGTAAGCTTTCCCCCTCCCTTTCCGCCCACGGGTTTCAAAAGACCCCTCCGTGTGGTGCTCACTCTCTTTTCCTTCCTGGATACGCTCCAATAAACACCTGTGGAATTCATCCCGAGGGGAAAGAGCTCTTTTCTTCTTTTACTCTTGTTCCTGACCACTCATCTCTCCGGGGTCCCTGAGCTAGCCATCAGACCTCCAGGGAGTGGGTCTGGTCACACAGTAGGGCTGGGGATGAGGAGGGCCATGGGAAGGGGCCAGCATCTTCTGGGAGGAACAGATGGTCTCAGGCTTCCCATAGCAGCTGCAGTTGCACCTGTTTAGAAATTGCTGCAAAGTGCCAATTTTCATTATGCAAAGCCCTGAAAACTTGTCTGTTGGAAACCACATTTCATCCTAACCTACACAAACTTGATCTTGAATGGCAACCTGGTGATTAAATGAAACTCTATTAGCCTGGGTCTATTTTTGAATCACATTTTAACCATCTTCTCATTTTCACACCTGAGCAATTTTCATGCAGACCATCTCCCTGCTGCAAACACATGGGAAGCTGAGCCCAGCAGACTAACACAGGGAAAAGTTACAGGATTTAAAGAAGACAGGGGATCTGTGCCTGTCCCTCTCTCTCTGCAGAAATCCTGCCTGGGGACCAGAGTCCAGCTTTGTTTGACGGTAGGGTCAGATGACTGCACTGTCAGAAATTGCCATGCTTTCCACTGAGATACGGTATCAGTGCACACTGGTCACCTTGGAAAAAGAATTACTTGAAAGAGGTTATTCTCACAGGAACAAAACTCACCGTGCTGCCTGTTCTCTCTGCTCACTTCCAGGCAGTGATCTGCAACCAACTGCAGGAACAGGAGGGGCTGGTGAAGGAAGGGAATTGAATGCTTAAACACTTGGCTGCATATTATGAAATGTTTTACATGTAAAATAGGTTAAAGAATATCATGAGGAGGAGAGAATATGGAACAGCAGGTTTATGATTACTGGTATTGGTCTAACGTGCATTCCTGATAAAGTCAAAACACATAGGAAAACAGCATCTTAAGGAAAAAGAAAAGCTCAGATCAGATTCTTACGTATCCAGGAGTTCTAAGCCTTGTGAAGAATTATGATTAGCCTGAATGACAGCATTCAAAGCACCAGGAGAGCTCAGTGAAGCAAATCACACTGAACTAAAATTAGCAGCATCTAAAATTCAGCCGTCTACTTGGCATCCACACGCAATGCTTCCCTGGCCCCAGACCCATCACATCACTCAGCCTTCCCAGTGCCATCAGCTCCTTGCTTTCAAAAGCACTGCTGAGTGAATTGCTGCTGTTCACATGCAGCCTGCACCTGTCTGGAGGCAGCAAGCCCAATTGCTAGACACAGGTTTTTATCTTTTTCCCCAATATTTCCTCCAATGTTTATTTCCTGATTGTTTTCCAGGCAGCTGGAATTCAAGATGTCAAAGTGGGGACTGTCTATCAGTGAAAAGATGGGGAAAAAATAGGTATAATAGGACAAGATCATACGTCTGGAAATAAGCTGGAATCCTACATGGCTCAAAATGGACATGAACCATGTCCTAAGAAGAGCAAGGGGGGTGGGGGTGGTTACAATGGTTCACAGGCTATAAAGCAGTAAGACAAAAGTTAAGGTCTGCTTCTAGGGGGACTTAGCAGACAGAATGAGTGTGGAGATAAGGGTTTGTTGCTCTGCCCTAGATCCTGCGTGTTGCAAACATCTGTGCACAGCGTACACCTGGACTTACCCTAAACATCTTTTCAGCTCCAGACTCACTATTTCCATTTGATGCCTGCAGTCCCATATGCACACGGGTCAAGCTCTGAGCCATGCTTCAGCACCCACTGCCCTTGCCCAGGCCCACATTCTTGCTCCTAGGATCTGGAGGAACTGGTGTGATTGTGCTACAGACTCATTTGCCTACAGTTATCCCAAAGCCAGCTTTTGGAAGTTGGAAACTTGGAGCCCAATCCATGGCTTAGCTAAGAGTCAGCAGTGGAAATGGAAAGTATTCAAGTGAATGGATCCAGTGCTTCTCACCTCACAGAGTGCTTAGTTGTGAGGACTAAGTTCTCCTAGGGATCAGGAAAAGCATGACACAGAGCATTAGGACAGGGACAATCTAGCTTCCTGTGCAGCATTCATTTCCTTCTATTAAAAAACACCACAGAAATAGAGGACTCTATGATCTTGGAGGTCTTTCCTACCTAAATGACTCTGTAAGTCTATGATTCAATGAAATACTGGGAAGTGCTGAATGTGTTTGGGGTTTTTTTCCTGAAGAAACAGTAGGGCGGGAAATATCTCACATGGCTCATATCACAAAATCCTCATCTGCACAACTAAAGACCAAGAGAGTTTCAGGAGCCAGAAAAGCCCCATGTCCGATGATTACACTGATGTAAGTAAATGGATATGTAGAAGAGTCCCTGTTTACCTTTCGTAAGGACTTTTCACTTGTTTTCATGAGCATTTCACATCATTTACAACCCTGGACCTGGAGAGGACACCGGACTTCCCTAATACAGTAATTTCCATGCTACTCTTTTTTCTGACAACCTTGATCTTCTGATGTCTTATGGTGGAGTTTCTTCTCACCCATTTCCCCTTTCTGCAGAGATACATGCTACCTGCATCCTTGTGATAAGGCATTTTCACAGGCTTGCCTGGGTACAGCCTTTAAAAGAACTGCAATCAAAAGGATGTGATTGGGTGCTAATGGAGCCTGCTGTGGTGGAAAAGGTGGAAAAGGACACAATTCATGGACAAGGAGCAGTGGAAGCTGTGAGATGAGAGAGAGTGAGAGAAGGAGGAGGTCCAGATGCTGGTGTAGCTTGGAACAACAGCCACCCATGTGCTTTGTTTACTTCATCTCTCTGTGTCCCCAGGCTCCATTTTAGGTTCTGCAAACACTTTTTCCTGATACTGTTTACCACTGAACGAAAAGGAATTTGTCCGGCTCCCAAGCTCCTCCAGAACAGCTTCTCAACCCTCCTGCATCAGGCCCACCACTGTATTTTATACATCTTCCCATCTCCTTCAGGTGGTTCACAGATCATCACCAGTGCTGACCTTTCCCTCTCACCTTGCACAGCTGGAGACAGGCAGTGGCACCCGAGGCCCTTTTTAGTCAGCAGGTTTCCAGTACTACCCTGATGCTCAGTCATGCCAAGCCAGCATTGACCTCCAGGAAAACTTCCTGCCCTGATAGCTATCTTACCTTGCCATTCCATGGAACAGGAAACATGGACACATATCATTGGGACCACCAAATTAGAAATTTTCTATGGCGTGCAAGTGGCAGTAGGATCCTCAGATGCTGATAAGCCAGCCAAGGTAAAGCGGAGGAGGACAGCACTTGCTCAGAGCCCATAAACACTGGATCAGAAACAGGCATAAAAAGCAGTCTGAGGCACGATCATTTAGGCTGTTACTCCTGTGTTTTGCCTGCCTAACATTTTGCGTGATAAACAAATGCTGGAGGTTTCCTGAAATGCTTGGAGATGACTATTATTTGCAGCAGATCCCAAGTGCAGCAGGTAAGAGCCCTCAGGCTAAAGCCATGCCTTTTCCTAGACTTGCGAACTCCTATCCCAATTTTATCTGTAGATAAAGCATTAAAAATGAATAACTTTTGCTCCCCCTCATTCCCTTCCTTGCTTCTCTTCCTCCTGCTCACTTGAGTTTGCCACAGAAACCTTCTAGCACTGAGCCAAAACACCCCACAGCAAACCAGTGCGCTCTTTTAGAGATGCTGGGATCCCACGCTGCTTGAACACCAGTGCCACATACTGCAGTGCAGATGCTGGGGACCGAGGGAAGAGGAAAGCAAGGGGGAGGAAAACAAGAGCAAAGGACAGAAGCTGAGAAACAAGGGCTTTGTCATGGTAGCTATTCTTGGGCCTGGCTGGGGGATATTGTTTGCCATTGGGAAACTCCACACAAAACAACTTCCCCTGCAGGAATGTCAAGAAGGTTAGGAACACTTGGGACTTGAGAAACATCACCTTTTCCAGAACACTTTTTCTTCCACATACACATGTGCAATGAAATGCTGTGTTTTTCCACAGGAACCCTGCCTGATCTTTAGCCCAAGATGGAGGCAGATGGGAGCAGAACCTAGATGTGAACAGCCACTTACAGCATTTCCTAACTTCTGATCAATGGACTTCATAACTGCAGGAGCCCTCTTTTACAGTTTGTGTGTGTCAGGATGTTAATTCACACACATACACGAACACACACAAGGTAGGTTTTTGGCCAGCACCAGTGTGCAGAGCACTGCTGGGAGCAGGGAAGCTATATAGGTTGTGCAAGCCAGACAGCAAACTACAGAGAAGAGAGATAAGGCATCTCCCAGGCAGAACAGCACTACACCCATCATCTGAGTCACAGAGGTAGGATACCCAGGCAGCTATATCAATGGTTTTGCTCTGGTGAGGTTTCTGGGAGGCTTGGGAAGAGGCAGCGCAGTTACACTGGACACAAATATGCAGCAGCAGTTACTGCTGCCATCTTCCTAAACCTTTCCAAATAGTTTGGGTGAGTTCTCTCTCTACCAATCAGTAGATATGTCTTCTCAATGCACTGAGTTAGCAGGCAATGAAGAAATGTGCTTCCCTCCCTGCTCTGCATGCTTAAAGAGAGGGTAACATTGGCCAGAAACATGTTACCTGACAAGACTAGGCACTCATCATGCATCAGCCTCTGGCAGATTTAAGCCTCACAGATTTATTTGGAGATACAGGTATTTTTCCTGCTTTTAGGGAAGGACTGCTAACAGTTTTCTTGCAAATGTCCTCTCTGGTAGCAACAGGCCACCCAAGTCCCATGGCAGTGTTAGTTTCCTGCCTGGATGAGCACAAATTTAATAATCAGGAGAAGTTTTTGCAAAAGGCCCATTGGTGGCTTTCACTGCCTAGGAACAGGAGGCAGATAAGCCGTGACTACAAGTTTTGCATAGACCATTTTCAGATTTTCCTCTCTGGGCCACACAGACCTTTGCCTNTTTAATCTGGACTTAAAACTGTTCAGCTCAGACTCATTAAGAAAAAAGAAAAAAAAAAAAAGAAAAGCCAAACTTAACCTGCTGGACAGATTTGTTGGCAAGATATGGATCTTACAGTTAATTCTGTCTGAGTACTTGTTAGACTCACTTATGTACATGCATGTTTTTATTTACAAAAGACTGGCACACCCATGTCTGGCTCACTTCATAGCCTTTGTTCCAGAGACCTGGCAGGGCTTCCTAAAAACAGGATCCTATGTTAAAACCTATTATTCCATTTGCAAATAACGAGGTTTAATTTTGCTTTCCATAGATATTTAGAGGAGCAGATCTTGACTGTTTTGAGTCTTCACAGCTCATGTACGAAAGAGAGGTGTCAACACAGATAAGACAAGCATGCTTTTAAGTCAGAGCAAATACTCACAGAAAATGTACTGCATTCTTCCAGCCTGGTAACCCCAGAGTGCACTGGGCTGCTCTGTTTACTCTGGAAAGGAGTGACTCCCCTCTGTGCAAGAGTTAGACAGAGGCTCATAGAACTGACAAAGTTATTTGTTACAAATAATTTTAGAGATTTCAGCCTCCAACACTGACTGTTTGCAAGCAAGGCTCTTTTTTACACTAACCCCTTCTCTATTCATAGCTATTTGGCAAGTACTCCAGGCAAGAAAATTTCAGCCTCCCAATTGTTTGCACACTGTGTCCACTTGCTATTACTAGTTCTGTGGAGAGTGGTGGACTCCAAGTTCCTGCATGAAAAGGAGGAGTTAATTCCCCCTGGTGTAGGTAGAAGGAGGCAGCCCAGCCTCGATCAGCAATGCACTGGTGGGAAGCACACCATGCCTGGACAAGCGTACTTACCCACCACCTCCTCCACTGTGAGACTATCGGATCTGCTGTAAACTCCAAGACACCCAGGAGCAACTGGTAGTGTTGTGATAGATGCTTATGATATTTTTGGCAGGTGAATAATTTATTTGCTGGAAATAAAAAAAAAACCAAAAAAAACCCCCAAAACAAAATAAAACAAACAAACAACAAAAAAACACCCAAAAAACCAAAACCT
The DNA here is from genome assembly GCA_013389985.1 of Dryoscopus gambensis. Lineage (NCBI taxonomy): Eukaryota > Metazoa > Chordata > Aves > Passeriformes > Malaconotidae > Dryoscopus > Dryoscopus gambensis. The sequence continues at coordinate 89,015 of WEIT01006156.1, read as the reverse complement.
GCTGTTTCAGGGTGGCCAAAGCTATTTGTAAATTCAGGTGGCTCCACTCCTCATGGAGTATTTGAACATTTAGCAAGCCAAGCAGACTGAGAGCAAACTGTTCCAGTTGCTGCTGAGTGAGATGAAAGGGTTACCACTCCCAAGCACAATTCACTGTCCCAGCCTTTCCCCACCCTAAGGAAAGTTATCACAGTGACCTCTTTTATCCACTTTAAGCAGATTGATTGCTTTCAAACTCAAACCTGTAAAATCTCCAGCTTAATAATTAAAAAAAAAATCCAAGACCATACTACTATTAAAAAGATTTTTAAAAATTTTCTGGATCTTTAATAACTGCACAATTCAAAGCTACACAGATATTGTAAAGTTGCAGAACAGTAACAACTGATAACAAGGATGTGGGGGAAAAATTTTGACAATTGGCTGGGGGAGGAGAGGAGAGGAGAGGAGAGGAGAGGAGGATAAAAAATTTGGACCAACAGCTGAAATAAGTCATCAAGGTCAACAGCTGAAACAGGGATTTAAGAAGAGAGCAGGCAAGTTCGTGGAAGAGAAATACCTTGGGTGTTACTAATACATAGAAAGTACATTTGACTGAGGAAATCCCTGAAGATAGTTTAAGGCCAGGAGCACTCTCAGGAAATGCATGCTTGACATGCTCAAAGGCTTCCTCAGGCAGCCACATCTGGCCACTGCTGGAAGCAGGACGCAGCACTAAGCAGATGCTTGGTCTGGCACTAGAGAGATACTTGACACCTGGCTAGACAGATGTGGTGGGCAGCCTACACACCTGAGGAGCTGGATGCTTAGTTCAAATCTCTGTGTCAGTTCCAGCTGAGAAAGTCTGATGAAGGGACGATTCATTTGGGTGGTAATGACGTGGAGCTAGACCATGGGGTGAAGAGGGGGAAGGTGGTAATGGGCCTTGAGCACTATCTGTTACGTATACACGCATTGCATGGTCAAGCAGTGCTTTTGTAAGGGTCGTTAAGGCCACAGAGCAAGGTTCACCATGAGAACAAGTGATGTCAATGTGTGAGGAATATAAGCTGATGACAGGTCTGTTTTCTACATCTCCTCCCAAGAATACAAGCATCCCTGTGATCAAGTAGCATTTGCTAATACATGCTTCCAAAGAGGCACTTTTCTAGCCCTTAGAACGTCTCCTAACAGTTTTACAAAAGTAATACCACCTCCACTCTTTAAGGTCAAAAAGACTAGTTTGTTTTTTTTAACAAAGGCTGTTGGAGCAAGTGGGATAAGTGACAGCAGCTAGATTTGATCTGCATCATTAATACTGACTTCTAAAGAAGGCAGTTCACACAGGGCAGGTGACAGGATCAAATATATTGTTTAGGCGGGCACAAGAAGAATAACCATCCATCTTCCTTGCATCCTGAAGCTCTCCAGAGCATGTAAACAGCAACACTTTCATGTCACTAGATCAGCCAGTTGGAACAGTCCTGGGACCACTTATTTCAGCAGTTAGTATGGCTTGTACACAATCTCCCTGTAGAGGAATCACAAGGTCTTTTTCTAGACGTGCTAAGAGAACTAAAGCATCACCTCTCAGAAATCCTGCGGTGACTCGGGTAGATTTACATACACTATTGGCCCCTGCTGGGTAAATTTAGGCTACTGAAATACATGTTGTTGGCCACACATAATAAACAAAATATGCTTTCCTATGGCATGGTAGAATAGAGTTTTAAGAGTATCAGGAGTACATTGAGCCTTTGATGTCATATTTAACTTTTATCTGGCACTGGCAAACCTTTAAACTTAATTATCACAGATGTGAGAGCAGATGAGGTGAAAGGTTTGGTAGAAACTGCAGGTTCATCCCAGTATGTGTCCAAGTCATGGAGCTTTAGTTTTTGAAAAACATTTTGAAAAACTTGCACAGACAAACTCTGAGTGATCTGCAACTTGCACTAAACTACTGAAAGCCAGGTACCATGTCGAGACATAATCTGAACAAAGCCCATGCCTCAAGCACGGGTCCCGAGAGCAGTTTGCCAAGTCAGCCTCATGTCCAGCCTTTCCAAGGTATCTGAGTTCACTGGCCATTGCAAAACTGCTGTCCTAAGCCATTAGTAATGCCTGTCTGAACAAAGAGACCTGTAAGCTCAGCACAAATCACAAAATCGCAAATCACAATTTGTGTTGTGGTTTCTGTAGGAGAACTGTATATATCCTCCCATGCCATTTTCTGCAGGCCATTCATGAGTGTCTTTGCCTGGGAATTGTACCCAGAGCTGAATCAACAAGGATTGGCACAGCAATGGATGCGTGCACCCAGCACCAGTCCAGAGAACTCCCTTGTACTGCAGACATGAGATATTCGCTCACATCGCATGCTGAGGGTTTGAAAACTTCCTCTCTCCACATCTGATTTTTCTTCATTAAGTGTCCCAAACAAGGTGCAACACTGACCCTTTCTCCCCTATTGGGTATGGTGGTGTGGAAGCCCATGGGGAGAGAGCTGTACGGCTTACACCCTCTCGCTTGCTTCGGGGAATGGGCTAGCACAGTCTCTTTGTTCCTAGGAGGACCATCCCAGCTGGTGGCAAGAGCCCCTCAGGCAGATGCTGTGGGCAAGCTCTTCTGCAACAGTATTAATGGTGAGCCTGGCCCATAGGGATCCCAACTCATTTGCTGCATGTCAGCTCCCAGGCTTCGTTCACTAAAAATTCACTAATCTATAAGCTAGCTTTTTCCAGTCAGAAACCCTAACATCTAGAGATAAATTAAAGCTGGAGTTGGAGCTGGACCAAGAACATTTGAGTAATCCATCCAGCCTAAGCAAGATCCCCCAAGACAGGAAATCTCAGCAAGAGCCTAGAAAGAGATTGTAAAGGAAAATAAGCCCATGCACCACAGTTGTGATGGTGGGATGGCCCAGCAAAACTGAGAAAACATCAGAGGCTGTAAAGCCCACTACCTCTACAGGCTGCTTTAAGTGCAAGTCAAAGTATAAGGCAACTTCAGCTGTGAATGGAACTTCTTTAAGAAAGAGAAAAATGGCATCCTTCAGGACTTAGGGTTTATTTCTTGTGAGTCTGTCCTGCAGCATCTTCTGCTGTCGCCTGTCCCTGAGTACCTGGGAGAGGAAAGCCAATGAACCCCATGCATGAAAGTGCAAACTCAGATTGAGCTGCAGCCTGTTGGTTTATTTCCCCATTACCACAGAGTAAGCTAATACCAGTCCTGTCCTCAGAGGGAAACATACAGGGGAAAAAGTACCTGCCATGGGCTAGAGCTACATCGTGGTACTGGAGAACCCATGGAGCCTTGCAGTGGCGTTTCTCACAGGCTAAAACCCCATTATGGGTGCCTGACCAGGGTGGCAGGGACATTCACCAGGTAGCAGTGCTGGCATTTTCCGGGCCATTTCTTGGCTCAGCCCTGCTTTGCCTCTTGTGCAATAATGATGTTCCTGAGGTCAGAACTTTTGTCTTTATCATGCAGCTCCGCTGACATGACTGCCCTGACTCTCAATTCCGGTTCTTCCCACATTGAGAGGGGCACAGTGCTGAGGACAAGGGCTGGCCAATACACTTTCATCTCCCCCAAAGGCGTCTCTGGCTAACAGCATGCAGCACACTTCCCATCACAAATCCCACAAAAAGTTGGAGCAGCATTTCTCTTGCTTGCACACAGACACATCACAGCCTAATGCAGTGGCTATACAGGACAAGTAAATTTCTGGCAAAAATGCCTTTAACTGTCCTTACTAGAGCACTGCCTTGAGGCTCGGTGAGGAAGGTGGATAAGCATAGAAAGCATGAGAAATCTGATGCAGACAAAGGGGACTTGTATCAGAAGTAAGTGGGAGAGAATTAGGACTGCCAAGCTTTTAAGAGGAATTGGAATTTAATGAAGTGATTGAACAAAGAAATTGAAAGCTTCCTTTGCCTCCTGTAAGGGTCGAATGGATCTGAGCAATACTTGCTCAGATACTTGGCTGCATTACAGGGTTATTATTTAATTTTAAAGAACCTGGAAGCTTTCAATGCACTTCATAATTCTATTGACATTTATGATTTGAGATACCTAATCTTGAAAACACAAACACAATGCTGATCTGTCTCTCACCCAAGAGAATTGGGAATTTGTGTCTGCAGCTTTTAAATGCAGCCAATCTAGGACCTGCTTGCCACAAGCCAGCCTTTACCTTGCTCTGATGCTGATTCCAGGCAGGGACCTTGTGCTTTGCAGAGCTGAATTATTCAATCCTGAAAAATTTTTTAACTTTAAAACTACATTGCTTCATATTTACCTTGCTAGGCTGGGACTCATGTCTTGCTCCTGGAGAAAGCCTCTGCCCTTTCCCTGCTGTGCTTGGGGTGTCACCCTTCCCCTTATAATCCTGGCTGGAATGATTGGAGACATGACCACATCATCTTATACATCAGCAGCAAAGCTGGTGCAGCTTGCTCTTTTTAGACTCCTGAACGCATGGACAAACCAAGGACTTGACATCCCAGGCTCGTTCCTGGGTATCCTGGGCATATGCAAAGGTCCAGCTGAGCCTGTGTGTGTGTTAGGATGTGTGCACATAAACACACACTTGTTGTACATTGTACAGCTGACACTGGCTGGCTACTTCTGGCTCATTCTCTCTCTCGTGTCAAAGGATCCCACAGAAACCGTGAGAAATATTAAGTCTCATATTAGGACCAATATCCACTTCATATATTTCAAAGCTCAAGTCTGTTCACAAGTGAGGCCAGATGTTGCCAATAATCGTGTACTAAAATGGAAGAATATATGTGTCAAGCCTGAAATTAATTAGGATCTGATTCTGCTCTCATTAATAGGCATGAAATTCCCATTGACTAAACAAGATGTTGTACCCTTAAATGGACTTGGGTCCTTAATTTTCACACCACAAAATTGGCACTGATATTTCAAAGGCATTACAGTAGCACAAAGCTTGACCCCTTGTCTTTGCTACCAAATGCATTTTCGGAGTATGACCAATTTGTAAAGCCTAACATTACACTCCTTAGTTAGTGAATGAAGAGCCCTTTGAAGATCAAAAATGCTGTTATTATTTCCATATTTTTGCCAAACCAAAGCTCCCATGCTGAAGCCATCTGTGTCAAATGCAAAGCATTACCTCCAATTCTTTCTGAGCAGAGCGCTCCCACGTGCCCCTGTTGTTCTATTTCCATGTCTGGTTTCAAGATCATTTTGTGAAGATGCAGTCAACAAAGTGGCACTACTTCAGGGACAACAGGAGGTACAGCTGGGCAGGATGGCAAAGCAAGCTCTGATTTGGATTTCGCAATCACGTTAGGAAGCAGTAACCCAACAGCCATCTCAGGTGTCAGGAGAGATGGAAGATGTGCTGAGGTGGTGCAGCGGATCGCTCCTGCCCTGGGATGGGGAGGCTCGAGGCAAGGAGGGTTGAGGGGGACCTGGGAGCAACCAAAGATGAGAGAAAAAAGGGGCAGCAAGGAAAAGCTTTTTCTCAACTGCCTCGTGCTCAGCACTGTGCTTGGCACCTGGTGGTGTGTTACAAAGTGAGTGGAGCATGGGAAAGCAGATGAATTGCAGGTTTGGACCAAGTGGAAACCTCAAGAGTCTCATGCTCTGCAAAGGGAGACGAGACTCCCTTTTGTGGGCTGTTTTGCTGAAAATTCTCCCGTCTGAGCTCCCACAGCCGCCCTGCATGCCCGTACAGTCAAAGGGCCGCAGCCAGAGGGGGGCTGGAAATAATCCAGAGAAGGCCAAGTCCACAGGAATTTTTCCATTGATTTTAGTGCATTTCTGATCAGACCCTGTGTGAAGCAGAACTTGCATGTTTGATACCAAACTCTTCTGTCTCCAGAGAGAAAGAGAAGGGTTGGGTAGAAAAACGGGGAGTATAGGAGATGAAGCTGTCTCTCTTTCTTTTTTTCTTTTCTGTCAAGGTTCTGCTGTTTCACAAAGTAGCAGGTGCAGAGGAAAAGGGAGACGAAAAGGGCCAAATCACTATGAGGGGGAAGAATCTGCAGAGCTGAGATGAGGAAAGTCTGCCCTTTGAGAGATAGTATTTCTGATCTGCAGGTGTACAAAGCCTTCATAATTGCTGGAGTCATTATTTGCAGTAGATGGCAGAGAGACATGACAGGTACTGCAGGACACATAATAAGCTGGAACGAGCAGTGATGTTAATCCAATACCATCAAAGATCGGGCTCATCACAGGAACCCATTTAGAGTCCACAACAGCAGCCCTGATATTGCTAAGGAATATGTTTCATCTAAGCGCAGACCTCACCTCAGTCCATGGCTGTACATTTGCGATCTCCTCCTCTCCTCCCAGATGCTGTAGCTACAATTTATCCACCCCAGTTTACCCCATCCATGGATCTGTCCCACTGTTCGTTAGAGCCCAGATTCCTGCATTTTATTTCAGTACCTAAACTATCTCACATAACGAGGAGGCTGCTAACAACCTTACACAATGTATGAAAAAATTGACTTATCTTTCAGCCCAGCTTCAGAGGCTGCAGGTGCTGAGCTGCTCTGGTGCACTTAGGGGCCGTAAGCTGAGTTTCAGTTCTCAAATATTTTCTATTTATCATGATTCCCAGATGGAGCATCAGTGAACACTCCAGAATACCTCCTCACTTCCACAGCAAGCCAGGGAAGGAGAATATGTCTAGACTGAAGGCAAGGCTGAAGCTAGGGATAATTTTTCCCCCAGCAGCCCCTTGACAGCTTTCAGCACAGGAATGACAGCTAGGGATTTATGGCAGGTTGCTGAGTCCAAGCAGCCAGACACCTTACTCAGGTTGCTTTTGTAGGGTTGGGAGACACAGGAAACAGCTGCCGAAAAAGCATGTGAAGATGTGTTTAGTCAGAGCTTTGTGAAACATATTCCTGAATGTTTATAAAATTCAAATTTGACTGTACAATTTATGGCCACTAAGCCTGATGTAAGAGTTCCTGCAGACAGACATGGGCAGGAACTGAGGCTGAGCTGCATTTGACTTTAGTGGTTGTTGTGCCCAATTTTGTGTTGAGCATTTAACCTGTTCTTCATTTTTAGCTCTTGAGTTTTGCACTGTGATCTCTCTGAACTTTGCTCCTTCAAGAGTAACCAGAGTGCTCCATGCAAACAAAACAAGAGAGTAAAGCAACTACAAATTTTAACTACTGCTGGAGGGGAAGCTGTGAAACGCAGGAAAAGGCACATGTGAATTTTTACCAAAGAACTTAATTAGCTGATTGCTTATTTGGAAACTATAACAGCATGACCTAATAGCCCTGGCATTCAGAGATTCACTAGCCGAGTCCTGGTTTGGGTGTACAAATATACCACAGCACTGTAAAACCAAAACAGCACTTGTTTTACTACATTTCTGGAATATAATGCATTTTCCTTCTAAAACAGCAGAGTGGCAAATTCCAGGGACTGCATTTAGCTTCCCATCTTAGTTTTGTGGCTTTTCCATTTATTGGTTCTTATCAAGGAAAACTTGTTCAACCAGGGTTCAACTCTGCCTTGTAAACCTGATTAATTTCTACAGGAGACTCTTCATATAGCCTGTATAACCAAGGACAGATAGGGGGACATAACTGGAAGGGAACTGAAACCACAGAGAAAACAGCCATAAGGGACAGCTGTTTGTACTGGGGAAGCACCATCCATATCTTGATCTTCAGATACCAGTTCCCTCCTTCTGCTGCAAACTGCAACTCCATCTCCTTACCTATGATTAATGCATTCGCATTTCTGAAAACCTGTGGCACGTTGAGTGTCAAATGAATTTTCAGGAGATTTACAACAATGCTTTGTGTTAAAAATAAAGACTTGGTCTCTATGATGATTAACCTTATGCCAGTCCTCTGTTCAACATTCCCGTATAGTTAAAAAGGAAACCCTTGTGTTCCCAGACTGTATTTGAAGACATTTGCTTGTAACTAAGCCAAACTGGTAATGATTTACAAAGGTTTACATAAATCTATATAAGGTTATAGATTACTGGCAGGGTCCACCCATCTGATCAGTCATTTCCACAGCTGCCTGATAGTTTGTGCCCAGCTACCAGCAGCAGTGCTGTCTTGCCAGCACTGGATGGTAACGTGCCATGGCCTATGGTCAGAGCAGTATGGCAACCCAAGAGCACTCTGAGTCCCTTGTGGATTACTAGCTCCACTTGCACCCAGTCTAAATTAGCTTCCAAAGTTTTCTCCAGGAGCAATGGAAGGAGAACATGACACCATATGTTTATGTTGGAGCCTACTACCATACAAGAGGGGACTTGATCATTTATTACTCCAGATCAGTTTTTTTAACTTAAAAATTTAAATTTCTTTTGCAGGGCAAAGTAATGATTGTTTCAGCAGGTTTAATCTGTATCATTTTTGCAGCAATGTACAAAGATTTCTTTCAAATGTTCCCTAGAATGCCTTTCATCCTTGAATTGCTGAAATAAACACTCCACCTTGAACAACTCTGGATTCCTTGAGCTCAGAGGAGCTAAGCATTTATTCAGTGGTAGCAGTGCCATTGGCACTGCAATTAGAAGTTGTCTTCAGTCTGTTAGATCATCAGAACAATGATATTCTGCACAATTTCAGATAAAGGTCTGCAATGGGCCCTAATTTCCAGGTAATTATTTGCTTTATTAAAAATATTTCCTTAGGTCAATATTCAAGACTTACAGAATGGCTTTCTGGGAGAAATATGTGCATTTAAATCTGTAAGGAGATTTAGCATCCCTCTTCCAATCAGCAATGTCTTGCTGCCTGACCTCTACCATGCCCGTAAATCCCACGTGTCTCTCCAGAGCTCACATGTTACCCTGTGAAGGGTGGGAACCATAAGTAGCCACAAATGAAAACTCAACGGCCTCAGTCATGTACTCATATCACTCTCAGAGGAGAGGAAGGTACAAAGAGATGATCCCTTACATTTCAGAGTCCAGTACAACATGCTCCCTAAAGCATCCATCAAGAAAGACCTTCTCTACCATCCTCATGAAGAGCTGCCCACGAACTCTAGAATAGGTGAGAGCGAGTCTTTTGCATTTTAGGTGCACCTGGAGAAGCAAGTGAATACTGTTACCTCGCAGTGATCAAAATCTGCCCATGGTTTCTGAGTCACAGATTAACGCTAAGGTCTAACAATGAAAGCTATCTTAGTCCCCATTCCTCCTGACCCTAACACCTGATAAAATGCTCAGGAAAATAGGATCAGAACTCAGATAAACAATCCACACCATAACCAAGCACTCGCCCTTTCTACTCCAGACCACTCAAGCCTCCAAGGCCTTCAGAAATCCTCAGCCATGCCATCCCAACCAGCACCTCTAAATAAAAGCTTCGCATGCCATTCCATCCTGATGCTAATAGATCCAGACTAGTGCCTGGCAAGCAGAGAAGCTGGCTTAAAATCTGAAGGCCAGTCAGTTGGTCAACAGCCATTTATACTTTTTAAAACCATTTGCTACTTTGAACATGCTGTCCAGCCTCTGTCAACTTGGAGGGTCCTGCCTCCCACTGCCTGAATGGTTCATGAGGAGCTCTCCCCTTCTTCTCCCAGGCATGGCAAGCTCTGATCCTGGGGAGGTCAGGCCTCCATCCCTGTCCATCTCCACCACACCAAAAGTGCAGAACAACTTTAGTTTTTTATTTACTAGCCTCCTTTATACAAACTACTTGCTGGTGTGGCCCCCGGAGCTGAATGGTGTGGGAGCACAAGCCACATCTCCTATCAGCCCCAGGCAGTACTGGTGGGAAAGTTCACTGCATGGGGAAGAGGTTAAAGCCCTCCATCAAAAAAGCAAAAGCAGCAGGATAGAGGCAGTAAGAGAGAGAGGAAGGAGTGAGGAGGTACGGGTTAAAACTGGCAGTGAATTGCATTTGGAAGTTCCAATACAGATCCTCCTATTTTGCAGGTGTTCACACTTGTCCTTAAAACCTCTACCTACTATCTGCATACACCTTAAACACAGCCAAGCCATAGCAAACCTTGCCAAAAAGTGCAGTTTTGGGAAGACAAGAATCATTGGGAAATTCAATCCAAATTTAATTGTTTCAAGTCCCACAAAGGGAGCTTTTTTTCCCCCCCCAGTGTTGAAACATTGATTTTCAACTTAAGAAGTATTTAATTCCTTTCGACACTTCTTTCTGAGATGGTATTTTTCATTTGAAAAGCATCCCAAGTTACAAGTGAAAAGGCTAGGCACCCCAAAATAAATATTTTCTAAATAAAGTGCTACAGGTCAACCCAAAATTATTTTTCTGGTTTTGTATTTTCCCAGAGAGCCTAATAAAACCTCTGGGATTTGATTCAAGACCCAAATTCTTTTAGGCCAGCTGGTGCCCAGACAAGCCCTTTATTTTCCAAGCTCTATTTTCACAGGATGTTTTCACCACCAGATTTGTGCTTAGTGCTATCAGCTCCTCTGGATTTATCACATGTAAAGTATTTTATCCTGGAAGAACACAAGAAACTCCATCAATCTTTTGGCTCCCTAACACGTACTGGCTTCACAAGAGCAGTGGGCCACAAGTACTATAGGATGTAGGGGAGCCAAGAGGAGATTTTGGACAGAATACAGAGCAGTGGAAATAACTGGCATTTTTACATGCTGGAAGGAAAAAGTCTCTATGGCTTTTTTGTGTCACCAGAAGCAGTGAAGAGTCCACTAGGAGCCTGCTGGACTTTCTAGTGGGGGCAAACGTGGCTCTGACTCTGCCACCACCTCAAGACAACCTTCTCCATTCACACTTCCCCAGGTAACATGTGCCAGACTTTTCTGCCTCGGTGATGTTGGGTTTTTTTTAACTGAGTTCTCAGATATCACGTCCATGGGAGGAGGAAGAGGGGAGTTAATTGCATTTCTTTAAAAATTAAGGAAGTTAAGCTTATCTCTTTGCCTGCACATGGGGAGCTGTGTGTCCTGGATGAGTGAGCTGACGCGAGATGGTTTCTAGGCAACTCCTGCAAGTCATGTTGGAACAGGAATGCGAATTAAAATTAAAAACAAAACCCAAACAAGTCAAACAAAACAAGTAGCAGCTACTCCATGCAAAACCAGTTTTGACTGACTCATAGGGTTCATGTAAGGCCTTTGTGGGATTAATACTGCTTTACTACTAAGGACGGGATAGAGGCAGTACCTGTGCCAGCATCTATTGTGAGACACATGATAAGTGTGTTTCTGCAGACAGCACACACAGCTTGTGTATGATAAGAGGCCTGTCATGCCACGTCATTGTGATGATATTACTCGATTGCTGAAATGCCATAACACAAGGGTTCCAGGAACCTCGGCCTGAGTACATCCAGAAGCTGGAAAACAGTGACAGTAACTCCAGTTCTTTCTTCTTTCCCAAAGAAGTTTGCTTTGTATTTATCAATTCACCATATTCCTTTCTTTTTTCAAGGGATTGGTAAAGTTTAGGCAAAAAGTAGTGTTCCTGGGAGCTGCTTTTATTTGCTTCTTTTCCATGTAGTACATAAATGAGGAAGACATCTCATCTTCTTAGATTATTCTGCAGTATTAGGAATTGATCACTGCACCTTTTAGTCTCAACCCACATTTCAGAATTAAGAGCTCATCTCCTTCCCCTCAAAAGTAATTTTTCCCACATCTTCCCCAGTTTATCCAACTACAAAGGTCTCAACACAGAACATAACCTCACTCATGTAAATCCCGAGTTGCAGCGTTTTTCCAGTGTCAGAGTAAAATTTAGTCCTCAGTGCCACAGACGAAAATTAATAGTCTCACAGTCTGCACTTTCTGAGCCAGCATAGCAAGCAGTTTAGGATGCAGTGTTTACAGCCTCTTCCCTTAAGTTATAGAGGGTAAAGAATGCCATACAGAGATTTTAATTATCAGCATCTCATTCTGCTCCAGCATTTGCCAGTGTGATTGATAAGCAACTGCTGAAGTCTGAACTTGACTGAGACTGGGGAATTTGTGTTGTCAATAAAGTCCATAGCAGGTGTTTTAAAAGACAGAATCTCCACCATTATTTCAAAGCGTGTGTCCAGGTTTCAAGGAGGGGGATACCAAAAACAAGTGACGTGCATAATAACCAAGCCATCAAAGCAGTTTCATTTACAAATCAACCTTTTCTATCCTCAAAGTTTGTATAGCACTGTTTGTCTGACTCTCCACCAAGTAAGTAGGTTATAAGAAGTGACACTTAACAGATTTTGTTGTTCATATGAAGTCAGAGCAAATCAAAGTTAGAGTTAGAAAAGAAAACCTCTAAGCCTATTTCAAGATTTCCACCTAGCCCTGAAGAAGTGATCAATCAGCAAAACTGCTGGGATTTCCTCCAAAGCTGGGTTACGTATGGACCCAACACTGGCTTTAGTAGCAGTGTTTTCTCTTTTCAAGAACCCGGAGCAGCATTCCAGATGCTTCAAATCACTCTGCGTGTATCTAGCTCCCAATCCTTCACAGCTCCTGACAGACAGACAGCCAGTGACTGAGCACTCCTGGGTCACTGATGGAAGTGGACTCCCCTCTAGGGACCAGGCTGTGCTGGGTCAACAACTCTGGTGGTGACACGCTCTGGCTCCATCACCTCTTGCTGGCAGGAGCGCTAGGCTACCTCTGCCACAGGCATCCCTGTGCAGCAGGACCCTGCTGGTTGTTTCCATGGCTGCTACTGCCAGTGCTGGCTGGAATTGGAAAACCCAAATTTAATCACACCAGCACTTCATTCCCACACATTTGGCCTCAGTATCTGGAGGGAGACAGACCCTAATACTGCTGAGTGACCATACACAGACTTACTTTCTTAGTGTTTCCAGATTTCCTCATGCTTGCTTTTTTCAGAGTCCCTGGGACTCACGCGGACCTCCAAGACTCCAGTCTGAGTGAAGCTGAGGCAGATAGTGGGTCTGCACTCCTTTTTCCTTCAGTCTTCCCATGTGTTCCCAAACTGACAACTCTGCTCCTTCAGTAAATACTGTGGCCTGCTGTCTTCACTGAAAAGCTCACTGCCTGACTTGCCTGCAGACAGAAAGGGGGCAGGCCTTATATAATAAAAGGAGGAGGAAAAATTAGGAATACGGCTGTGCTGTGACACAAATTATAGGCAGTAATGATAGCAGAGGTATCCATGGTGTAATTTGGAGTGACACAGCCTCTTCACTGTCAGGCTCTGGACCTTACAGTGGGGATAAACTCCTAGAAGACCACAGACCACATGAAGCCACTCACAGAGTTGGGTCTGAAGCACTTGACTTTTTCAGAGGCTCCTCCACTCCTCACTACCTTTTACAAACTCTTGACCATCCAGAAGACACGCCAAGAGCTACTTTAGGTAAAGCCTTGGATTCATCAGAGAGATTGCTTCAGAACAAGGAAAGACAATTTCTCCTCTCAAGGATTCAGGCTCCTGCCTCATTAAGACTTACAAACAGCTTTCAGAAACCCAGAACAGGAAAAACACAAGAAACAGATGTTGCTTATTGTAGTTCTAACGCACAATGAAAGACACCAGCTAGGTTTTCAACGCATCATTATTATTACTACTATTGCTGTTTTTGTTGTTACTGTTATTGTTATTACAACTACTATTAATGCAGAGTGAAAATGCAGGTGGTACCCAACACTGCTCACATATTAAAGAAGCTAAGTACTGTTCTGCATTACTTTTTGAGATTTTAGTGTTTTCCAATGGCACTAGCTTGGCCAAAATGAAAATTTAGCATCAGAGTCGATGGATCTCTGGCTAAATTCCCAGCTAAATTCTCTGGCTAAATCCCTGCACCCTTCTCCTGCTGTCTTCCCTTATTGCTGGATGAAGGACTGAACCACAAGACCACTCAGCATGATGAGAGTCACACAGTTATAGAGGTTCTCTTTGCCCATTGTGGCTGCTCTTAGCCCTGCCAGCACAATGGGAAATTAGACATTGGAAGATGCTCTTGGAAAAGTTCAAATGGGAGATTCATGTTTTGCAAAATTAAACCTCAAACCATGGATGACTCAAACCCAGATCTGATCATATCTGTATCCCAACAGTCTGCCAGGGAAAGAGGACTCCAGAAAGAGGTCTTAGTTTACCTCTCAAAAAGGTCCTAGTTCACCTCTCCAATGTAAGCAAATACATGCACAAGTGTATCAGCAATGACTAGATTTGTTTCAGAAACCTTTGGTGTTTTTAGGAACTTAAAAGTCTGGTCACCCATGAAAGGCCTTTTCCATACTCTCCAAGAAGCCACCCAGAGCTTTGTCAGTTCTGTTCCATGAAGGAGGAGTCTGACCCCAAGGCATGGTGGTGCAGCATGGGTCTCACTGTTTCAAGGATTTCACAGAAAAAGATGGCTGAGGTTCACTTATTATTAGGTCTCTTGGCCAACTGTAAAATTTTCAGGATTCTCTGTTATGATATAAGCAAGTGCAATTATATTGCAGATTAGAAACCACCATGTAGAATTTCAGAGCAAATGTCTACTATTTGTTCATGCCTCCTTCAGGAATAATGGAGATCCACTTTTAAAGTAATTTGTCTTCTTGATCTTTTCAGTTTGTCTCTTCTGGAGATCTGAGGACATTGCAGGATACAGGCACACCTGTTTCCTGAATCCAAATTTACAGACAGCTTTCTCTGTCTCACTGTATGTATGAATCTGTGTGCAGTAAAAACACAATTGTGTTATGCAGAAACACATACACACAGAATATACTGTTGGTGGTTTAAGTTAAAGCCTTAAATGAAAACCATCAGAGGTATCAGGATGTCAATTCTGAAGGCTCACGTTGCATGGGATGCATAATGTTACAGCATTTTCCCTGGTGGGTTGCTCTTTGTAGCATTTTTCTAAAGGGAAATTTTGAGTAAAGTAGAGTAGACAAGGGCTTGATTAGCTTCTGGAGCATGGTGCCAAATTTTCAGCAGAGTCAGTGTTAAAATAACAGGAGAGGAAAGATGAATCATAGAATCATTTTATTTGGAAAAGACCTCTAAGATTGAGTCCAGCCATTAACCTAACACTGTCAGGTCCATCATGCCCCTATCTATGCATCTTTTAAATACCTGCAGGGATGATGACTCATCCATTTCCCTGGGCAGCCTGTTCCAATACTGTACAACCCTTTCCATGAAGAAATTTTTCCAAATATCTAGTTTGAACATCCCCTGGTGCAACTTCGTGCTATATCCTCTTGTCCTATTGCTTGGTACTTGTGAGAAGAGGCCAACTCCCCACTGGCTACACCCTCCTTTCAGGAAGTTGTAGAGAGCAATAAGGTCTCCCCTGAGCCTCCTTTTTTTCCAGGCTAAACATCCCCAGCTCCCTCATCAGATGTGTGCTTCAGACCCTTCCCCAGCTTCATTGTCCATCCCTGGACACGCTCCAGCACCCCAATGTCTTTCTTGTAGTGAAGTGCCCAAAACTGAAAACAGGATTCGAGGTGTGGCCTCACCAGTGCCAGGGACAGGGGGGTGATCACTCCCGTAAGAAGATGATTATTTCACCATGCTTGCTGTTGCAGCTTAGTGGTGAGATGCTCAGGGCTGTGCCATAGCACAAGCACTTCAGCACATGGTACAAGTTAAACTTCATGGAGTGATGGAAGTAACTGCCAGCAGAGTTATCTGATCATCAGAATAAACACACAGCTGTGGTGTGAAGACTGCCTAAGCCCATGGTGCTCAGTGTACCCTGCTATAATCCCAGCAAACAGGCAAGCTTGTGTCTGCATAAAACAGCTCGGTCCATGTGTAATGCCTGCAACAGTTACCTCTCACACGTTAATTATCCGTTTTTTCTGTCATCAGTCCACTTCATTACAGCCTTTTGCTCTGATTTTCATTGCTCAAGTCTTAGTAAGCCACATCGCTCTTTGTGGATGAGAAGGTAAGCAGCGTGTCTTGATCACTTAGAGCGTGCATTAGGTAAGGAGTCCCAGGGGGGATTACTGCTTCACTACTGCCATCTCCACTGAGAGAAAAAGATGAGCAGAAGTTCAGGCAAAACACAGTTTTGTGATGTTTCGAGCAACTAAGCCTTAAAAGGTCTGCAAAATGCTTCCAGGCAAGATACAGATGGGTGACCATACTGTCACCTCAGAGAGATTCTGAGCAGTTCAGTGTCATTTCCTGAGGTACATCAGACTGCAAGAAGGGAGGTCCTGTAACAGTGCAAATAGTGATTAATTAGCTATCTTCTTGCCCTGCTATATCAAACCAACATGAGAATACAAACTTTTTTTTTTAGGCTGAAGGACAGGGGAGCTAACCAGTATAAAAACGTATTGCTTTAAAAATGTCTCATTTTCATTATACATGGATTTTTCTAGAGGAATCCCACTGAAATTCACTAAAATCCATTACTCCAGGTTTACACCACTGGGATCAAAATCTGGCCCCCCTCCATAGGAAGGGGTCATTAAGGTGTCTATGATCCAGCAATGTAAGGGGCCCTCATGTTAATAATTCTTTAGTAGCAGCCTTCTGAAGCCTTCCGGAGACCTGAAAGAAGACCAGAGCTGCCTGGAGCTGCACAGGAAGCCAAATTCATGGTCCCATCTTATCTCAAAGTCTATTGCTTCTGCCTAGTAAAGTGCCTGTGTTCTCATTTAGAGTAAAGGCATCTGCAGGTAAATTGCTCTCTGCTCAGTCTAATGGACCAATTTCAGTTTTCATTTCTGAGAATATAAATCTTAGGCTCCCTTTTCTGACAACACTGGGCATTTCTGTGTAAAAAATTTCACCCCAAAAGCTCAAGACCCTGAATGGTTTCCTCACTTGGTTTCTTCTTTTGGAGTCCTAGAGTTTGATCTTTGTATGAAAGCAGTGTCCCAAGAGGCACAGCAAATTTACAGCACATGTCAGCAGCTTACCCACACAAGACATTTCAAAAGGAAAGGTGCAACACACCAGCATCATCTGTCTTCAACCTGTCTCTGCCACTGGAATCATGCAGTCAGCAGAAGAGCAAGAATGGGCCCAAAGTGTAATTGCTTGGTGCAGGACACAAACGAGGAAGAAAAGTGAAGACTGAAAAACATCTAGTATGTGAGGTTCTGCTTTTATCATCTGCAAAAGAATGTTCTTTTCCTAACAGCTGTTTTTTGCAAAAGGCTTTTGCTGCAAAGGTTTGTCCTTAAAAAGCTTTTAATGAAGGTGTTTCACTAGCACAACAGATGACATCAGGAAGAGGTAAAATAGATTTACATCATTGTTTCTGTCCCCTGCTTCTGTCTCTCTGTTCTGGTGACCAACACAACCAGCGTGCAGAAGGAGCAGCACCATCCTGCACTCAGCAGCACAAATGCTGAGCTTTCTGAGACCCACGGGCACTGTTGTTTTCCCCTGCATGAGAGCTATACGTGTAGATATATGCAAAAAGGAAGGAGTTGTTTGCTACTGCTGATTCAGTAAGACAAATGTAACACAAAAGAGAGAGCACAAACAAAGCAGACAGGCAGTGCAGGGTGCAGAACCCCACTGATACCTGTGCAAAATGTTGCTGTTTATCCAGGTTGGATGGCTGCTCTTTGAAACTCTAATTCCATGCATTAAAAGGGAGCTCACTTTGCTCTCTGTGTTTCTCTGTTTTCTGACCTTGATGCTGGAAGGAGGGCAGAGCAATTAGCCACTTTTCCACACTAGTATTTGTCCAAATAAACAAGTCAAATAAGCAGCAAGTGAAAAGCTGTTCTTTACAAAGGCACCTGGGATGGGGCTGGGGGGAAAAGAAAGTACCTCAGCTAGGTGTTCAAGGGTCTTGCATCTGATAAATCAGTTAAGGCTAAATTCAAAGACAGATATTTAAAGACTAAAACAATTTCAGAGATTAAGGCCTGTATCATTAGCATCTATCATAAGACACTTGTATGAAGACCATATATGAGCAATCAAGAACTATTCATCATTGGAAATTAAAGGGAGAGCTCCCTCCTCTGCACTGACTGCCAAGGAGGTTCCAGGAGTGTTCTCCTAGGGGAACACTCAGCAGAATGTTTGAGGCTCCATGTTGGCAACAGAGGCCGCGATTAGTAAACCTGTCTGTAGTATTCGGGCTAGAGGTTAGACAAGAACTCAGTTCTAGGCCTTACTGCACCAGTGATGGTGCAGCAGGAATCTAGGTGCAGATGTGGAGGCTCTCTCTGATGCTCTGGAATGTGTATGGGGAGTTATGTGCAGAAGAAGGAGCTGGTCACCTTGAGGAATGGAAATAAGAGAGTGGTAACCAAAAGTACTGAAGGATACCCAGGCAGTGGAAGATAGACATCAGCATTTGGTAGCCCTTAAACTACATGGTGAGTCTCAGTCCAGCTCCCAGTGCCCAACCTTCAAGGTCAGTGGTGCTGAAATGAGAGGGCCATTCCCTGTTAGAGTGCCTCTTTCTCGGCATATGCTTCAGCTCTATGGATCTGCCTGCATACACTGATGTGGAGAAGAAGACCGTGAGTTCATAAAGGCACCCTGTGAACTGCAGAGAATGGTCTTGTCAACACCTGTCCTTCCAAACCCTCACTCCCACAGTGCTTTTTTTCAAGTATATTTAAAGCTCCCTTTCATGTAATTGGTGATTTCCCTTCCCTCCCTCCTACAGGTTAGGTTAAAAGGGGCAGGAGGTCCTTTTCCATATTGATTTGTTTTCCTGACCTTTCAGATACGTGCAGAGAAGATCAGCAAAAAGGCACTGGAAAATGAGAAGAACAAAAGCACTGTGCTTGTGCTCATTCAAAGACGTGAGACAAACATGAGCTTTAGCACTGGGTAGAAAATAAACTGTCATCTGAGGAAAAGAAAGAAGCTGCCTGTACAGAGAAGGGACCTGCAAGGAGTACCACTTCGCACTGCAACACCAATGGAGCAAGCTATGGCAATGGAGAATAAGCCTTCAGAGAGCAGTCATCTTCTTAGGGGCTTTTTCCTCACTTTTTATTTTAATTTTTTTTTAAAGGAACGTAATGTAAAGAGATAAATCCTCCTTACGAACAGGAGGAAATGAGGTAAATTATTTTTACATCTTTACAATTATTTGTACAATATTTACACCCTGCTATTAAGCTGGTCCTCACCACAGTGCACTCTGCGTGTGGTACCCTTATGTGTGGATTTGGTGAGACACAAAGCAGACACCCTGATCGCTAAAACTCCCCCGACATTTTCTCACAGTGGTTTGTCCAAATTCTAAGCTGGGCAGTAACATTTTTTTCTTGCTTAATTCCTCCCATGTGTCCAATAAGATTTGATTCTCTCCCATATCTCGTAGCACTGCTTTGCCTTGCTGTATTCCATGCTAAAAGCAGACATAGCACAGCAATGAACAGGGAAGTTGCTACAAAGCCTTTACCAGCCTCACAGGGACATGGTGAGGATTAATTAATCGCTTTTTCAGAGATTTCATATCCTAATGTTATAAATAGTAGAATCGTAATAAAAACGGATTCTTTCATTATCAGAATCGGTTACTAAAATCCCCAGTAAAGACAATACAAGTTTCCTACTAAAAAAAAATCCAGGACTGTATGCCAATCTCACCCCTACTGGGAGACACAAAAAAATCAACCCAGGCTAAGTTTTACGGTCAGTAAGTTATATCTCATTAAAGACCTGTATAACATTCTCTTTCATAATTATACTGAAACAAATTAGGATCATTTTAATTCCGAAGAGAAGAATGTAAGTAATTCATCCATTTATGTGGCATTGATAATCCACTTTCAATTCACATATTTTGTTAATTTAGATTAAGTTTTTCTCAGCCACTCTGTATAAGCAAATCCTCACTCTAAAGCCACCACCTGCTCTTACATATACTCATCAGCAGCCTTCCTAAGTTCAGTAACCTTGTGGATTTATGAGGCTGGGAATGGGTGATGGTTTCTTCAAATCCTCAGACCTGTGGGATTCAAATCTGAGCATCAGAGAAATGAAGGAACTGAAGGGGAGGATCCCATATCCCCTTGCTCAAGATATTACATAGGGTTGCTCCAAACTACACTCCAGAGGCAGTAACCCTTGATGACTGTCAAGAACAGGACAGACAGGCTGCAGCTCCCCCAGTGCCATTCCCTCTCACACCTCGCTCATGCACAGTGCTCAGAGGCAGCAGAGATCAATCTCTCCCTGCAAAATCTGCTTCTTCATGCACAACGCCCATCCTAAAGGAATCCTCCATGGAGCACTTGCGTTCAGATGGTGGGATGAGATGTAGGACTGAGACTTCTGTCCAATTTTTGTACCAAGAATACCTGCTAGGTCTTCAGGACCTCCCTGCAGGCATAACTTCATTGTTTTAGAGAGAGAAATACTCTGTCAAGTTTCAAACCCTCTGAAAGTTGTCACTAATCCACTCCACTATTGCACTGCTACCAGGGAGGTCTGCTGAAAGATGCCAGCATGGGGGCAGAGAGCCCACAAGTGGGAAACTTAAGCGGAGTAGCCTGACATGCAAAGAGCCAATACTCAATTCAAAACAGCCAAAACAATCCTTTCCTTTTGCCCCCAGGCACTGAAATTCTCTCTGAGAGTGACATTATTTTAAAAGAAGAGTAATCAGATATAAACCTTTTCAGTTCTGAAGTTGGCGCCTGGGCCCACGATGCGCAGGGACGAATTCACCTGCGAAGAGAACGCCTCTGTTCCCTGTGGGCTCACATCAGGGCGATGTGCTGTGGATGGCTGCAGCTCCTCTGGCTGAATGTGGAGGCGGTGCCCTAAAGAAGGAAAGCAGCATCATCTTGTGTGCAGTTAAATCTCGCTTGCCACCAGGGATGTGTTTAAGATACAGGGGGTCCTGAGGCTACATGCCACTGAGGTATTTTGAAGTTAGGGCAGATCTATTCATTGCCAAGCAAACCTTTACAAATATGTCAGCGTATCCTGCATTAGCCATGGGAGGTGTTCAGGAGGCTACAAAGGAGCGTTCATTAGAGACGCTCAACGGTGAGGAACTGAAGCACCCGTGCATTCTGCTGAGAGAGGAACAAACATGCTGCTCAGAGCAGGTTTGTAGATATATACACCACTATAAAGCGCTCCTACCACGGTGTTGAGTCCTTTTCAGCTTCTTTGTTCTAGCTTTACTTGCATTTTCTCCTTCCTCTACTCACATTCCTTATTCCTAATTGCTCCTCTGTCTTTATCTCAGTGTTTTCCCTTTTTCCTTCCCACCTCCAGCTGCAAGGTCATTTTCTGCCCAGGTCTGAGCAGTCCTAGGAATACAACAGCAGTTCACTAGCTCTATAGTCTTCTCTGGCAGGACCCGAACACTTTCAGACACACAGGCCTCGGTACATGTCAACTCAAACATTACCTGTACTCTAGTTTACTGACTGGTCACCTAAGAGCTCTATTTTACTTCTCCCTAGATAGATAAAGAGGTCCTGTAGGGCGATGTCTCTTGATCTCATTGCCCTCTGGAGTGGTCTTACTTACACTGGCTGCAGGTACTGTAGCTCTGGTGATGTTCCTGAACCAGGCACCACAATTAGATTTCCCTTTATTTAAGGGTACCCAGAATAAATCTGGGCTTCACACCCTGCCACCCTGAGGTACCGTTTGTACTAGACTTGAGGCTGATGTATTTTTTGCTAACTCAGGCTAAGGATAAATATAAAATCTGGATTCAGTGAAGCTGTACACATGCAGTCTGCACTGTTTTCAGTCTTTCCTAGCTATGGAGAAGCTCAAAGCCACAGTCAGCTGCACAAACAATCTATGAATTCATAACCTGTGAATTTTTGAGGATGGGGAACAATTACTGTACAATGCTGCACATGTATTATGCAAGCTCCTGAAGCCACCCAACTGGCAAGACAACGAAAGAACAAACTTTTGCAATAAAGTTCATTTTATTTGAAAGACCGAAGAGTCACATGTGGTCTCCTTTTAGCTTTAAGGACAGCAGTAAAACGAATTCCCTTTTCAGAGCCACTGCTATTAAAAAAGAGGTGAGGGAGGGCTTTCTTTTTTAACTGTGAGAAAGACAAATTGACTTTTAATGCGTGTCTATGCTACTCTACCATTATACAGGGGAGTTTCATTTTGGTGAGACTATGGTGATGTACAATTTGCCTTTTATGGTTGTATGGCCTGTCACCTCAACTGTTAATCTCGATATTACTAGAAAAGGGATAAACACAATAAAGATTTGTTTCTGTAAACTTGATCCACATTCATGACACCACTCTAAAAAATCACTGCTGGGTGTGGAGCCCTTTGGTTTATTATCCTTGGCATAAGAAATAGCCCAACAACTAAATTGACTTAGATTCTCTGATATAGAGACAAATATATATGTGGCTGCCTTCAGGACAAACTCTTGTACTGGGCTAAATATCAGGATGGTCACATACCTTTCTTTTCCTGGTTTAACAAAATAGCTAAAGACAGTTTTGCATTGTTCGTGTCTGCAGTTTTGCACAGCTTGAGGTTGAAGCCCCAAAGTGAGTGAAACTGCTGGTATAGCCTGTTCCAAGTGTATACATTCATGAGGACAAAGCTGGTGAGAGCAGAAAGAGAGACCCAGATGAAGCAAACTAACTGCTGCATCCCTCAACATGCAAACCTGTAAGCTGTACCTATCACTCTCCTCATGCATTCTCCTAGAGTGACCTGCTGCTATTAATAGCCCGCTAGTATCAGGGTCCAGCATGGAATATCAGAGAAGAGGAATTTGCTCCTTTTTGGAAAAGGCAGGCAGCTACAGTATTCCCTGCCCAGCTTCTCCAAGCTTCTCGCAGTGCTATGTTCTATCTATGCAGGGCAAATTTCATGGCCCCCTTCATTCATTTGAAAGGGTGTGCAGCAGATGAATTAGGTAGAAGTAAAATGTGGATTCACTGTGGTGGGATGGTTGCAGTAGATACTGACTTTCATGCCTTCTGCAATTGAAAATTCTCCTGGGCAGCTGCAGTCGGAGACTGCTCTCCTAAGGAAAGAAAAGGGCATTCCCTGAACAAATGAGCTTTGGCTTCTTGCCAGGACAACAGGATCTGCTTGATTAGAAAGAGGTGTTTTGCCCATAACTTGCAGGACATTACATCTGCTTTGTTGAAAACCGAAATCCTTTCTTTAGGTCTGACCCTTGTTTGACCAAGTCAAAATTCCATTGTCTTCAAGTGGCATATGATAAGGGCTCTTAATCTTTTAACACATTCAGGAGCACAAAGTTCATTGAATTTCAGTCTTTTACAAAAATCTCTGGATAGTGAACCACACTTTACTCCATTCTGAGGTCCCTGTAGTAATTTGTTTCAGATCTTCAAAGATGTTTACCAAATTTAAAATTGTTCAGAGTCCTTTTCACCTTCCTTTGTAAAGAGTGAAAGTTTTGTGCTTTTTTTGGGTTGTTTATGAGTAGCAATTGCAGCATTGATTCCTCCCCTTCTATCATGCAGTGTGAACATAGACACCTTAATAATTCTTCAAGACTTACTACCAGAAACCACTTCTTAATTTTGTTCTGCAAAATATATATGTGTGGCTTGCTGTTTGTTGGCCCCTGGTGAAAGAAAATAATAAATGAGCACAATATATTCAAGAGATGAGAGAAGAGAGATCATTTGGATGTGAAAGTATTAAATTGCTAGCAATTTCAAAACCTTGTTCCATGTGCCCCAGCCCCTCCAAACCACATCCCCCTCCTGCCTTCCAGGATATCATCAGTCCTGGAGGTTGGGAGAAGCCAAACAAACGACAGCTGCTGAACTCCAGCTTCTGCAAACAGTCCAAGGACAATCTGCTCCTTTCCAGACCACTTTCAGGGGGAAAAAATGCCCTTCAATTTTTAAGCATACATTTGGTATTTGCCAAAAGACCACATACAGTCCAGAGCTTTAAAATGATACTGTGGGATCCAAAAGGGTACTTCCTGGCCATGATGATTTATGGTGCTGCATCAGAGCCCTCTTTGAAGAAACAAGGTGAAGCCAAGTGGCTTTGTCGGGAAGTGAAATGCTCTGCAGAGTTATCCCAGCCTGTGTGGATGAGTGCTGCTGGCTGCCAGGGCAGGGTCTCTCATCCACTGGATGTTCAAAGGTGTTCAGTGGACACTGAAGTCAGAGCAGGTGGAAGGACACGTCCTGTGCTGTGCTCACTCAGGAACAGAGCAGGTACATGCATCCTAACCACACTCCCAAGAAGCTGACAGACACAAGAAAATGGAATCATTAGGGTTTTGTCAGGACTTCTGAAAAAAATACGCACCCCCCAGCAAAGTCTTAAACACTGAAGACAAACACTGCAATGTAGTCAGCAGAAATCCCCTCAGAAATCCAAAATACAGCCCAGGAATGAGAGTCTGGCAAAAATATCCTCACTTATCTAGATGGAGAAAAAGCATGGGGAGAACCTCCAAGATTGCAGGCCAGAGGGGGGAAGCTGTGCTGAGGATAGAGCTTTCCCCCAGGCATTCCAGTGACATCCTCAGGTCTTTGTACCTCACGGGAGACCAACCCAAACATGTTTTCAGAAGATATCAGACTTCAAAAACTGGCCTCTGCAAAGCAGAAACTTTAGCCTTAAGCAGCTCCCTGCATGATGCCAAGTACCTGGTGTTGGTGTAGACCCTGCCCTGATGTTACCAACGAGGCAAGAAGGGACATCTTCTTAAAGCCTTATCCGCCTTCTTAAGCAAAGAAGCATTTGAAAATCTGGATTCTGACTCAAAAAAATCCACTGACCAATCTCTGCCTTTTAATAACATGGCATAACAGAATCTTTATGGATTTTGAGAAGCTAGGGGTTCTTTTCAAGCAAATGTTCCCTCCCTTATACCTTATGCAAGCAGACTTTAATGCTGATTCTGTATAGCACCTATAGGCCATCTGGAAGATAAACAGCTACACAGACACAAGCAGCCTAGCCCAAAGTTATGGCAAAAAGAGATAGGAGATAGTGATCCTAGGTGCAAAGGCAGAGGCAGAACACTATTCTTAACACCATCTTTTTAAAGTCTTCTCTCTGCTATAAATCTTCTCCTGGCCCTGTCATGCCAAGCCTGGCCTCTTCCTCCTCATGTTTACACAGGTGTAAACCCAGGAATAAATTCATTACAGTTGGTAATGGGAATTTTCCTCCTTTCTCAAACAGTGGAGTGGCATTTTACCAACTTGATGGCAGGGTCACTTTGTTAGCTGGCAAAAAAATAAAAGGTTCTCTCAGAACAATGTGAGATTGTGCTTTGGCCCCCATATCTTCCAGCACTAAATGCCACCGCAGAAGGAAACAGCAGCACACAGCCAGATGGTCCCCAAACCAGCACATTAATGTGGTGCCGGGGCAAACAGCTGGAGCATGCCCAGCCCTCTCTCTCACCCCCTCCCTTATCCCTACAGCTTGTACCTAACCATAAAAACACCAGGCACTGCCTATGCATGAGGAAACACAGCCTTAAGAGAGGCGAGGTGCACAGTGGAAAAAAATTATGTGGTGACTAAAAGAGGCACTGTGGACTCCAGGGATGTGGGTGCTGCGTGACAGCAGACAGTTCAGCCCCCAGTTTTGCATGACTTCCCACACCCCAGAGGTGGGAGGAGACTCAGGAATCCTATAACTTTTTTTTTTGTAATTAAATCGTGCTGCACTGTGAGCTTTTTCTATAACAGGTCTGGCTGAGTTACCATGTACAACGACCTGCTCAGAAGCCACCTCAGCATGAAAAATGACTGGAAAAAATACATCTAGAATTCATCTTAATGTGAGTATTTTTTCTCACCATCCTATTCTATCTCCTCCACCTTTTTCTATCCCTTCTCTCTCCTTTTATGCCAACATAGCCTGTAAAAGGCTGGTCTGAGTCTTTGACTTCTGGTTCCTGTGCTGTACGTCTTATGTTGACATCCCCAAGTAGGAGCAGCAAGAGGGGTAGAAACAGATGACTTCTTCAAATTTTGTGGGGTTTTAAAACAGATGTTGAGCTATTTATGGATGGGATTATATGCTTTTCCTTCCAGTCCAAAGGACATTTTAAAAGAAAGAAGTAGCCGAAGGAGAGGAAAGACTTCTATTTAAATGAAGCAAAGTTTTAAATAAAGGATGGTTTCCTGAGGCAACAAGATTTGCAGAACGAATTCCCCCAACAACTTCTGGATTGGTTGGTCAGGCTCAGCCAGGTTTGCCAAATGGGCAGACACCTCAGATTCTTGTGAGCTTTGAGGCAGTCATCAGAGAAAGAAGGCTCGTGTTAGCTCATCCACTGTGCTGACAATTATGAAGGCTGTCACTATTTCTCCAGTCTTCCCCTCCAAGCAGAGACGTGAGTGAGAAGGAAGAGCAAAAATGCAGCCATGAGCAGTGTGCTTCCCAGGAGGAGTAAGGAGTGCAGTCAGGAATTTGAGAATGCTGCAGTGAGGCTTTAGCAGGCTTTGGGGAAATTTGCTACAGCTCCGCCAGCCAGTTGGAGAGCACTGGGCCTGATTCTGTCTGTCAGGGGGCCAGAAAGCACTGTACTTGTGCTTCCTTTTCAGATAGTAATAGCAGGACCAGTAAGTGCTGGTAGGACTGTCAGAAGAAGGCTGCTACAAAGGCCAGGGATGGCCCCCAGTCTCATAAAACCTATCCCAATGGGAGCAAGTAGGACTCTTTCACTATTCACACTGCAATGCTAAAGTCTGTCTGCTAAGCTGTTCATCCCACCTCTATTTATAAAAAAGGGGAAGAACAACACAGTTTAGCGTTAAGGACATGGAGAGGAAGACCCAAGACTGTGTTAGTTTTCTGTATCCTGACTACAATGGAAGCCTAGGGTCACCGTTGTAGAAATTTGGGACGGGGAAAACCTTCTTCAGGTGGGTTTAACCTCCAACCTCTGACCTCTTTTCATTTGAACCTGTCATCCAAAAAGAAATTATACACCACCAAGCAGGTGTTTTCTGCAGAGGGGATCCCAAACTCACTCAAAGCACTGCATCTTTAAATACGGAGAAGTGCTCTCCTGTGTCCACCACCAGCCAGTTCCTCACTAGGACCAAAATGAGTGATCACTCCTGAACACGACTCCTGTGTGCCTGACTTAAACAACTCTTCAATAACTCCTTTGCACCGCTCATGAAGACACACTCTGGCCTTGAAGCCAGGGCTGTTCCAGACCTGGACCTACCACAAAGGATTGCAGAGGAGTGAACCGTGGGACCCCTCCAACATTCCTTGCCTCTCTGCTGCACTGGCGATTTGGTGCCAGATCCCACCCTCTGAGAGCTCAACAAACACAACCCCAGAGAGACACCTCCATTGGAAAAGACACAAGGAAGGGAATAAGCATGCCACAGATACTCCTTTTTTCTTTCCCCCCATGACTTTCCAGCCTCTGTACATGACACCTACAGCTAATCATGATTGCGTCCTTTGATAACCAGTTAGTGATTTGCATTCTTTTGGTAATTATCCCATCACCTGCACAAAGCAGATAATTCCGTGGGCCTGCTGGTGCTGTTCAGCATCTACATCCCCAGGTTATAAAGTGAAGTGCTGAGTGGAAAATTTTAATGACTAGGGGCTGGTAAAATCTTAAATTAATGGCAATATATGGTGAAGTCTCTTAAATAGTGTGAAATGCCCTTTTGGCTGGAAAGGGCTGGATGAAACTGTGGTTGATAAGTCGTTAAATTACATCCCATGGCTGGCTGCTTGTCTTGGGAAGGTACCGAATGATAAGTGCGCAAATTATCATTACTGCACAGAGCGAAACTATTTCCAGCAGAGATTATTTGACAAAAGAGAAGTTATTTATCATGATTAAAACTGGTACACTTGTACTTCTCCACACTGAACAGATCCTGAACTGGTAATCGTCTTCCTAAAAGGTACCTGAGCCTGATTTAAAGGGTTTTATGACTGTTTTAATGGATGGATTTTTCTCTCATGGAGAAAGAAGACTTTAATGTCTAAATTGCTGTGTTTCTCAGAATTATTTCCCCTTTCATTGCAAACAGCCTGATTCCATCTTTTTTTTTCACACCCTTTTGTCATATTTGACTTTTCCTAAAACAACTCCAAAGAAACACTCTTTCATAAATAAGGAGTAAACAGGCTTCTGGACACAATGGTAGCAGGAGAGACCTTTGCCTTCTGCACCTTCATTTTGGGGCCTGCAGAGATAGAAAATACTTAAATTAATTTTCACTGGTTGGCTGCTCAGCAGTGGAGTGGATTAGGTGGTAAAGTCAGTTTTGGTGCAGGGGATAGAGTCAGTTAGCTCCAGCTATCACAGCTGGCAGATAACCATTAGCCACCACCCAGAAGCGGCCTTTTGAACCTCTCAGGAGGTAACTGAAATGGACTTGATATGAGGTCCTATGAGCTATCATATGAAATACAAGCTTCCCATACAGCTCTACAGGGTTCCACAGCTATGCCGGACAAGCTGAAGCAGGCAGCATTCAGTCATTTCAATGGATAAATGAAGGGTGCTGTTCTCCAATACCATAACTGCACGATCTTTTAGATCAGGTCAGTTAGGTGGGACTATCTATGGAGTGCCAGGACTACCAACAGAAGGTGGTGAGTCCATCTCTAGCACCATTATACAGTAGTCCTTGTATGGGGAAGAACACAGTCGTACCACCAAACCATTCCCTTTCCCATCCCTGAGGCCACAAGGGACTAGGCCCTATTTTCTTCCTTGCAGGATAATGTCCACCAAGGTAGCTAAACATGGCTCAGCCAGGAGACGAGAATAAATGCTACACCTTCAGTGGGACTGCCAAACATGCACACAGTATGTGAAATCTAGTTTGCTGGACTAAAACCTCTTTCCAGTATTTCTTGAAGTCCTTGGAGGAACACATCACTGTTGACATCTTGGCATTAACTTAGAAGTTTGCTGTCTCCCATTAGTACAGCAGTAGCTGGTTTAGGCTTGATTATCAAATCACCTAATCTAACTTCCCATCTAATTTGGGCCAAGGAATGATACTGCTGATACATTTACCCTTCTGCAGTTCAGCCAAGCTCACCTGTATCTGACTACAGTTCCCCTTCCAACACAGTCTCAGCCTTGGCCTGAAGTCTTCCAGAGAGATGGTTCAGCACCAGTGTAGGCATCTCAAAAAAGGTACCATTTAAAAAGTGGAAAGAGATTCCATCCATAACTGTATCATGATAATACTGCAATATTTACAGCACCAGTGCTTTCCAAAGCCCTGCTAGGACCATCACCAAAGGGAAGAAAGTGTCACCTTGCTCTGACATAATCCCTTCTGGCAAGATGCACATCCAAGGACTTTGAAAAATTTTTCTCCTCTTGTATTGCAGGAGTTGAAATGCTATTACAGATTACTCCTTTCAGCATTTTTTTCTTTCTTTCTCTGTTTGTTCATATATTTATATTTCAGTCTAATTCTATGCCTGGGAAAGTTAGACATTCTTTTAGATTTTCTAAAATCTCAGAACAGGTTAAGCCCCAACAACAATTTATTCACAGGGAGTATGTTCAACAAGACAAGCTTAAAAGAGTTGAAATTAAAGATCAGTTAGAGAACCAAAACCAAAACCAACACTTTTCTTTAAATCTGCATGCCTGCCAGCCAAACAGGCACAGGGCAGCAGTAGAATTTCATAACTAACATCTCACAAGGCTCCTCTCTCTGCCCTGACAGGAGACAGCATGGAATACTTGTCTTCAGCTGCACCTCAGTATCAAACTCAGCTCTATCATGCCTCAGCAGAGTTGTGTCTTCTCAAACCAGGAACAAATTTGGCCCAGACGCTTCAGTGAGAGTAGCACATAGATAGCCCTGAGCAAAATTCAGTCCTGTCAAAATGTCTGTTTTCCATCTCCATTAAAAAATCATGTTCAAGTGTATAATCACGCAACTGGCAGAATGTGGATCTGCTTTAGCATGCAATTCACCAGAGACTCGCTCCTTCTGTCCTGACCTCTTTTATTTACAGTGAAGACCAGATCTCTCAGCTAACCACTGGCACACCTGGGGCTTGTGCAGGAGCAGGATGCCATCACCAAGAGCCCTCAGTGTTACGTGGACCAAAGCATAAAGCGGTACCTGGGCCCTTGCTGCCCTTATTGACATCACCAGGAAAGGGGGGAGATCCTAAGAGCAGAAATAGCTGTAGAGACATTTTTGGTGATTTCTCTGCTTTGCTGAAGCCCAGATGCTTTAAGGCAAATTACCTTCCATATGAAAAGGTAAATGAGAGAGAAAATACTTGGGTGCTGTTACAGACTAGATTAAGTCCTTGTGTGCAACAAAGATTGCACGTAGTGGTGAATAAAAACAAGTGGGTGAGCTCACCTATTCAGTGTCTCTCAAAAGAGAGCACATTCAATATTGTCTAAATCAGGTTTGAACAACACTGCTTACCTGCTCTGCCCTTGGGAAGGAAAAGTCAGGGTCACCCACAAAGCTCCAGACAGAAGTCAATAACCCAGTAACCCAGCGGTCCTTTGGTACTTCACCTGGGCACCTCCTGACCCACCCACCATCACCATGATGGATGGGAAGAATAAAAACAAATTACAAAACACAGAAGCTGCTCCAAAACTGTAATTATCCTCCTCCAACTGGCTTAAATTAACCAATACTTTATCAGAGTATGGCTTCCTTACAAAGACAAGACTCAGAAATATTAAAATAACTCAAGCTTTTTAATATTTAAGAGAGGTTGGAAATACACCTAGGTCTGGTTGAGCAAAGGACTCCCCTGCTTGCTCAGCCTGACGCATGTCAAGAGGACTGGTTCTGAATGAGAGCACATTCTTAAAATAACACATTTGTATAACTGGCTTGCTCGCTTGGTGTTTTAAAGTTGAAAGGGTCCTTTTATAAACTCATAAAGGAGATATGACTCTGGTTTCCAACAGTATCACTAAGTGTAATTGCTGTCAGATATTTATGTATGGTGAATATACATGCAGCAGATAACCTAAAACTGCAAACTGTACACCATGAGTAGTAGTTTCAGTGTTCATGCACTAATAAAAAATTCGTATGCTTCATTTATGTTTCTGGTCCAATGTATCCCTCTTGTAGTAACTCAGGGAAAAGATGGAAAACAAACTAATATGTGCCCCAATCTGCTAAGATTGCCTTTTCAAGACCCCAGAGCAACAGGGCAATTCTTGGCTGCCCTCTGCATTAGTATTTCGGCCCTCATGCGGATTAAAGTGACTTTTCATTGTCTTGACTCATGGAGATGGAGAGCAAGGGCCTTGATCTCTGCCCAGGTGTCTGCAGTGCTACTGCAATAGAGGGAATGCCACAGAGCCAGAAGCACTGGGTATGCAACAGTACACCCTAAAATAGATTAAGAAAGGCCATACTGCATCAAAACAAAGATTTGTTTAGCCTGGTAGCCTCTCTCTGACAGTGGTCAAGCAGATGTTTAGAAAGAACAGAAGCATGTTTTATGCACAAAGATCTTTCCCTGACATACCCTCGCAGCTTCTGCTTGGCAGGAGTTGAGGCATTCTCTAGGTCTCAGGTTGTATTTTAGTCACCAGTAGGTCCATCATCCCCACTTCTATCCTGACTTTTGCTAACACCATACACATCCGGGGCTGCCACAGCAATTGCTGACTGTAGCTCCAGGAGCCATCTCTGCCATCACCAAGAACTGGAATGTGATACTGAGGACTATGTTCCACCATTTCAGGGAATCCAAAAAGACCAAGTTTACAGGCTGAAGTAGCTGATCGAGAATGAGTCAAACAAAAGGTACTTGCTAGTTATCCTGTCAATTTGTTACCTCTCCATTCTACCAACAGACCTTTGCTGAGCACCCACTTTCTCATACTGATGTCCATGTTCCTCCAGGCCTGTGTCTTCCCCTTGAGCATCTTGTGTCAGCCTGCAAGGTCCTGAGAGTAGAGAGACATGTAGTTGTACTCTGAGGGTCTAACAAGCTCCTGGTATCTGGAAAACGTAACTACTGATAGGCCTATTTCGTCTGTGCTATTAAAGTGTGCACAGCTGGCTAAAACTCACCCATATTCTGCTAGGAAATTTCCTTGAGATGGTTAACAACCAGCATGTAAATATCAGTTACTTTGTTGTACACAAAAAGCATGTGAGTACTTAAGATATTGATGAACTGGACTATAAGCAGATTATCCCAATGCTATGAGTAGAGACTAATTTCCCAGTAGAAAAATCCTTTTGAAATACAAGACAGAATGCCAATCCATTTACTAGCCACACACACTTAAAATTTTTTGCTTATTTTGCTCCCTGCTACTGACTCCCAGCCTTCAAATGATACAGACCTAAGAGGAATGTCCAGCATTTAGACAAGACATAACTTTCAGAGGACCTGCATCTCAAGATCTGGAAATCTGGGATTTGGTGGAGAGGTAAAAACTTTCATGCAGTTCCACAGTGTATCCAAACTTACTCCAGAGCCTAAAAACACAAACAGAGAGTTTTTCCTTGGAGATGACTGCTTCAGGGCAGGAGGATTTCTCCTGTAAACTGATGGAGTAATCCAGGACCTTCTAGCTACAGCTTGAGGGCCTCTTATTTTATTCACAGGCAAAATTTCCTTTGATTTTTGTGTGACAGAGAGCATGCAGCATGAATCCCTTACTGGAGGGACCTCATTACTTTCGGTTGAAATACTATGGCCAAAAGAAAAAAATAAAACAAAACTGGAAGGAAGCTATGGAAAACCCCTGGTGCAATTGTAAACGTGCAAAAGTCTCTGTTACAAGAGATCTCTCACAAATGCTTTGTGGAGAAGTTACAGGGATTGCCTCTTCTTTGGGCAACTCACAGCTCACCCTTGACCAGCTGTAGGAGGATCACCCAGGCCATGGATTCAGCACCTCCATTCATGAGGTCACACACTGGCCACTCAGACCAGGTTCTACCCTTCCTGAAACCCTGCTGCTGGGCAAAGAAAATTTCAGGGTTCGGGGCCAAAGAGAGCACACAGCTCTGGCATCTCCAGTTAGAATCTCTGCATGTAATGAGATGAAGTTTCTGGTGTTAGGACTGGTTCTGTGTTTTACCAAGTGACCCTTTAATTTAGAAGAATAGGTACAGGAGCAGGACCCAAGGTACTGTGCTCTGCGATGGTACAGCCACTTTTGAGCGAGAGCCAGATGTGCCTGGGCTGTTGGAGGCCAAAAGCCAGACACTGCTAGAAAGGGGCTGAAATCACACAGGGAGGGCTGAGCAGAGGGAAGTCTGACCTGGGGGATTTAATGGCAAAGCTCAAAGGGTCTGCTCCAAAATGAACTGAAGACATGGGAAATATTTCCACCTACGTCTTTAGGTTAAGATTTGGGAGACGTTTCAGGAAAATGCATCAGCACATAGTAAATCCAATTGAAGTTGATGACATTTAATCACATCCTTAATTCTGACCTCACGCTTATGTACGTACGTGTATAGGAGGCCAATAGCAGCATTCTCACTAACTTTCACTTTTCAAACTTTCCAGATGATCAGATCCTTACATTGCCGGGATTGCCTAATGGGGCTGAACAACACACAGGTTGTCTCACTAGGCATAAATCTATTCCATGGAAAAAAAAAGGGAAAAAAAATGAAATTCTTTTAAGTAATTTTCACATCTCTTTCATACCCTCAAATAATGTAATTTCACAGCTGATTTCAGGTTCTGGTTTTGGTTTTGCCAACAAAAGCAGATATATGATATTTTAAGCCATTTAAAGGGCCCCTCTGAGGCAAAACTCAAACTGCCATGCTGGGCTGCCATCCCGGAGGATGGGGCTCGCCAGCGGAGCAGGTGGTGTGTGGGTCATCCACATCTGTGTGACAAACTGTGATAATCGGATTGTTTGAGGAGCGGGGGAGGGATGTGACCGCTGTGTACAAACCTCAGAAGGGAATTAAAAGCAAGTCTGCATCCCAGTTAATAGTGCTCTATAAAAATGCAAAGTGGTTAATGATAAGCAAAGGAAGTTCCATTAAGCCATGTGCCTGGCGCAAAGGGGCATCATTGACCCCTCGAAGGATATTTGCTGGGAACAGTCAGGCAGCAGAAACAGGTGCAGAAATAAAAGCAAACTAATGGCTTGTTTTAAACTCCCCAATCTGCAATGTTAATGAACATGCAGGCCAGGGACAGCCAAAGAGTCTAAAGTGGCCAAAGCATGATTTCTCGTACCCATTAAAGTCACAGGCATGCTCAAAATCAGAGGAAAACTGGGAAATGTCTTTCCCAGCACTAGCCATTCATTAGCCTTCCAGAGCAGTATCCTGTACCAAGAGTTTGCTGAGGTTATACGGGGTGGAGTGGGATGGAGGGTAGGGAAGGAACATAGGGAAAAAAGTTCCCCTCAGCCCCAAGCACCGTCAAGCTGCGATGTGGTCAGTGGGGAAAGGAGCTCTCGTTGGGCCGATAATGAGCTGTCCTCATTATAAGCTTAGATGCCAGAGTGAACAACACCCTCTTAATAATGCACACATCACTATGACAACCACAGAGTTTGATACCTGAGGACAACTTTATTGTGCTTGTGAAATTTCCTTATTTTAAAAACAGTATTTATAGTTATCAGACATTGAGTCTCCATATACAGCCTCCTCCTCATCTCTTTGCCTTCCTTGTTTCCAAGGCAGGATCAGCCAAAGTGTTTATGTGCAGCTCCTAAGGTTAGCAAACTGCTGTCAAGTATCAGTGCTGGAGTCTGCTGACATAATTATCCTGCTAGGCCATACATAATTAGTAAAGCTAAGCCCAAACTATATTAATACCAGGATTAATTACGGTGGAAGCATAAACAAGGATATTAATGCTATGAAAGTAGCAGTACGGCTATTCGACAGCCCATATGCTTGTCTGTAGGACCACTAGGGATTGTGTTGAATCGGGAGCTGTGCAGTGCCCTGACTGTAATGAGAAATGAGAAAACTGCTGAAAAATTGATGCCGCCTGCAGATTGCACAATCCGCTGAACAGCAGGGGGTCGGCTTCTTACATCTCCCACTCTCGGTACAATATGCTAATTTCTGCATGCATACGAGTGTAAAAGGAAAGAAGAAAAGATTTCACAAAAGGAAAAAAATGCAAATGACAACCACAAAGATCACTGCAGAGAAATCCATGAGCTTTATATGGATTAACTGTGTTGGAGCTAGCGCTCGTCTGAGTTTAACTCTTTCTGTCCTAGACCCATTGGCAGGTCGTTTTTGTGATGCAGAGGAATACTTGCAGCTCCTTTGTGGGCAGGGGGGCGGGGGGGAGGGCAGCAGGGAGCTGAAAGGATGGAAAGGATCTTTTTTGCTCTTTTCCATGCTCTTTTCCACTCCTCTTGCTTTAATATTGACAAGGCGATAAGGGTCTGGAAGTGGAGAAAAATGAACTGGGAGGGGAGTTGAGACAAGGAGACTAACGAAATGTTGGTAGTGTTTGAAAGAAGACCACTGCAGCCCAGTCTTGTCCACCTTTGGGTGTTGGGGAACGACTGGTAACAGACCCTCCCTAGTCATTCAAGAGCTCCTCTAACTCCCAGTGCCCCTCAGAGTGTGACTTTGCAGCATGTGGCCAGGAAGGTCTTCCTAAAAATGTGCTACAAAATCCTTGTCAAGAAAACAGTTTCCCCATGGTTATTTTCTGCTCTGGATTCACCACCTCTCCTCCCAGGCAAAAGAAGCAGAAGTGCTGTCTGCATGACGAGCCCATCTCTCCGCTGGAGACAGCTGATGTGCTGGTGGTCCTGTGGTTCCCCGGCGCGCCCAGAACATGCAGCATGCCTGCAGGCAAGCGGGCTCCAGTGGTGCCCAGACAATCCTGCTGCCATCTGCATTCGCCTTGCTCCTAGAGAGAGCCTAACCCTGCCCGCACCCGAAGGAATCGCTTCTACCACAGTGCCAGGGAGGAAACTGGCCCCTCTCACTTGCATGTAGTGCTGACATTGTGGGATAAAACCCATGGGTGTCAATCCTCATACAGATAATGGAGTGATGGGTGTCCATACAGCCCTACTCTTCCTTTGGGTGCTGCTGGTGGAGGTCACCCCCCCAGTGGTTTAAGCTTCTCACTCATGCAGCAGAACAGGAAAAGCATCTTCTTTCCTGCCTGCAGGGGGAAAAATATCTATGTTTCTGCAATAAGACAAATCAAAGCCTTAATTCTATTCTAATAATTAAAGAGATTAGTTGCTCTCTCTTTAGTAACAGCAGGAGCAGCAGCAGGTGCTGTTATGCTCCATCCAATGTGTGCATAATGCAGCTTCTGTACACAATTTCTGTGTCCAAGCATGAACAGAAACCTCAGGAAATACTTGTCATTAAAAAGTTGCCACTGGGCTTGTGTAATACAGTAAGAGCTTGGCAAAAAAAAAAAATTGTTTGTTTGTTTGTTTGTTTTAAATAGTTCTGGCAAGAATTCAGCACTCCTGAAAAAAATATTACTGCTCTGGCAGCCCAGAACACAGAGACCAAAATGCCCATCTCACATCCAGCAGGAAGAGAGATGTGCATCTTAGGACACTCTGACCTGGACAGACATTTGTAGTGAAAAGGAGAGGTGACAGAGGAAAAAAATATGAAGAAGTCTATCCTCCCTCTCTATCTGAACGTGGCAGAGACTGTGAGACAGAAGGAGGACAAATATTATGGG
This sequence comes from Dryoscopus gambensis, assembly GCA_013389985.1. NCBI lineage: Eukaryota > Metazoa > Chordata > Aves > Passeriformes > Malaconotidae > Dryoscopus > Dryoscopus gambensis. Next base: position 52,536 of record WEIT01006156.1, on the reverse strand, counting down.
GGCTTTTTTTGTGGCATAAATTTACCACCCAGAAGTGGGACAACAACCAGTGAACACCCTGAAGATTTCAGTACCTGTCTGAATCTTCAACCCACAAGCAAAAAACATTTCTATCCCACTGGAAAGTCTCCAATCACCTTCTGAGTGTACTTCCATCCACTAACCTTCTGTCTCAATATATCAACTCCCCTTCTCCAAGCCTCTTTTAACCCCAGCACTGCTTACATTGATTGCTGATTTGTTTTCCCCGTTGAGACTTATCAACTTGATTTTAGCACTTGTATCTGTGATTGCTTGTACATGCTCTTCTTCCTGTACTGAGTATTCCTGTCACCAAATGATATCAAGTGTCTTTACTGGTATGATGCTGGAACCTGTAAAAGCAGGGGAGTTCCCACGCGGGAGACCTTCCCAGCAGATCCTTGTTCCCATAAGGTTGTACAGTGCCTTGTAGATCCTGCTGCTGACCTGCAGAGTTAGATCACCTAACTGGGCAAGTCAGAACAGCTCTCACCCAGGTCACACAGTAATTGTACCTTATCCGAGACCTTCTGACTCTGTAGCAATAGGAGTAATAGCAATAATGGATGAAGAAGAGCAGTTGAGGAAAGCAATTAGGAATATGCATTTTTTGTCTTTTCTCAAATACTTTTGCTTGAAGCTGAACAGGGGCATTGGTACAAAGAACAGTCACTCTCCTAGTACTTGTGCAAGAAAAGTCTCTTTAGGTAGATGTTCAAATAGCAAACAAATAAGTAAATAAAGTATGAGTTGTTGTTGAGTAGTCATCACTTGGAATAGCAATAAATATTTAAAAACAACATTTCTACTGTATTTGATCAGCTCTGCCATTACAATAACCATTCCAAAGTCACACAGAAGATCTAGGATGGCACTAAAATTTCTTCTTTTTCTATTGCTCTGTTTGCAGCAGCCTGACAGACTAAGAATATGAATGCCAGGCTTTAACCTTGTTGGAGTTAAAAGGTGTTTGGGGAAAGCAGGAAGCAGTGCGTTTACAGCAGAAAGACTGTCCCCCTAAATGACAGAGTAGCACCAGAAGACACTACTGTGAATATCATAGGAGGGAAAACCCATGACAAAAAACCCAGGCCGGCAGTAATTTAGAGCTGCTACGTTTCAGAAAACAAAAGCTGCCCACTCCTGAGACCCCCCCAGACAAACCTCTTAGCCAGACCGAGCCAGCTGAAGAAAATGTGGGGAGTGAAAAGAGCAGAGAAAAATACCAAGTCAATGGGGCAAGTGAGAATCCATCAGCCAGGTGTGCCTGCAACATCCATGGGGCACACACCCACACATGACACTGGCACGAGGGGCACATGGGTTCTGCTGGGGCCAACAGCACACAGCAGATCTCATCCTCCACTCAGCAGAGCAGCGCCTGTGCCAAAGCCACCACAATCAGTTGAACTACGTCAGATTAAAACAGCTCATTAAAGTGGCCTCTCAGATTTATAATTAAGGTTTCTCCTTTACATGAGCTGAACTGGGCCTCTTGGACTATACACCCCCTTGATTTGAAACAGAAACAATGCCTAACTCTCCTATCTGCACTGGTGTGGCTGACGAGCAGTTTAATTTTGGCTCCTACTGCAATTTAATACTGTGGTGGCAAATTTAATTTAAAATCATTTTTAACCCTCTTCTGCTATTCTCCATCCCTGCATCATCTGTGGGTAAAATTGTTTGCAGTGTAAAACCAACCCTGCCTTTTTTTATTGTTTCAACTTGGATCAGGTCATTAACATAGTCAAAAGCTCTGCACCACAAGCAATCATGTTGAAGGAGAAGCACAGATGCAGAAACAGAAGGCCTGAAACTGAACATCACTTAAACAGGGACTGAGAAGACAGTAGGAGGAGCCATACATCATCAGAGTGTTCTAGAAACAGCAAATACTGTTTCCACTGGGGAAACCAGTATTTTAAAATCTGCGGCAGGGCAATGCAGGACTTATCTTCATGAGGGCATGTCTATCTGAATTTGTGCTGAGCTCAGGAGGACCATGTGAGTTTGCATAATTAACAACCTGACCATGCAACCTGAATGCAAATGCAGATCCCAGTGAAGTCAATGGGAAATAGCTGTGTGTGAAGAAACCAAGGATCATATATGAGCTTCATATGTGGCAGTGATGAATTCTGCCATAAAAATATTTATAGGATGGTGATAGCTCTTTTTTTTTCTTTTTGTAAAGCTTCTGAGAAATCTGTGATGGTAATCAAGTACAGAAAGTAAGTGACCATTCCTATGACAACACCTTGCTGCTGGTGCAAAAAACTCTCATAACTAAGACTTTGAAGAACATTTGCAAGCACTGCCACAAGCACCGCTGAAGGTTTTGAAGGAGAAAAAGAGTGAGAAAATTGCAAGGTCCCTTTCTGGAGGCTGTGGCAAACAACTTGAGCCATGTGGAGACACGAGCCCTACTTCAGATGTGCTAATGTTCTGGCTGCCATCCAGGGAAGCTATGGCACCACCGAGCCTCCCCTGCCCTCCCTCTTGCCTGGAAAGTTGTGTAATGCTGCTGCACGTGCTGTCAGACAGATGCCCCTTGCTGCTCCAGCCCAAGGAAGCCCTGCACGGCACAGGGATGTGTGGATGTGCACAATATGCTTCTGGGTGTCACTTGGCTGTGGTGGTGCTTTGAGTTGTGGAGGGTTTTTTTCTGGATAAAAGGAGCTCCATGAACATAAGTCCTGGTTGCTACCCTGGGTTGCGTGCAAGCCCTCTGAGCGGGACTGATCTGTCATGACGGGCAGTTCTCTGATGTGACCCGAAGTAATTAAAAGTGGCCCAGCAGGCTGGTGCCTCTCTCCCCCATCTCTCCTCTCTCTCCTCTCGCTCTGTTTGCTGGCATTTACCCAAAACAACAGTGACTGATGGCTCTGAGAGGGCTGTCGCTGTTTTCCCTGCCATGATACGGCCATTGATATAGCAGCATCTGCCAACTCATCAGCGCTTACTCTAATTCCCTGCCTCCAGGTTTGGGGGTTTGTTTCTTCCATTCCCCTCCCTTCCCCCAGACAATAATTGCTCAGAAGCAGAACTCCCTTTTGACCAGCCCAGTGAGATCAAATCACCACCAGGTCAGTGCTCAACCTCGGGAGCGCTTGTAACCACGCACTGACCTTAATAGGGGATGTTCAGCAGAGGAGCAGTCATTTAGCTCAGCCCCTGACTGCCCCTCCACTTTGGGTCCAACACCAGGAACCTGCCTCGATGTTAATTCATGGTATGACCCTAAATAGCTCATTTTTCGGTACATACGAGGCAAGGGGGAGAACCACATCAACAACCGAGATGGAGTTATACTTTGGCATTGCAACAGTTGCACCAAAGTCTATTATCAAGAGACTGGGCATGACCTTTTTTCAATGCATGAGTCAACACCAGGGCAAGAAGCACCTGCTGTGGCTTCAGAGATGTGAAGTGGGTCTGCCCTGAGTCAGCTCAGGGTGAGAAAACAAGTGTGAGCCACTGCCCACAAATTTCCCTGGTAGCAAAGTAATCGTCACATTGGAGCCAAAAGAACAACCACCACCATGGACATGCTGCCTTTCACACGGTCAGTTTATTATAAATGAAGTCTTAGATCTGCAAGTTACATAAGTGGTATGAAAAATGTCATATGAATTGGCCTGGCACCAAAGGACTCATTACAGCTCCATGGGAAGTACTGTGGACCAAGAGCATCCAGGGGATGCAGAACACACAGACAACACCAGTAGGGATGCCAGCCTGTTCTTGAATGTTCAAGAGTACCTTTTTTCCTCTCTTCTCTGTTAATGCATGATATAAATATTACTGCCCACAAATAATGAATATTTCACTATGGTTTTGAATTCATCACTGGGCCAGACTAACCAGAATCCTCCTAACATTTTTGGTTTTCCTTTTTTTCTTCCTATTATTTTTATTCCTCTTGGCTCCTATTTTCAGGCCAAGGCATGTGCGCACCAAGTGATACTGCTTTCATGTCATGTAAGTGCATGGGTGACTGCTCCAGCAGGCACCTCACTGGCTCCTTGTGCATCCTGGGATGTAACCTACAGGCCTGATAGCAGCCTGATGCTCTCCGACACTGCAGCATGCCAGACTAGGCTCACACACTGCCATGCACCCACCACTGCTAATCATCCATAAACTGCTCTGCCCTAGGGAGAGGGAATGACTTTTATCTTCTCACTAAACATCTAGAGGACTATTTTGGTCCAGGTCTTCCTTTTTCAGTCTCCATTCATCCATATGATCAGCCTATCAACTTCAGCTGAAAATATCCGACCTTCCTGATGACAGGCATTTAAAGATAATCAACTGGAGACTCAACTACCTTGAGAGCATCTTAAACCTGCTGGGATTTGGGAGAAATATTGCAGCAGGAGTTTTCTGCCAATAAGAAGCTCTGTTTTTCCAGTGGGGAGGAGAATCAGCGTGCTTGGTGGTGTGTCCCCTGCTGCTTTTGGCTCTTCCTCCTGTGCCATGAGGCCGTATGGAGCAGAGGGAAGGAGGTGAGGACACATCTGGCTGTCACACTTCAGCTTCTCTGGGGGTTTTCACCAAGCACCACGTGCAGCAGCAGCAGCAGATGCACTCAGGAGCCGCATGTGGCCCGTCAGCTGCATTTTTGCCACCCTGCATGGCGGCTCGTGCTGAAAGGAACAGTCAGCCATGCCGTTTTCTTTGGGCTGAGAATGCTCCGTGACATCTGAAGCTCACGTTTCCTCCAGATGCTCCACGGGTGCTGCTGAGGCAGGCGTGGCGGCCGTGGCCCCAGGAGGCTGGCACAGCCCCGCAGGCGTCCTGCAGGCTCCGGGCTGGCAGGCCTGAACTGCAGCTCACCCGCTGGGGCCAGGGAGTGGGCTGAGCACAGATGAGCTGGAAATGCAGACTGTCTTGCCTTTAAAGGCCACGTGGAGGTCTTGGACAGCAGTCAGGAGGACTCCTGATCAGCACCACTCTCTGATGAGCTTTTTGATGACAATTTGAATTTTGAAGCAAGTATATAGAGAGATATTTAGAGGAGATGCAAGAGAGAAATGGATTTTCTTGCCCTCTCCTCACAGAATATTTTGGCTCTTAGACTGAGCTGACCTACATGCAGCAAGCCCCCAAAAGACATGGAGGGTCCTGCCCTTAGCCCAGCATCTGTATTGCCTCCCTTATACTAGTGTGTATGGCAGTGAGGTCACACAGAGCAAGGACCCAATCCACCTGGACTCTACTCCTACCATAAAGTAGTGATGGCTTTTCAACTGGGTCCGTCCTGACAGCAACGCGTGTCCCTCATCCCAAATGAATGTTGCTGCAGAGGTGTAGAGACAGGGAGAGGTAAGCAAAATCTTCCACATGCACAACTTGGAGAAGAGGAAGCAGAGAGCTTTTAAAGAAATCTAGTAGTACTTATCCAAATATTTCCTTTTTTAGTTACCACCCTTTCATAATCTAACAACTCAAGCGGTAAAGGTTTTTTAGGATTGCTTGTGTGATCCCCTTATCTAGGGATCACAAGTGTCCTAAGATGGTATCAATTTCACCTGAGGGGAAAAAACCTTCAATTTATTTTCTATAGCTGAGGCAGAGGCTGCATTTTTCATAAAATTCCCAAAGAGTATTTGGAGACATCCCTGGTCTGGTTAGATTACAAGACAAACACTTTGTTCAGAGCCAGAAGAAGAACTCTGCTGACTCCCAAAAAATAATACGGTAATAATGAATAGCAAATGTGTGTCAGATGCTCAGCTAAGAAAAATGATAGTTGCTTGTCAGCCCTTTGCAAGGCTCAGGTGTTTTACACCAAAAAGGACCCGGGTTTCTCACTCTATCTCAGGATATCTATAGAGGATTTCTTATTTGCTGGGGTGGCATAAAGCTGTTATTGACATGAACTTGGGATGCCTGCTCCACTCATGATTAATGAGGCCACAAGTGAGTTATATTAGTCACCGTGGCATGACTGACACTTGGATTTTTCCTGTGCTGTACCACTGCTTCTTGTTTATGCCAAGGAATTTACAGGCACAAACCCTAAATCTGAGACTTTATTAATAATAAAGTTTGCTTTTTTAATGTCTTGACCTATACTGCTAATTTGTCTTAGCAGAGACCTGGAAGGGAAAATAAATATAAATGGTGCATTTTAAAATGTCTAAGCAACTCCCTAAAACAGCAGTTCTGTCAGTCATTATGACTTTAAAATCTTGTTTTTTCCAACCTGCTACAATTGGAAACACTTGCTGTGTTCCTCTGGAAATCCTCAGCCACCAAGAAGCAGAAAACCTTCTTTTCTAGCACTCATAATGATATATATTGATAATTGTTTCTTACAAATGTCGCTTTTCAGGGGATTTAATATTGTACATACAGCAAAAACAGCAGACAAACTAATTGATTGATTGGATGGTTGATTTTTGAGTGGAAGCAGGATTTTGTATTTGAAAAGGAAATTTTTACTCTTAGCCACTGTGCAGAAGCTTAAAGGAAATTGTCTGAGGTATGAAATCTCAGATATATGTTCACATTTACAAGTAGATAAATTTGTTCTAATTAGAGTTGAGATTTCCAGCTATGTAATCCCAGGGGAATTCACAACCAAAAAGTTGTTCTCAAAGAAAAGTCTTTTCAAGCAACCAGGGCTAAGGACTGAGGTGATCAAAGGTGAAAAGTTAGATTAAGCACAATTTAGCACCTGCTTGGGCAGCTTACCACATGCGTATATGAGGGTATAAATATGTGCATGTGTGCATATCAAATACAGATATAAATCTGAGAATCAATTCAGCTGAACATTTAAAACCTTGGCTCTACAGGAAAACTCCACTGCCATCAACCCAAGTGTGAATCTAAACACTTACGAGCACTCAGGCACTGTCCTCTGTGGATATCCTTGCTCAGGGGTTGGCTGCGTGCTGTGGTGTGAGTAGCTGCTAAGATTTTGCTGCCACAGTCAGTTCTTAACTGTCTACCTCAACTCTAAAAGACAGTTTAAGTGATCTAAACCGCAGGCACAAAGCATCTATTTATTTACACTGGCTGCTTCACTTCCACCATGACATGGAGTTAGTTAGGGCTGAATTGAAAAAGTGACCACAGGTCTCTCTGGAGATAGCTCAGTAAATGTATATCACACTCACAGCCACAAACTCGTTTTCACTCAGGAGGTGAATGTGCCTAGGAGAGTGGGTCTGAGAACACTCTTGACATTTTCATTCTGTTGGCTAAAGGGAGAGGCTGAAAAGAGGCTGAAAAGCCTGAGGAGATGGAAGTCATGTAAAAGCTGCTTCCAACTGTGTGTAAAATGTTTAGTGACTCTGGTGTCATAACAATTCGACACTGAGCTGGCAGTGTATGCCTGTGTGCCAGTTTCACAAGAGGCAAAGGACAGCTCTCCTTGAATTGCCAAGCCTGCTCCAGTGATCAGATATTTCTGAAGAGGTGACGGGGTCTGGGATGGCAGGGCTGGTTTGTTTTCAGAGGTAGTAGAGCTGTTTTACTCAGTTCCGAGTTAGTGACATCTGCTTGGACTCGGATCCTCATGAGGCTCTTACTCCTGTATATTATTTACAGTGTTCTTCTTTTCCAGGGGCAAATGTCTAAAGATTTGGTAGTTGGGTTTTTTTTAATAGAGAAATGGCTCTAGCATGTAGAATAATCCCAGTGAAATGAAGGATGGAAATAGAGGTGAGAAGGGTTAGAAGAAGAGCAGATAGGAAAATATCAAACATAGCTAATAATAAAGCAAAGTGTCCAGATGATTTATTTTCTTTCTTTCACTGATGCCTTTTGACAACAGTTAAATATCAAAAAAGGAGATAGACCAAAACTTCTGATACAAATGGTTCCTCCCTGCTGCTCAACTAAACTTCAGGGAAGTTCAGCTCCAAATTTTGTGGCTTTCTCCTTTTTTGATATTAAATAAAAAATCCTAGCATTTGCCAACAGTTACATTCCTCAGCAAATCCATCTGCTGCTGTGCTGTTTCCACCAGGAGGTTGAGCTCATCAGCTTTTGCACTATTTTGATGCCCATGCACGTTTTCAGCAACTTGAAGGCGTACCTGAGAAACTGTAATGACCCTCTCTTCAGAAAATCTTTTGTAGCTTGGTACCTGCACCCTACGAGGCTCACTGAAATGCTGAGTCTCAAATCAGTCACTTCAGCTAGAGAAGGGCCGTGGCAAGGTGAAAGGAGTTTAGCAAAGGAACTTTGCCTTTGTTAACATGCAAGCACAAAATCAATTTAGGAATGAACTTCTGAATCTGTATACTTCCCACCTATTCTCACTATCAAGAGAGGACAAAAGACTCAAGATGCTAAAAAGCTGATGTGGGCTGTCCCTCCTCCCCAGGTTTGTTTATTGTGTGCTTTAGGGAATGGTCAGCCTGCTGTCATGGCCACTGGCACTCCTGTCCTGCTCCACTCAGCCCCCTCCAGAGCTCACTTCCCCCTCAATTTTGTCAGCATAACTGCACATGAAAGGGCTCTCTAACCCAACTGCTGAAATGATGAGAGTTACAAAAATAAGCATAGTATTGGAAGTGTTGAGGCTGACCCAGATTACTGTGACAGAACTGGGTTAGGGAGCACCTCCAACCTGCAGCTATGGTGGCAGATTCAAAGCAGGGATGATGTTTAGCAGGAAAGGAAAAGGACAGCTGGGACACGGGAGAGCCCTGAAACCAGGTTCATCTGAGGCCAGAAAAGCACATTAACCCCTGCTTTAAACAGCACCTGCTGTTTCTTAGCTCTACAAACCCTTCCCTATGGTACAAGCATTCAAGAAGGCTTTTCAGTGATAATGGCAGCAAAGCTAAAACAAGCAATGAAGAGAAAGAGGGACAGTGAGAAGGTGGTTAGAAGTGAAGGCTGTCCTTGTTTTATTATCTAGTCAAAAGACTCTTCTGAATTATTTACAAGTAAGAGAAAAGTCCTCTTCTTCTGCCAAAACTTTAGAAGGAGATGAGTTGTTTTTTTCAAATCAACAGAAGCTCCAGGCTAGTGATGAACTCTGCCATCTCAGCAAACACCTCTGAACTGAAGTCCATCCCTCACTCCACATTAGCATTTTCCCCTCTCCTTGCACTTGTTATAGCAGCCACTTGAGTCAGTCAGTGAATGTTAGACCATTTCCCATCTCTGGATCTGACTCCAGTCATGTGTTAAAACAGATTATTATGAAGATAGGAACAATTATTAGAAAGAAAATAAGCTTTCAGTTTCTTGGAAACCCTCTTCTGTGACAGGTTGTAAATCAAATGGTATCAGAAGTAAATGGTTTTTTACAGAAAAGGAGAAAAGGACAAGGCCTCTGCACTTTCTTATTTGGGATTGGGCTGGGTGGAAGAGCAGGAAAGCTGGGACTGGAAAGTAACCAGCCACCCCCCAAGAGGAAACTACATGTGTTTGTGGAGAGAGGGCACATGTCAGATCCATCCCAGAGGTCAAGCTTGGGAGAGGAAGAGAAGATATGGAAGACGAGGCAGAAAGACTAGGCCTGTTTTTCAAGAGCATCTGGAGCTTTCCTGGAAGGGTGCCTCTGATGAGAGAAGCATCCTGCTCAGACAGCCCCATTCAAGGGAAGTCACCACAGGCTGGAAATGTGGTCAGGAAAAAATTTTCATCAGCACTGGAACACAATCAAGACATCATATTAAGGGGAAGCTATTTGCATTTGGTAAACAGGTTGTATTAGTGTAACAAAACCCTGCAATTAGGCGAAGTGTTCTGGACATCACCCACTGATGACCTCTCTGCTGTTCCTCATGAATAATGAGTATGTGGTCATACAAAGCACTCATTTAATAGCAACTTCAGACCAGTTTGAGGGTGATGGTTTTGTAGTCACCCCTGGAAAGTCTGGGTTCTGAGTCATATCATAACAGGGTCACTACACTGTAACTGGTTAAAAGCACCTCTCATTCTTAGCAGCACTCCCTCAGGTCTCAACTTTATGATTCAGGTCATGAGAGCAAGGTGATCAGAGATATTAATAGACATCACATCTAGCTGGAAGATGGAAAGCTGACTGCACACATGAATGTCTCCCTTGAGTGAGTTTTGTCTGTGAGCTTGGTGAAAGGACTGAAGTGCAAGGGAGAGAAAGTCATTCTCATGCCTAGTAATATTTTATTGATTTACTTCATATAATGCAGTTCAATAACTCATCCCCCAAACAGATGAAACTCCAGCTCCTTATAAATAGGTATTAATCTCATGTAAATTACTGACAAGTCTTAATTAAGCAGTAAGATGGAACAGCCCATATGGTCTGATTAATGGCACACCTAGGACATGCACCAGGGCCAAGGGAGGCACAGGGCAAAATAAAGGGCTTCCAGTCCACTTGTGGCACGAAATCAATCAGCAGAGCTGTAAACCCAAACACATCCTCAGGGTATGGTCATAGTCAAGGGCTTGACTGTTGCTCCAGCCTTGACCAGGCAGCTTCCAGCAGTTTGTTTAAAAGAAAACATTGCAGAAACTGAGTCTCAGATTCTTCCAAAGCAGCAGGCTATGTGATTGCATTGCTATTTGAATCTTTCTTACCATTCCAAATAAAACATGCCAGTAATAGCAGCAGAAGCATGGGAGAAGGTCTATAATGCAAGAAACTCACCAAGCAGAGAGATGCCTTGGCAAATCCCTGGAATAGGCCGTGCTCCTCAGTGCAAGCTGAATACAATTCTGCACATTTTAGGGGACATCATTCCAATTTTGTTTATGGCGCTGTAAATTAGGAGGGACTCCATGGAGGTCAACAGAACTAAAAGACTGTGAAATTGATGTGAGGGAAAGAAAGTGGGAAAAAAAGCTCCATATGTTTCTCTCCCTGCACACTAGTGTCAGAGTCTGCTTCCTGGTTTATCAAAGCATGCTATAGCCCTTTCTATTTCCCACTAGAGAAGTAGACTATTAGCATACAGCTGCACCTCTTAGGAGAGCAAAAACAGAAAGAACCAGAGTTTTGGTGGAGTGGGGGTTTTCTGTTGTTTTGTGGGGTTTTTTTTCACAACAGGCAATACAAAGTTCACAGAAGAGGGAGATGTGACAAAGCCGGTTCTCAGCTACAGTAATTCAGTTCATTTAGTCAGTGGAATTACACTGACTTACTGTAGATGATCAATTCACCTCAGTCTGCCCCCAGTCCTCTTTCTCTCTGGGTCCAGAGAGGTTGAAAGCAAGCATTGAAAACAACATATAAGGCCAAAGAAACTCAAGTGGCAGACAACTTTGTGGAAAGAGAATGCACCAAAATTTAACAATGCAAAGACTAAGCGCCAGAAAGGGAAAAGGGAGACAGAGGACATTCCCATAAAACTGGGAAAAGTTTCCAGTAAAAAAGGCATTGCAGATGAGCACTGCTGAACTGAAGGGGAAAATTTAGGTTTAAGTAAATGAGGGAGTCCCACTCTACTCTACATGCTGAGATGATGGATTCATAATCATGTGAGCCCACTGATCACAGGTTCTTATCCCCTCCTTGCTCAGGGTCTTCCTAGTCTCCTGCATCCTGGGGCTCTGCATGCCTCCATTCCCACTGTTGTCCCTCTGGCTCAACAGGATCCCTCCCTCCCACCACCAGAGGGGCTGCCTGGCATCCCCTTTTGGATTTTTTCCTTTCTTCCTATGTCCTGTCACCACTGATTTTGTGGGCTGTGCTTTATTAAGGCGGGAGGAAGAAAAGAGCCACTGGCCATTGATTATTGTCACTAAGGACTTCAGCCCCAAGGATAACTGTCCTTGCTGATTAAAGTACTGACTGTGGCCATCAAATCACTTTCTAGCTTAATAGCACTCTTCCTGTGTGCTCTGTCCACCCTTCTAATACATTTGAAAAAGTCCAGAGCAGGCAGGAAGCTTTGACATTGAAAATCAGATCTTTTACGGGAATATAAACAAATAAAGCATTTGTTGAGAACAATTTCTGTGAATCAAATATGGTTGGTTGTTACTCAGGGCAGCTGAAGGAACAGCCAGGTCAGTTGTTCCATCACAGCCTGCCTCAGAGAGCAGTAAGGTCTGAGGTGAGGTGAGCAGGCAGAAGTCAGGAACCTCTTCAGACACCTCCACCAAATCCAACAGACAGCACAAGTCAGTGGGTCTTGGACATGTCAGGATGCCCTGCTAATTTTTCTCCTAACTTCAGCACTTTGGGGGTTTTCACCCAAACACCAGAATAATTAGACCTATTTTTTTCTTTCACTATTCACTCTGCACTTCAGCTACCCTCCCTGCACACATGCACAGACACCCTCACTCCCCATCTGAGCTACTGGCCGTCCAGATACGTTCATTCTAGCAAAGCCCTCTAGGGCAGATGTAAGTAAAACCAGCCGAAAGTGCTTTGGGCAGTGCACCTTTTAGTCTGGTTCACTGATATAAATGAACTGTCAGGAAAAAAAGTGTTTGTTTTTATGCTTCATGTTGGTTTAACTGCAGCTACCATAAAAATACAGCTGAAAATGTCACAGTAGAATCATACCCTGACTGACAATGAAATAGCAGCCAATGTCTCTAGCATAAATCTTGCATAAAGTACCAAGGTTTAATTTCCAGGGCAAAGGGAAGCAGGCAGACCTGGCAGGCAAGAATTTAAAGGAAAAGAAAGAAGAAAGGCACCTTAAAGAGAAAAGATTCTATTACTAAATAGACACTCATTCATGTACATTAGCGGATAGTGCTGCATCCCATTAGCAGTCACTCTTAAAACAGTAAGAATTTTTCTGTTTAAGGCCTCTGGATAAAGCTGCCAATTGTTGAATGGAAAAAGCTCCGGTGAAAATATTTCATTTTGGCAGAGACAAGGCCACCTACGAGGCTTTCCATTTCCCTTTTTTCTCCCTGTTCTCCCTCTTCCAACCCCCTTGCAGCCATTAATTTACTAGCAGCAGCTGTGATTGTCTGAGATATGCAGAGAAGCATGAGACCATCCTGTGCCTCATGCCAATGCTGTTAGTTCAGGAATATTACGGGATTATTTTTTAAGATGTTCCTCCTCTTGTATGCAAGGCTGGAATTGAAAAAAAAAAAGGAACTTAAGAGGATTTTCATGCAGTGTGTTTGTTATTCATTTTGTTGTTGCCACAGCATGTGGGATTTGTGTGCATTTAAGATATCAACTTAACTGTGTTCCCTTCATTTCATTACTTGTGTTTGCCAGCTGATGGGATGCCAAGGTGAAGTAACTGAATCAAAGAAGATTTAAATTAAATACCATTTAGAATTTGGGGCAAACAGTGTTATACTAGTGAGGTGGCTCTGGAAGGGAGAGTGGAGAGGAGGAAAAGGGTGTAATGTGCTGTTTTAATAGAGGGTGCCTCTACAAAAAACTAATGCTGGGAGAAACCAGCTGTCCTGACAAAAATCAACACAAATGTTGCCAGAGACTTCTGCTGTCATCAGTCTCTCCTTTCAAAGGACTGCTGCACTCAGATTTTATTTGGTTATATCTTTTACTGTGTTCTGAAAGACATTCCAATCACTAGTTTTCCTTATTAGGATTACTAAAATAAACTACTGCATTGTGCCATAGATTATTTTTTTTTGTCACATTTGCTTTGTCTCTTTACTAGATAGGCCTTATCAGTGCATGACCTTGAGATTTTGCCTTTCATCCACTCAGATTTTTTTCTTTACAGGTACAAGGAACATAAAGACTAAAAACGAGATGCTTGGTGTATAAGCAGTGGCTGCATGCTCTGTGCCCTTACCTCCTTGTTTTGGAGAGCCCTAGTAAGACCATCTGTTATTCACAAGGGGCAGGCATGTGACATTACCGTCACTGTTTTCTAGCCAGGAAGGTAAAACCAGCTATCACACCCCTGTCTAAAACTTCATTATTCGAGGAGAGTGCTCAGTAGTAAAAGTTTTAGTGAAAGGAATGAGATACCCTGTTCCAGAAAATATTGAAATAATTTGAAGAACTGACCTCTATCAGAAATTGTCACTAACTGCATTTTAGGCACTTCAAGGCTTCAGTCAATTATTTTCACTCTTTTAAATAATAAAACAATATTTTGTCTGGGAAACACACTATTGTGGAGAATTCAGAAAAATTATCTCTTTATAGCTCCCTCCTTCCTCCATCCAGATTTTGAAAATAAGCATATTTATTAACAGTGGCAAATTGGAAAAGATACGGCCCGGTGAAGGGGAAAAGTCATTGCTACTCCTTGCAAAAATCTTTTTCGAACAGTTTCAAAACTCATGGACCTGCCAAGACAGCCTTAATTTGAAAGGAAAGGAGCTGCAACTTCTGGAATCAGATAAATGTCCTGTAAAGCACGAAGAGCTGAGTTACCATGCAAAGGCCTGATTTCAAAATGGCTCACTCGCTGCCCTCCAAACCTTGCTGCCTTCCGAGTCACTGCTTCTAATACTGGGGTTAGCCTTGAAATGGCATCAGAGAGCTGTGACCCCAATTTTACAGCTGGGGGAGCAGCACAAAGGCTGAGTGTAGGGAGGAGATGGATGCAGATCTCCCGGTGCTAAGCTGGTGTCTCAACCATGAGTAAAACCCCACCTCCAAGACCCCTCTGAGCAGCATGTGCCACCCCAGCTGTCACCGTGCCAGCGTGCCACTGGCTGTGTCCAGACTGCAGCTGTGCCAGTGTACCTGGCCCTCTGGCAGCAAGGGAAACCACAGCAGGGAAAACAGGGCCAGCAGCAGCTTTGGCCCATCATAGGAGCCAAACTACGTAACCAGGATCCCCAGAGTGTTTGTGTGTTGGTTGCTAGCAAATGTTTAGTCCCAGCAGTGACACAGGCACAGCTGCTGTCTCCCACACCGCTCAGAGTAATGTAGGCCATGACACAACCACACCTGTGCTCTTCTCCGAGGCTTGTGGCCATTGCTCTTGAGTCACAGCCCAGAGGCACTGGACAACATGTTGGGAGACCTGGCTGCACGTGGCTTGAGACAGGTCATTCCACTTCTGTCCTTCTATTTTTCAAGCTTTTACAGCTCTAATAATTATTCATACATTATCATTGAATCTTTTTGTTCTCCTGTTTAAAGTACAGCTTACAAGGATGCTGTGTATCACTCTCAAGTAGTTTTACTTTTTTAACCTCTGCTGTTTACAAAACTACACTTAAAAGGCTGAAAATAAAATTTCTTTATTGATTTCTTTTCTTTTTCCATTTGGTGAACATTGATTTTTTTTCCTTGTGTTTTTAATGGAGCTTGAAATTAACATGAATCTGTTTGTTCAGATCCCTGTTTGAATTAGTGCAGTTTTAGTAATAAAGTTAGGTAGCTGTTACCTTGGAAACAGAGCTCTCTTTTAGCAAACATTTTAACTAGCATTAGGCCCTACACAAACAGAAGTAGTAAAACCAAATTCCTCAGCAAGAGATTGCTGGATGTTGGTATCAGTATTTACCTTCAGCCCAGAACATGCCACCTGCCTGATGGTGATTGTGTAAAGAAAGCATTAACTCAGGGGCTTTGGCTGTTTCACAATGTTCAAGTTTTTGCAAGAGCTTCTTTTCCCTTCCCATCGACTAGTGCCATGTTGTCAGTCAGCATTAAGGATTCCCTGCTTCTCATTATCCCTTAATTGCCAAGCTAATCTGAACTACTTGGCTTAGCTGTGTGATCCTGTAAAGGTGCAGGCATACTGTGTGTACCTCTGATTCCACAGCAGTACAATATCCAAGGTACTGGGCACAATTGTCACGGCAAGACGACCACAGGGAGCTGATGGTTAGTTGCAGGGATATACTGTGCTACTACAAATACGCAGGCTTGAACAGTAGCCCACATACTCAGAACTGTATTAGGCCTTATCTTCTGCAGAAGTGCAGGAGGGAGCCTCGAGACAAAGATACTGAAATGTATGTGACAGTTCAGAGAGCAGTGGTACAAACATAGAGGCAGAATATGTCCCACAGCCAAAACCAAAAGCAGTCGTCCATCTACAACAAGTTCACTGGACAAGAGATAGAGCAGACTGAGCCAGCTGTGTTAAGCTTTATTGCCTGAAAATTGCTGTTTACACCAATTAGATAACACCCAGTTTTCTCAATTTCTTTAGTTTCCAGTAACATCCAATTGGTGCACCAGGATAGGACTTCTACACTTCCTTCTCTCTCCCAAAAGAAGAATTATTTAATAAAGATTAAAAATCCTCCGGAAGAGCAGAATTGTTTCAACCCCTCCTTCAGAGGTATGATTCACGTACATGTGACTTTCTTTGACCATGAGGCTAAAGCTGTCTCAGCCATGCTTGCTCAGAGCCCAATTAAAAATAAATAAAAATAAAACAGTGAAGGAGAGATGACATGCTGTTCTGCTGAGGTTTGTTGTTTCTGGCTTCCAGTATCACCTTCAAAAAATCCAAAACTTGTAGCTTTGCAAAAGCACCAACTGGCAGGTTACTTATTTAGCTCCATGTATCTCTCATGGACAGGCAGCAGAACAATGAAGAGGAAACGATAATGCTTAGTGTAACCTCAGCATTAACATATGCAGCATAATAGATGAGTAGCCACCACATTTGAAGAGCAGCAAAGTAGAAATGATGTGTGTGCAGGATATAATTACAGCAGTAATGTAATAACATTCCATGTTAGATTATTAGGGGTCTATTCTGCCCTTGACATGCCTACATAACTCTCATTAATGTTAATTGAGGTTATGCACGTGCATCAGCAACTGAGCAAATCACTAAATTAATTACATGTAAAGTACCTGTTTCATTTTTTAAACCTGCTGATATGTTTGGTTGGTGCAAATGCTTATAGTCCAGAAATGGACTACCATAGTGTGGAGGAGAAGGGATGTGGGAAAGACTACCCAGATTTTAAAACCCCACTAAATAAAATTAAGTTTTGAAAAATAGGCAAGGGATAGTGGGAATATGAATTCCTAGACAGGCCTTCCTGTACATTCTTCAGAAACCCTGGGACTCTGAATAAGCTACGAGAGACTCTTGCTTTTCTGTAGCACCTCCTGCGGAGAACTGGAGCTTTGGTTATCTGGAGCTCTGGTAAACAAAGGTGGTAAACACTGGCTCTGCAGGCAAAGGCGGCAGCTTTTGTGAGCGCAGCCATAAGAGCAATGACAGGCTTGGAAAAGGCATACAGCTACTATTTTTTTTCTGCTTGGCAGTCACAACCCCCACTTTCTGTCCAGGAACGCTTTGATCAAACAGATGTGATGACAAGGATCTGTGTGATGACAAAGTCTTTGCATATGGTGGGAGAAGTTTGGGCTTGAAATTCAAAGCGAGTGTTTCACTGAAGGGTCTCATTCTGCAAACATTTATCCCAGAGTTTGAAGGGTGGAGATTGTTATACAAGAAACTGAATCAGCCTTCTCTCATTCTTTCTTTGTTTCATTTTTGGTTTAAGCACCAGGAGCTTGTGAGATTTCAGTACTCCTGAGCTGCTAAAACTGGGTGCAAAGAACAGAAAGGGCTTCCTGGAGAAAGAAGGGTGGGGGAGAGTAGTAAATACCCCCCATCATCTGCACCTCTCGCACTACCACCTTCTGATGCTGCAGTTAGGGCAGAGCTGGGTTGTAAGCCTTTTCCACAGCAGGAACCTCCTGGAATCCCCTTCTCAGCTGGGCAGGATCTAGAAGGGATTCCCCCACCCATTTAGCAACCTGAGAAGGCCTGGATGGTCATAAAACTCTGCCACCTGTTTGTGGTCCCCCACTGGGAGGGGGGACAACTGCCCCACACTCAGACTTCTTGAAATAGAGCAATATCCACAACACAACCAACAGAGCCCCCCTCGCTCTAGATTAGAAAGGATGCCTGAGCTTTTAAACCTCTGTTTCACGTGAAGTAAACAGCCTCTCTGGTTTCATCTGGACCTCACTGAAAGAGCAACTTCTGGAGTGGCTTTAGTTACTGGGAGCTCCGCTGCCCCCACAGATTGTTTGTGGCCCAGCTCCCTGTGTGTACAGGGTGGCACTGGAGCATGTTGGACGTGCTTAGCCATGTAAATAGGCCTGCCTTCAAAGAGTTATGCTTTACAGGATCACTGCCTGCCGGACAGGCAAAGAGGAACTTAAGTTTCACCTCAAGACAGTGTGGACGCAGCTGCCGAAGTAAAGTGAAGCTAACCCTGGTCAACTGCACAGCAGATGGGTTTGCCAATTTAATTATCAGTAGCATTACTTTCCGTAATTCTTAATAGATATTTATGCCCATTTATTTGCAATAATTTGCACTTAGGAGTACCTTGTTGTCACTGGGAGTATAAAGAGGGCCAGTCAGAGGAATACACGAGGTGAGCAGTTGCCCAAGGAGAGCAGTCACCTTGGCAGAGAAAGCAGAGTGGTAAAATTCCAGCTTTAAGTGAGATCTCACCTCAGTGGCCATGGCATCATCCCTGGCCTGCACTGGTTCAGTGGCAATGGCATAGCTATTCCCACGAGTCTGATTCTTTGTGAGCTCTGAGGAGCAGCGATGGCTCTGCTGTCTTGGTGTCTGGCTTACCACTGTCTCCCCCACTCACAGCTGAAGACAGACAGCCTACATGGAAATTATGCTTCCCAGTGGCAGGC
This sequence comes from Dryoscopus gambensis, assembly GCA_013389985.1. Classification (NCBI taxonomy): domain Eukaryota; kingdom Metazoa; phylum Chordata; class Aves; order Passeriformes; family Malaconotidae; genus Dryoscopus; species Dryoscopus gambensis. Next base: position 33,995 of record WEIT01006156.1, on the reverse strand, counting down.
AAAAAAAGGTGGAACAGAATAAAGGTGTCTAGAGACAAGATCATGTTTCCTCCTCCTCTCTCCCTGCTCTTTGGTATGTGTCTCAGTGTTGCCTGGGTGAAACCCCATCAGCAGGACTGCAAGCAGCCAGCTGTGGGGCTGGGGAAGCTGTGCTCAATGCCTCAAAATGCTCAAGAGACATGGTGCTTAAAGAAAGTGCTCTGCTGAAGAAATTGGAGGTTGTCATGGAGAAAGAATTGGTCTTTGCCATGGAAAGCTAAAAAGCTAGCACCTAAAAAACCAATGAGAGTACAGAGAACAAATACTCAGATGCCAAAAAAAAAAGAATTTTGATGCTTAACTTCAGACATTCATGTTTAATAATACAGAAGTATTTATTTGCTTGAGAAACAAAATGGCTTGTTCATCTCTTGCTTTCATTCAGTTCAGTCTACAGATATCTCCAAAAAGCATTCAAGTTTATGGGATCAATATTTTAAGAAAGAAAGGTGGGCCCTGTGGACATAGGACTGGCTTTCCACCTATGTCTACATTCCTAAGTGTTCAGCTCAAAATCTCAGTGGCTGCACTTCTATTTAAAAATACAATTACAAAACAAAGAGAAAACAGCATGTGAAAATGCTCACTGGCAGGTATCATCATGCTTTGCAAAGGACAGCTATCTTACTGCTCTCATTTCAAAAAGGACAGGACTGGCACTCAAGAGAAGCTCTGAGTAGTCCGGCAGGCACCAAATGGCTGATTCATTTAAACGAGCTCCTGTTCCATATCATGTTGTGCAAGTCTCATTACCTGATGAGTGCCTGGATCCTATTCCCATAAGAGGTCAGATTCAGAGATATCAGAAAACCTCATCACCTCCAGAATGATTTTATGTCTCCAGCATGACTTTGTGTCCCCCGCAGGACCTTATGTCTCCAGCAAGTACTGCCTTTTTAAGACAGTGCCTATGCATACTGGCTCAGTAAGTATACATGGTCTAATTATTAAATATCCAGGTATCAAATATCCAGTAGTTGTAAATTTTACTCTGCAATTCCACAAATATTGATTAATTGACCTGAACTCTTCTGCACTTTATAGCATATTAGAAATCACACCGTACCAGGGCCACTGCTTTTGCATTACCAATTGCACTTCAGCCTAAATATTCAACTACAGTTTGTTCTGCTTAATAAAATTCTGGGCACATCTGTGCTGGGAGATAAGTGATAAATAATGTGTACAGATAACAGGTCAAGGCACTGCAAACAGAGCCCGCCAAATCAAAGAGAACTTGCAAGATTCAGATATTGATGATACTCAAGTTTCAGCAGTAGCACACAGAATTGTGCTATGGCTCCCTCACACCCATGAGGCTGTTACAGAGGCTCCCACTGAAGCCAATGGAGGCTTTTCACTTAACTTTCCAACTGTGTGTATAATAATTGGAAGATACAGCCCATAACCAGTACCCTACATCAGAAAGGAGTCTCTGTTCAACTACGGCTTTTCTTCATTGAATTTCAAGGCTGTCTCGCTCAGCTCCATTTTTGGTCTTTTTACTGGGTGCTCCACAGACAGTCCCCCGTACTCTTTGCAGTGAATCTCCCACCATCCCTAACCAACACGAGGGGCCTGAGTCTGCCTTACCTATCAGCTAGGTCACTAATCCTGGGTCATGGTGGTCAGTGCCCAGAGCAGTGTGCCAGCCATGGTGTGCCTCATCCTCGTCCCCATCCTCACCCTGGGGCTCGCCAGCATGGAGGCCCTGACACACTCAGCTGGGCACCCTGGGCTCCAGCTCCTGATCCCCCGTGGTGGCATAGTGCACGGTAAGAGCCAACAAAGGTGCAACAGTGGGAACTGGGAGTGCCGCAGGTGTCCCACGGTGCAGCGCTCAACAAGCAGCCACTGCTGGCAACCAGTGACAGAACCTGAGGGAATGGCCTGAAGTTGTCAGGAGAGGTTTAGGTTGGACATTAGAAAAAGGTTCCTCACACAGAGGGTGGTCAAGCACCGAACAGACTCCCCAGGAAAATGATCACAGCACTAAACCTGGCAGAGTTCAAGAAACGTTTGGACAATGCCCTTGGGGACAGGGTGTGATTCTTGGGGTGTCCTGTGCGGGGCCAGGAGTTGGACTTGATGATCCTTCCAACTCAGAATGTTCTGTGCTTCTGTGATTCTGTGCACACAAGAACACAGCTTTCTCACTGGAGGAAAGCATCGCTCTATCTTCCCCTCGCAGCACTTTGCTCCTCACTCATTCCAAATCAAATACAAACCCGAGCAGCAGGTGCTACCCTAGATACGTAGGACAGAGAGTAGGGAAGGGGGAAAAGGGAAGACAGGGAGAAATAGAGAAACCCAAAAAGATAACCCTGCCAACGCCAGCCTTGTGCCCTGTGCTGGCAGGNCACCTGCTGCCGGCCGGAGGGAGCGCCGCGAAGGAGCGGCCCGGCTGTGCGGGAAGCCGCGGCCTCCTGCCTCGCACCGCGGCATGGTTTTGGGGAGCCCTCGGGAAGGATTTGCAAAACCCGTCTCTGAGGCTCTGTTCGCCCCTGACTCATTTCAGGCTTAAATGAAGGCAGAATCTGGCTACAAGCGAATGCAAATCTCCTGGGTGTCTGGGCAAGGAAAACCTGAAACACCCCAAACGGCACCAACGATTGGTCACGAGCAGCTGGAATTGGCCAGTGGAACAGGCCAGGAACAGGGCAAACTCCACCACTTTTTGCTATTCTTTCCCCTTTCCTTCACTTTTTACATGCTAATAATACTCGTTCAGCAGAACAGATCCCAGACTGAAGCAAATAACACCACATCATTGTAATATCCCATCACATGCTCTCTCTTTAGCACTGTAGTTGCAGACTACAGTCTGCCATTCCCAAGGAGACATCAAGGCTCTTCAAGAAGGGATTTTCTTCCCCTCCACTGTGTTGGAGGTAATAAACAGATGACAGACAAATAATTATCACCATTGCAGTCAAAGAGTAAACAGAGTCTGTTACATGAGTGAGTGATGAGCTGGAGTATGGGAAGAGCCAAGGCCAGGACAGAAGTTTCTCTCTCTCCTGATCCTCCTTTGGTAACAAGATGTAAATGCTATTGCCCCCCACTACTTTGTTCAGAGGATAGAGTCCTGTGGGGTTTAGAAAAATGAAATAAGGCTGGAGAGGCAGCTTACTTGGTTAGAAAATATTTATTCCTCTGTACTGGTATTGATTACCTTTAGGTATGAATAGCAATGGCGTTCTTATCCTCCAAATGTTCATTCTAGTCAATAACAAAATTAATTTGTATACCAACAAATCCCCAGCTATCCGGGAGGCAAATGAGCTCAGTACATAATAGAGGCGAGAGTTTTGGCAAAAGGGAGAGGGTAGAAAGAAGACGGCTCTTAAGAATTATTGATAAAAGAATTATATGTTTAGAGAATCCAATTCTCTATCTTGAAGCACTTTATATGTTCAGTCCTCAGCGATAGTTGCAACCATTTCAATAATCGCTGTTTACTAAAGAAAACTGATTTCAAAATCTCCCTGATTCATTTACAAATTACTATTATATTTTTGTACTGAAGTAGAACCCCAGAGCCTGTGGCTCAGATAGGGCTCCACTAGGGTAGGTGCCATGCAAACTCATGATGCGTCACCCAGAAACTGGCTTGCTAAACCTCACAGCTCAACAAGATTCATGGGTATGCATTTGTGCATGTGGTACTGAATGACGGCAGTAAAGTCAACACCTGAGACAAAAGCATTTATTTATTAGAACCTACACAGGCTCTTAAGCACTGAAAGGTGCCTTAAAAAAGCTTGCATCCACACATAAAAGTCTCTAACTCACTCAAACCCCTAATTCAGCTGGTGTTGCAGCCACTGTGGACTCTGAACTCCCTAGAGGTGCAGAGGAGCTGGGGATTGGTAGTGTGCAATTCACAGGCACATTTGGCCTCTGTCTGTGCCAACCCAAAGCTGAGGGCAAAGAGGGCAACACAGGAGGTTTGCAGAGGTACAACAGGATGCAAACACCTTAGACCGGTGCGTTAGAGCAGCAGTCTCACATTGCAAATGCTCGCTCATGCTGGTTCTGCTCAGGAGGTGCAGTGAACAGGCCCCTTCTCTCCTTGCAAGGCAGATTTGCTGCACGATGTGTTAGCCTCCATGCTGGCGCTGTAGGAGGTAAGAACAACTAAAGAGAGAACAGCCCAAGAGGTACATGAAAAAATACATTGGGGCACTCACAATTCAAATATGTTGCCACCAAAAAGTGCCAATATGGAAAAACAAGCCATTAAGAAGCACTACTGCACAGGAAACATCTGAAAGGAGCAGGAAATGATCACAGTTGCTGTGTCTAAATAACAAGATTTACCTTCCTCTCAATTTCAATAGTATCTAGTGGGCAAAATGAATGAAACTGCATTTCAGGGTCAAGTGATCCCTTGCCACAGACTGTACCCACAGGGAAGAGAAAAGGAGTGTTCTGAGCAATGCAAAGCACGAAGTAGAAGCAAGTGACATGGGGAAATCTGCCCTCAGACAAAAGCCTTTGCTGAGCCAACGCACCTCAAGTTGAAACTCTGAGGGCACGTGGGTTCTGGAGCACTGACCTGGAGGTGTACTTTATCCCCCACATGTACAACCACAGCAGAAGCTGGGGGATACACACACAGAATGCACAACAAGGACAAGGAACATAGCCATGTGACCTGGATGTGTTGTTTGTCCGTCTACCTCCAAAACATGTGAAGGACAGGTCTTGAGCAAAAGGGATGAACAAACATGGCAAAAGTTACTCTGGACTCTGATCCAAAGCCCAAGGCAATCAAGAGAAGTCCTCTAGGGCAAACCACACATGGTAACCACAGCTACAGTGCATATGGTCATCTGTAACAAGGAAATATCAAAGATAGAGTAATGGGTGTCTTAAAGCATCCTGACAAGCATTTCACTGTTATGAAAAACAACGGATAGCATCTTCCTGAAGGATGCAGTAAAACAGTTTAATGGCCGAATATCCAGTTACAGCACTACCAGATTTCATGGTATAAGCTGAATTTTTTTACATCTCAGCTGCTGGAAGCATTATGTGAGTATGCAAAAAGCCCAGCTTTATTCTGGTTTTTTTTTTTTATTTTTACTTCCATTTTTAATCTCCATATAGCTGTGGAGAAAAACTCAAAAGCCATGAATGCTGATATGCCAAACTCAAACTCAAATATATAGTATATGCATATATATATCTAGATATATATCACACACACATGTATACATACTACTTCATGATTTGACAGTGAATTTTTTAGCATCTAAGGGCTTGGCAATACTGTGATCATCAATGGCCAGGCATGGCCTTTGGGGATAAAAACACAAATGGTTATTTAACTGAACATGAAGGTATTACCAGTCACAAAAGTGACAGCAACAAATTCTTGGCTGCTAGAAACTGGCATGGTTCCACAGAGTTTCACAGATCAGCAGCTGGGTCATGCACTAAATCCAGAAATCAGGGAAAACAGAAAATCCTGGGAATGCAGACTTTACAGCTTGCTTCACACCCCTCCATCTTTTGTTAAGCTTTTTTTTTTTTTTTTTTTTGGCATTTGCACAGAAAACATGTCAGTATGTCTTTTACAGCACTCCAAGGAAGAAAATTCAAGCTGCTCTGCCTGATATTAAAAGATGTGGCATTTGGTAATATTTGGATGCAATCCAACTGCTAAACTGCTGAACTGCAGTTTGTAACGCAAGCACATCTTGAAGGGAAAGCAGCAAAAGAGATGAAAATGAAATTTATCAACAGGAATAAAAGAACATGTGAGCAGAAAGCAGCAGGAGGGATATCCAGTGTCTGAGGATGGAAAGAAGGATACCAAGCACATTAACAGTTGCATTAATTTATTTAAACACAGCCACATAATGAAGCTGAACATTAGCATCATGATAAATTGGAGCAGAAGAATGAGCTTTGGAGTGAGTGAGTGAGTGAGTGAGCAAGTGAGTGGAAACATAGGATGTGGCCAAATGTGTCATGGCATGTGGAATGAGAGTGACCCACCAGGAACATGTTAGATGCTGAATAGCACTGCCTGCTACTTACTCAAGTGACAAAAAGGAAGTTGCAATATATAAGATTAATACACATTACAAGAAACAAATTCTCATGCTATTAAAAAGATCATATTCTGGTCACAAAAAACTCACAGTAGTGTAACCCACAAGTATTTAGCTGTTGAACAAGTCCATCTGCATTTCATATATTCAAGTATTGGTGATTAAGAGTGGGATATCAACCTTAAGCTGATACCTTTTCCCAGATACTGTCAGGTTAAATCTGACTCTTGCAATCACTATAGCATGTTTTTGCTTTTGAAAGGAATGGTGAGGTCCTAGGAATATGACATCAGCCTTCCTAATGAGAGAACCAGAGAAAGTAGGGCTGGAAGGGACCTTGCAAGGTCATCTAGTCCAGCCCTCTGCCCTAAGGCAGGATCAATTATACCCAAATCATTCCTGACAGAAGTTTGTCTAACCTGTTCTTAAAAATGTCTGGCAATGATGATCCCACAACCTCCCCAGGCAATCTGTTTCAATATTTCACTACTGTTACAGATGGAAAGCCTGTCCTAATGTCTTCTTTAAATCTCCTTGGCTACAGTTTAAATCCATTAGTTCTTTTTGTATTCCCAGTGGACACAGAGAACAATTTACAACTTCCCTCTTTGGAGCAAGCTTTGTATGTCTGAACACTGGTATTCCTCTTCCTTTCCCTGCATCTCCTTTCTCTAGATGTACTACTCACTTCTTTCAGTCTTACAGTTCATTTTTCCTAGACTCCTGATCAGTACCACTACTTTCTGTTGGAATTTCCAATTGGACAGTATCTTTCTTTTTTGAAGTATAGTGCACAAAAATAGACACATCACTCCAGCTAAGGTCTGAAGCAGAGAATAATTAGGGTAAGATTATTTCACATTTCTTCTCCATTACGCATTAATTTATAGAGCTGAAATTGCATTAGCTTTCCTCACACTGTGGACTGTGTTCAGTGTTTAATTCACAGCAGTCACAAATCCCCTCCTACAGAATAATGACCACTGAGTAAGAAGCTCCCGTTATTTATGTATATTGTTGGCCAGAGGAATTCAGTGGCAAGATCCTGGAGTGGAATGTTCCACACTTAACTTCTTTGAATTTAAACCCACTTGCCTCAGACTACCTTGTTCAGGTTTAGTGATGAGCTCACATATCTATCAGTTTCATTTCACTTAGAGTAGTAATATCAGTAAATAATTTATGCCAAGTTGCCCATCCAGTGTAGAGGAATTCAGCAATGGACCTTCCCTTTAGTACCATGTTTAGTATATTCAGTGTGAAATAATCTGAAACACAAGGCTGTCAGTATAGAGGAATTGGAGCACCTTAAAATATGGAAAAATATACATGAAACATTATAGCTCAGAGGGGTCCCAATTAGATGAAAGGTCTCCAACCTACCTGTATCCTGATGACCGTAATGCCCATAGAGTGGGAGGCTCTTTCATTCACCAGTAATATCCAAATTAGGATGAAATGAGAATTGCATCCTATCAGGTCTTTAGTTACTTGTCCAGAAGGGAAGTTCAATCTCTATTCATACCTGTAACATATGGAATTATATTTGTCCTATTATAAAATCTTGAAGTGTGTTATAAGGAACCAGCTACAGTTTTTCTGTTTGAGGCAGATCCTTCACTTTAGCAGCTGGAGTAGTTTGCAGATACAGGGTGAAGCAGACAGAACAAGGTTCCTCAGTAAATGGGGCCTAAACAACAACTCAAGAATACACTGTCGTAAGAAAAGGCTTAACTCTACAAGTGCCAAATTGGTTTGTCACTTGAAGTAGAATTACAGGTTACCCATCCACTGTTTAAAAGCATATGAAGCATTTAAATTAAATTTCAAAATTGCTCTGAATTTGACCCTCCTCTAATTTTGATTTTTACCAAGTATTTTAAGCAATTTGGAATGATTAAAAATTTATATTGGAATATTAAGTAGCTCAAAGGAACAAGTCTTCTAACTCCCATCAAACTCAGATACATAATTCCCACAGGTGCCTTTGAAAATCCCTATTTTCAGTGTTGTTGTCCATTGGATAAACAGCTCAAACATAACTGGCTTTTTGCCCAAACTTCATCCGCCTGAAATAATTTATGAAAATCATAAAACTGATTTAAGCTCTTCTCAGTGCTCCATAAATTTTATGGAGACCTTAAATTATAAAGCTGCTGCTGCTGCTGTGGCACTCATCAGAACAATGCTTAATCTCTTCTCTCAAGATAGTTGGCACGTCAGAGGAGAAAAGAAGGAACTCGGGCAGCTGAATTGTTTGTTTCAATTTAACAGGGCAGAATAAAACAGCCTAGATGCCAGGGCTCTAGTCCCAGTGAGACTGTGTGCATCAAGGTTTTATTGCAAAAATAAGTTGTTCTAACCTTCCCCTACCAGAAAATAGCTTTCATTGATTTCACAGGGACTCTTTTTGCACACATCATCAGGTTTGTGATACTCAAGATGTTCCATGCCTAATTTATAATCAGTGTGTTCTTGTTCTGATATATGACAATAAAATTCTGCATCTGTCCAATTACACATTAGCATGAAAATGCTGTGCAAACCTCACTTCATCCTTCTCAGATAGTCTCTCTCTCAGCTCAAAGCTGAATCAGAACAGGTAGGGTTTTTTCTTTTACTAGGGTTTTATGTAGGGCTTTTTCTTTTACTAAAATCAGAGGGTTTAGGACTGTTCAATTTCTTTTTTTTTAATCTCTTACATTCTTCAGCAAAGACTGAAAGCATTTTTGGAACTGTACCTAACACAAGGTGAAAATAAAGTCCGAGCAGAGAGTAACTATGATTGAATGGACTCCTTTACTCTTAAATTTGGCCTGGTAACATACTGCAGACTGAAGATTTTGGCTTGTGCTAGCTAACTCAGATTAACAGTATGCTGCTTTTTCTGGTTAAGTCTCATCTGGAGTAGTCCAGTCTTCAGAGGCAGAGTGTTCTGGACTTTATTAGACTCATTTTTTCAGTGTTTCATCATGGGGATCCAAAGTCAGCAGCTGCTATAATCTTTTCCTCAGCACTGACTTTCCAGCTCTCTCCACTTTACTGGTAGCACTCCCTAGTCTGTCATTCAGACAGTCGTCATCTTGAAGGGATGCATTTCAACCTTTCTATACTCACGCTTTTCTCCCATGTAACCCTGTGAGTTTCATCCTTCCTCATAGGCTGTTTTTGCTCAGAGGTATACAAACCATCTGTGCCTCTAATACAATGTTCTTAAATAGCCTCCAGGCAGATCTCTATGGTTTTTAAGTACTTCTCTTTGCCCTTCAGCCTGCTGTTAACCATTTTCCTCATAGTTTTATAATCTGCCCTTTTAAAGTTCGTTGTTACTCTGCTGTCCCTAAGGGAACAACTCTTTCATGATATCAAAACTGAAAGTGTGCAGTGATCACCGTTATCCTAGAGAGGCTTGACAACACCTTCCTCTAATAACTTCTGCCTCTTACAAGGTAGCTCCCTCTTGCCCATGGCCTTAACTAATCAGGCATGGCACTGAGGACTGCCACCAGAGTCAAGGAAAAGGAATCCTTTGCCATATGGATTGGAATGGCACCAAAGCCACTTGTCCTGATAAGAGGGAAAGAAGTGATTTTACCAGCTGTTGCTTTACCTTCAACAAAAATACATTAACAGTGAGGTAAGTAACAGTAAAATTCAATCTTGTGTAATTTTCCTGACTGGTCCCATTCATTTTCTCCAGGAGGAAGTTAATTCCCAGAGGCTGGTTCTGAGATTTCATAGGTTCTCAAAATCTTGAGGAAGTCTACAGGAGGTTGCAGTTGCATAGAACCCTGTGGTGTGTCTCCCCTGGTTTTAATGGCTATCTTTGTGACTGCTGCCTGTGAAATGCTCTCAAGGAAGTGGGGTAGAAGGGAGGGTCTATGACATGAAAAATGTCTTTGCAGATTAGTACCTTGCTCTAGGAAAGGGAATAAAGGGATGATACTGAAGAGGCAGCTGGTACACCAGCCTTTCTGTTTGCTGAATGCACAAAGCATTGATTTATGGCATCTTGCCACCAGAGAGGCCTATAGGTTATTAAGCAACTTCAATGGACATTCACTTGCTGAGACTGCACATCATACCTCTTGTGCTGCACAAAAGGTAATGACTCATCTGCAGGCAAGCCTGATGTCCTTGAGAACGCAGTTGGCTCTGCACAGCCAAGTGAAGCATTACTTAGTTAACACACTACAGCGTTAAGGGAAACAATCAGCTGAAACGATGACATTGCTGCTTCCTGCTTCATTTTAAATCTGCAGCTTCCTTAACAGGATTATATACTGAAGCATTGTAAAAGAAAACGTGATGAAACTTAAAAAATGTGTAATTAAAACTGCTAAATACAGGCTTCTTGTGCTCAGTGTCTGCAAAACCCAGCTTTGGATCCTACATATGATATTTCTTGGAAAAGTGCTGGTCAAAAAAACTATCAGAATAGAATTCTGACTCATCTCTTCTTCTTTAGGCCAATAAAATGAACATCGGCAGTACAACAAATTTGCTTTTATTTCAGAAATACAACCAAAGGTATGAACTCCTGGGCCACCTGCCCTCATGTGCATTTTCTTGCTCATTCTATCTATCAAGAATGCAGCATTCTTGATGATTCACCTTGATTCCTATCATTTAGAGAAAGATCCTGGTCCTTCAAAATAAATGAAGGTGACAGAGCATCTCACCTCTGCTACTGGCGTCCAAGCACCTTTGCAGTGTAAAAAGCTTCCATCATAAGCATCTATTGCTGCAATGCTACTATGGTTCACCAAATTTGTTGCACCTCACTGCTCAGCTAACACCATCAAGAAAAGTTTTTGTCTTAATGCACTGGGAAATTTCAAGTATTTTATCAATAAAAACTGTGCAAGATGCTTGTATGAGGTAACAGGCCGCACCTGATGAAGATTCCTATATTAGGTAACAAGCCTCAGCTACTCTCACCTTGCTCCTCCAACACTTCTCTCACATTTAACTGGGCAAGCTCCATGAGAAAATAAATACATATATATTCTCCACTACAGGAAGGGAAAAGGACTGGGAAAGGGGGCAAGGAACAGCAAGAGAGGAGGAAAATCCAGGAAAATTGTCCTTTCCTCTCCTAACCTCATGTTCCATGTACTTTTTGGCTTTCCCTTCATTAAAATGTTCTTGTGATTATTATTTTCCCATGGCCCATTAAGACAGTTGATTGCTTAAGAGTTTCACATTTCTTTGCTAAATGAACAAGTAATTGTTCTCTTTAGTCACAGGTTTCATGGGGAGTTGATAATGTGTGTGATTTTCCTAGTGTGTCATGGTAAAACCACTGAATTTTCACATGACTACCTGATTAAAATGCTTTTGTGCATCACTCATACCTCTTAATAAATCTATTCAATTAGTTATTGTTAGGTGAACTGGGAGTGAAATACTATGAATACAAAGGTCTCCTCCTGGTCAGAGCACTACACATCAGTCAGAATAAAGGAAAGAAACTGGTTTTCCGTATCCACTTTTCTTTCCCCTGCTGTCTTGCCTAAAGAACAACATACTTTTTAATTTATTATTTCCAAGTAACTCAATCAATTTATTTGCATTCCAGACATCTGTCATGAGGTTGTAGGGCAAGAAGCATGATTAAGCAAAAGTACTGCACTTAATACTTCAAGGTAACCCTCTTTTTACTGGACTTCAGTCTCCCAAGTCTTTCACTAGAAATGATAACTTTTATTTAAATGCAATTACTAACCAGACTCAAAGAAGATCTCAATCTTGTTTTTAACAGTCCAGATCAACTGCATATTTGTGAGGGTTTCTCCAATTTAAAGGTAAAACCAAATTCCCTCTGGTCCTTGGCAACCACTTATCTCAATAGCCATGTCTCCTTAACTGCCTCACAGCTCAAGTCAAGAACTTCCAGGTTGTGCAAGAAAAATGTTAGCAAATATGCTGACAAACAGAACCATAAAAGTAAGCAGGCAATGGTTAATTCATTCTTTTAGATGAGTCTCTGCAAGTAAGAGTATTTACTCCATTGCTGACGTAAGCCCAAATATTCCTTCTGCTGGAATGCTACAAGATTACTCATGGGGGTGTGTGTGAATATGTATGTATGTATATTTAATGGATTCAAACCAGTTTTAAGTACACAAAATAAATGGAAATACTAATCCCTGGGAATCTTTGGCTTTGTACTTCTTCTTTTATATATAGAGAATACAGACAAATTATGTATTTACAAATGTAGCATGTCCTCATGGGAATAATGAGGTTGTCACACAGCACCTCTCTTACAATTCTGAGACCAGTGCAACAAGACTTTAATATCCATTTACAGGTCTGGTTTCAATTTTCTGAAAGGACAAGTGATCTATTCATTTTCAGGATCAGGGTAACATGCACTCACACTAACAGAGTGAGAGTGTGCAGACTTGCATCTGATGTTATGCTGCAAGAAGCTGGTATGTAGGAAGACAGGCAGCAGGTACAGGAGGCTCCAATATTAGCTAGCAAAAAAAAAATCTCATTTCATGTGCTGAAATTTTTATTAAAATATCTTTGGACCACTTAAGAGAAAACATAATTTATTGTTTAATACCAGATGAACAAACTAAAACCAGCTGTTTTACACAGCAACTTGAAATTTGCTCCTCAATGAAGCTTTACAGGCCGAATAATTTTGACTGTCCTGTCACAGAGCAGAACTGGTTTCATATGGTTACAGAACACACCATACATGCGAAAAATTTCAAAGTCACTAGTCACATTCCCACCACCTTGTTCTCCCAAATCCCATCAGCTCTCAGTGTCGTTTTGAATTTCAGCACATCCTGTTACAGAAAAGATGCTGAAATGGTCACTTTCTTTCTACACCCTTCTGCCCAAGATTTTTACTCTTCCTTTAAGACCTGGAGGTCAGAAGAACCCGAGGGTCTTGCCCCAGGTTCGTGGAAGCAGGAGATGCCAGGATCCCTTTAAAAGTAGGACAACACTCACACAGGCCTCTTTCGTTCCTGCTAGCTACTGAGAACCTGAGGCAGCACAAGGCAGAAGCTCCCCCTTGTTTTGGTCTCTGGTCCAGGGAAGACTTTTTCTTCAGACCTTCTTTCCTTCCTTTTTCATTGCTGTCACCTGGCATGGCCAGCCATGGCACCACAATGGGAATAATGGCCCCTGCTCCATACGGTCACGAGTTCCAGCTGCCACTGTTGATGGAGCTGCTGCTGCTGCCAGGAGAGAGACCCTGCTGGGTGATGTGGAGCAAACAGATGAGTAGCATTTGACTAGTTTTGGAGTCCAGGTTTCTTTTTGTTTTGTCCTTGTTCCCCGTTGTTTATTATTTGGGGGAAAGAGGGACTTTATTTATAATCACACTTTCAGATGCTGTGGGGGTTTTTTCCCTTTGTTCTCTCTCCACCACACATGGTCAAGAGAAGGGGCTTCTCTACCAGCTTGTCTTTGTCCCTTGGACCATGTGGTCTTCTATGGAGGCCAACATTTTTGGGGACAGGCTTCTTGGCATCTTGTTTTCTTTGTTCCCGGGTAGTCCAAGGGATTCAGCACCTTTGTATCTAGTGATGATTACTGTTATTCTGCCTGTTGGTAATTCATTTTTTAATAAACTGTTATTTTTTCACTTATATGTTCTTACTTTCATCTCTGCTTATTGGTGAAAGGGGACCAGTTAAAACTAAAAGGGGCAGTAACTCTTTTTGGAGTGTCTGCCCTGGAAACTGTCTTAAACCAAGACACACACAGCTGTAGTGTTTCTCGACTTAAATTCTCTGTTTACAACTTCCCCCTTACTTCAAGAAAACTAAGGTAATGCTTCTCCACAGCTTAAAGATGAAATACATTTTTTAAAACAAGCTGTCTGAGATCCCGAATAATTATGAACACATAAGTAGCCAACTGGAACAAATATAATTAAAGAAAAAAAAAAAAACAAAACACCACCAAACCACTGAGCTCATCAGTGTCAAAACCAAAGTACACAATCTCCAGCGGTTTAGGCTTCTTTTGCATTAGTTGATACCATCAACTAGAATCAAAATCTTTATACCTTGCTATCACAACCAATTCGAATCAATTTGATGTTTCTTAGACTGCATTCACTAAAGACAGGATCAAGACTATATGACTTTAGCAACTGCAGCCTCGTTTACTGCAAGGCTCTGCAAAGAGCTTATCTTGCAAATCAAAAATGCAAAGGTTGTGCAAACTTTTGTTAAGCTATGAGACAGAACACTTCAGTCTCTGTTCCACAGCAATGAAGTGTCTCTCTTTTGAACTCAATAATAACAGGTAAAAACCACACAACTGTCAACTAAGGCTATTCAATATAGAGGAAATACATTTTAGTAATGGAGGGCAATTTAAAATTGATTGATTGAAAATTTATACACTGAAGATATACAGGTAGATTTTGCTACTCATTTGTGACCTCAAATAGCTTTTACATACATGGTTAAATTCTCTTTTAAAATAAAGACATGACATACAGTTCCAACTAACTGCAAAGACTTAGCTCTTGCTAATTTTATACTATATTTCTCTAGTTGGACTATAACGAAGTAAGAGAAGACTCAGACACCATGCTTCAATTTCTATGAAAGCCCTCAATGTTATTCAGGTCTCTAGAAGGGCACGTAAAATATAAAAAATATACAACCCCTAATCATCATTTTCCTCATCATCAAATGAGAGAAGACTGCTGTTTTTTACTTGCTTAGCTGTACTCTGAGAAGTATTTGCTTCCCTCTTAGTTTTCTTTGCTTCTTTCATCTTCTTACTTGAACTTATATTGAAGTCCAAACGCTTCTCTGATGAACGTTTGGCTGGTTTCCTGAACATAATTTTTCCATCAGCAGGTTCTGGTTCATCATCTGTAATGAAGAGAGTAAAGTCAGAACTCATCTGCACATGTTCACAAACAGACCTTCACTTTTGTCCTGAACCACCATCATCTTGAACCAAGATCAGTGAGACCTCTGAGAGAATACAACAATCATGAAAATGTACTTTTTGGCCATAAACTCTGTATCAATGAATGTCCTTTATGAACATACACCTGCTCCATGGCAGCCAACCCTTGAAGACAATCCTCCTGCAGTTCCTATTAGAACTGGGGTTTCATTAACCAGAGCTCTAACTTAGAAGTGACTGTGAGCAGTAGAGCTTTTCCCACACATTCCATTCGCATCCACTCACCAAAATGGAGAGGACAACTTCATAGGATCCTCTCTGCTTCAGTATTTGTAAAATTCATGACAACAAATACACTTATTTCAGAATTATGGCATCTCTTTAAATAACAAAATGGCACATATACAAGAAAAACTTTTTTTCCCCTAATATATTCTGTCCTGCTGAGACAGCTGAAAAGTTAACATGGTAATAAACCTCCCCTTTATTACCATAATGGATAAAAGTTTCAGGGTTTTTTTCTATCTGCAAAATCACCCAACTATTCCAACTGTGTAATTTTGCTCTAGTAGATGCAGAGGAGCAGACAACAATCTTGAAAACAGAAGAAGTCCCTTCTGTGAATATCATGCAGAGTGGGAAAGCTACTGCATAAGTAACAGCATCAGGGCAGTATTTCTGGAAGATAAAGTGTAATTGTAAAGTCATGAATCAGACACAAAGGTAGTAGTAAGCCTTGCTGCAGTAGTTTGCAATTTTTATAATGTATATGTGACAGAACGTTAAGGAGCCATAGGTTCTGTGCAATATATTTGTCCTAAATTACTTTTGTGAAATTCATTACTCAACAGAAATGTGTTTGACAAGATTATGTGCTATTTAATTGTAACCAATAAATAACTTTTCTCTTTAGTACAATTCTTTCCTTAGTATATCAGCACTAAGGCAGAAGACTTAACATTTCCGTGTTATCTACACAGCACTGCCTGAAACTCTTCTCAGTGCGTTCGCAAAACAATACAACTAATAAATCTGGTATCTTAAGGGTTGTGTGGTACAAATGAAGACATCAACTTCAGCAAAGAATTACACTTAGAATTCCTTAAGTTTCAGAGACCCTTTTTAAGAAGAAACCTAGCTTGAAAAACTAAGCATCAATTCTGTCAATGGCTTCTACAGAATTAATACTCCCAAGAGGGGCATAAGGTGATGAGCCAGAACACAAGTCTTATTGAGGAGCAGCTGAGGGACCTGGGGTTGTCCAGTTGGGAGAAAAGGAGCCCAGGGGAGACCTTATCTCTCTCTGCAACTACCTGAAAGGAGGTTGTAGTGAGGTAGGCATCAGTCTTCTCCCAACTAACAAGCAGTAGGACAAGAAATGGCCACATGGGGAAATTTAGTTAGCATACCAGGAAAAACTTCATCACTGGTGGTCAGGCATTGGAACAAGTTGTCCAGGGAAGCAGTGGAAACAGCATCCCTTCCTGTGTTCAAAAAACATGTGGCACCTGGGGACATGGTTTAGTGGCAACAAAGCAGTGCAAGGTTAATAAGTGGGACTCATGATCTTAGAGGTCTTTTCCAAACCAAACAATTCCTTGATTCTATGATTCTACACTAGTTTATGAGAAAATACTACCATGCAGAAAATAACTAACCAGCTTTGGGGAAAAATATTTCAGTCTTGGCACACTAGAAAAGCATTACAGTTACAAGGAATTACCAGCAATAATAAACTGTAGACATGAAAAGCATAGCTCTCAGGGGATCCACTGTGAACTGTGCATGGAGAGCTTAGGTGTTTAGATGCTGTACATGTGATACAGAAGTTTAGGAAGTGCCTACAGTAAATTCTGGGATGGAA
>WEIT01006154.1:136742-157513 GCA_013389985.1 Dryoscopus gambensis | reverse complement strand
CCGACCACCACCACAGGATCTTCCCGCTCAAACTGAACGCACCGTGCGCGATTCCTTGCACTTAAAGCCCTGAGGAGCCCGAGGTCTCATTCCCCGCAGCCTTCCGGGCATCTCCCGTTTGCCTCCGCCACCGAGCTTTCTCTCGCACCCAGCCTCAGTGTCCCGGGCACCGCGGCATCGGTCTAGGCAGGAGTCCCAGCACCAGTGTCAGCCTCTGGCGCACGGGAGGGGAGCACGAAGCCGCGGCTGGGCTGGCCGAGTCTGGCTCTCATACCGAGTCTGGCTCTCGCACCGAGGGAGGCAGAGCAGGCGCTTGTCTGCTCTCCACTGTTTCATATCACGTTATTTCATGGGGGTTCGTTATGTGTCCTGAGAGTTTTAAAAGGTGTTTGCAAAGTTTTGACAGCGGTTTATCATTAGGGAAATAACAAGATTAAAAAAAAATAGCTCTGTATGATTTTTTTTTTTAAAACACCGAGGCATTTGGATTGCCAGCTTATTCAGTACGGTTCCAACCCTGCTCAAACAGAGAGATTTTCTGTATTATTTTTGTTCCGGAACTGGCATCTATACTATCCCTGTGACTTGTTTTTAGCTTCTCCACCCCTCTGTAATATAAGTACCTGGATGAATAACAACATAAGGGTTAATTATATTACCTTCTAGTACGCGGGATTGATGTGTGTTCGTGTGGTTTACACAGTTTCACTGCTATTCTTCCAAGTGGGTCCTGTTTCTGACCAGATATATAATTCACTTTGCTAAAGATGAACAGTGCAAATCTCCTCTTGTGGGATCATAATATCTGCCAAGACTGCTGTAAATTCTAGGAGCAGAGTGCTTCTCTCTCTTTCTTTCTCTCTTTCTTTCTCTCTTTCTCTCCTTCCTTCTTTCTCTCTCTCTCTTTTTTTTCTTTCTCTTCCCCTTCTGCCACTTGATTAATTCAAGGCATCTGGGGAAAAACAAAGCAAAACACAGCGTGTTCCATTTCAGGTATCTCTGTCCGCGCTTAGACAGAGGCAGTATGTGGGCTGAGTGATCACCCAGCCTTATTTTCCGCTGGCTTCGCAGCCCGCGGCTCTGAGAATCCTCCCCTCCACGGGACAGCACCAGGCTTGCCCTGGAGTTCGCGGCTGGGCCAGCGCGACTTCGGGAGCGGGGTGGTTCGCCGCCGGGGTGCCGGACATGGCTGAGGGGTTCCCCGTGGCCATTTGCCCAGAGGGAGCCCGATCTGCCTTCAGGCAGGAGGGTCCTCCCCTCTAGCAAGTGTCATTGCGGCAGCGAGGTCACCTCCCTGCTCCTCGCGGGGAAACCGGACCGATTCTGGGGAGGCGGTGCCCAGCCCCTGAGAGCGCTGGGGCTGGAGGTTCTGCCCTGTAGAGACATCTGAAACTCTCACACAGCTCTTCTCCTGCCCTTCTCCCCCTCCCCTGTGTGTTTCAGGACATGGAGGCGTGAACCAGCTGGGGGGTGTTTTTGTGAACGGCCGCCCTCTCCCAGATGTCGTTCGCCAAAGGATCGTGGAGCTCGCCCACCAAGGGGTCCGGCCGTGTGACATCTCCCGGCAGCTCCGCGTCAGCCATGGCTGCGTCAGCAAAATACTTGGCAGGTAAAGGGGGACGGCAAATCCTTCTGTGTCCGGCAAGAGAAAAGTGTCGGTGCCAGTCCCATACCTAGAGGCTGCAAACAGACGGAGACAGGCAATCGGTCCAGTGAGGAGAGCGGCTCCCTGAGGAGTCGTGGTTTTATGTGTCTGATGTGGAACGAAAGAGCCAATATCCGCAGGTCTTGCTTGACCCTTTTACAGTTTATTGTAGGTAATTCTAATGCAAAGTGCAGAATGCCATGAGTATCTGAGTATATATAGAGTATGTACTGCACCTGTCCGCTCTGAACAGGAAAGGAAATCTGGCGGTCACATTCAGCAGAATGTGAAAAAAGTAGAAGTTGTGGAAGTTACTTGTTTTGCTTCCTGAATAGAACTCTTTTTAAACAATATTAACATTGTATATTTGATCAACATTGCGGCACGTGCATTCATACAAGATATTCTGAAATCTCTCCTGTTGTTTATAATTAAACGCCTTTTTCCAGTCTTCTACTGGATTAAGAGAGCACAGAACACCATAAGTAACTAGTAACCATCTTAAAGATATTTTGGCTACTTTAGGAGTAGCTCCCTGTCAGCCAGGAGCTGCTCCAAACACTAGGGCAACAGGATATTAAACTCTGAATTCATATTATTTCCTGATTTCCTTTTAAAATTTGACATAGATTCAGGTAAAAAAATGCCATGCTTGCTTCCCCCTCCCCCCCCTTTTTTAAAAATCTTCTGTGCAAACCTAAACCTAATTTGTGTAAATTGCAGTTTCCAAATCATTTCAAACCCCAGGTTTTCTTATAAACTTGGGCAACTTATATTAAGGGAAATTTTTTTTTACAATGTGTTTTTCTTTACCATCTGGAAAAGTTGATTACTCATCTGTTTGCTAAGATTTCACAGCTAATTTCATTGTTTAGAATTTTACTATGTTTATTTTAAATTTTCGTTTCAAATTCCTAACCACCATGCTTTCCTGGACATAGCATAGCTGCAAAGACAATTAAGGCATTTTTTGTAGTATCACGCAGGGGATGTGTTGATCACTCAGTGGCCAAATAAGTGTTCAGATTTGTCAGGGTCACAGGCCCCTGGTTTTGCAGCTCTTGCCACTGTTTCCTGGACAACCATTCTACCTCTGCTTGCCCAAACTCGTGTGCAGCACCTTCACATCCCTGCTCGGTTTCAGAGCCGCAGTGTTTAGGCTGCACTCGGCGCCCTTGCTTCATCTCTCACGCCTTCCTCACCGGGATACGTCTTCTCGGCAACCTACACACACTTCTCCCGCCAGAGTTCTCAGAACACAAATGCCTTGACTGGTTTAGAGAGGAAAACTTTCCACGGGCTTTATACTGCCCACCGCGGGCTGTTTCGCTCCGTTAGGGCTCCACATCTGCAGGTAGCACAGGCTCCTGCTCCCGGCCTGGCTGGCGTGGCTTGGCTGGTGATGGTCACTGTTGCATTGGAATTGCCACCAATTCCCATCAGGACCAACACAAAGCCTGGAAATAGGCGATTTATGTACCCACCAGGCAAAAGTCGGATGGTTTCACTTTTGGCAGTTTAGGTCTACTGTTAAATATATTTGCACTATAGAGCTCAGAGTGAGGTTCCAGAGCCCTGTCATTAAAGTTGTCAGCCATAAATTGGAATTTCATAGCTCATTATTTTCCTAACTAATAATTACAGTGGGTAAAATGTCTCTGTAATTGCATCTCTGTGTGTATATGCTTTTTCATATGCGTGCACGTGTGTGAAAATGGGAATCCTCATGATGAATCCTTACATTAGGAATTGTATTACTGGAATTTTTCAGTGCTAGATGCAGCTTTAAAAAAATCATCCAGAGGAAGGGAACCAGGTGTTGCACGGCAAATGAAGCTCTTACCCCTCAGAGAAGGGTGCTGGGTGGGGACCCGCCTTACACCTGCCTTTGCAGCTCTCCGTAAGCAAAAGGCCCTGACCTGATGCGCACGAAATAATGCTGGCTGCAGTCATCCTTGCCTTTAAAATGGAGATGGGAGTCGGGGATGCTGGAGGCACGCAGCCTGCAGGCCTTGTGGCTGCGCCCAGGTTCATTGCCAGGGTGGAGAGGAGGGGGATGTCCATGGCAGTGCAGGGTGAGAACTGTTCCCATCACGGTGACCTCCCCCAGCGTCCAGGGAAGGGGATGTGGGCCCAATCCTGCTCCTCCCATGCAAGGCGAGCCCTCCTGTGGGCTCATCTGTGCCTGGACGGGCCTGGAGGCCATGAGAGCAGGCGGGTGAGCAGAGGTTGAAGAGTTTGGGAGTAGAGGTCTTGCTGTTCTGAGGGCACCAGACCTTTGTCCCCTGGTGAGCTTGTCACAGCTGCAGTGTTGTGGTGGCAAGGGCCCTCCGTGGTGTGGCTTTCCTGCCGTGGTGATTGGCCACAGGGAAGCGTTGGGTGTCCTGTACAGGCACGGCATCCTGTGCTGCTGGGAGTGCTCCTGCTGGCCAGGCTGTCCTGGAGTGCAGGGTGCTGACCACAGGCACTGCTGGAGAAAAGCACTAGGAAACATTTGTGAAATCAATCATTTTGGCTAGATCTAAGAAAATTGTGACTTGCTGTCCGGTAGCATTTGTAGTATTGTCTGGCTGCCTTCTACATCCTCCTCACAGAAGTGGTGCCAGCAGCCAAGGTTTTGAGGCCCAGAGGTGCAAGATTTTAGAAGGTTTATGGGCCATGTTTTCCATTGTTTTGTCATGTCCTCATGGAAGTGCGAGAGGAACTAAATTTTTCCCCTCTGCCCTAAAGCTCACTGCATTTAGGGGGCAGCAGGAGTGTTAATCCATCTCTGACTCTCAACACTTGCCATTACTGATATTGCATAAATGGCTCATGGAGACTGGTAGGCCTGAGTCAATATTTGCACACAGAATATCTGAGAACATGTATGAACAATTTGGTGTCAGTCTCTTCAAAGGAACTTTAGGCCCTGCACGCAGAGCTCTCCCGAAAGCACTGAGAACAGGTAGCCAGGCAAAAATTTGATGGACATAATTGCATATTTCAGTGAGGCAGACATTGGCTGTGCAGACGGTTTGTGCTTTGCTCAGGCTGGGAAGATGGAGGATTTTTTTTTTTTTGTATAATGGTTATGTTAGATGGTTGCAGGGAAAATATATTAATAAGCAGTCTTGTCTTCCTACTTGGGAGTTTTTTCTGAGCTAGAAATGCGGGCACGCAGTTGTGTCTGAGCTGCTGCAAGCATAGCTTGGTGGGCACCTGGTCAAGAGGCTGACGGAGTCAGACTCTGCTCTGTACGAAAGGGGCGTGCAGGATTAGGGCAGTGGTAGCTGAAGGTAGGCATGGGGTTTATTTTTCGTCTGGTCGTGAGCAAACTCACAAGATACAAGGAAGTTCAGGGCTGTGAGAGAGCCTCCTGTGCGGAACACCCTGACTGCAGCTGGGAGGAGCACACTCACATTCTCGGTCCACATTCTGGACCTCAGCATGTAAGATGCGACTTCTGCTTGTAGCAGCATGTTCAAGGCTTTATTAAAGGGGGAGACTTGCGGGGCCCAGGGATCTCAGCTGCCATGTATTATGGCAAAGCTACCAAAAGCAGTTGATCTTGTGTGATGTACGTGTGAAGAAATCGGTGAGATCTGTTTTGGTTTAGGGATCTCATTCTCCACCTCTCCTGGGGGCATGGCATCAGCAGAGCTGCTGGTGGTGGTGAGGATGCTGCACTCGAGGAAGCGCTGGTCACAGAAACTGATCCCTGCCTCAGCTGGGCCCCTCTGGAGCACGAGCAGCTCCTTTTCCCTCAAAATTTGTTATTGAAACTACTGAAAACGTAATAATACATTTTGAAAAATATGAACTAATAAAACCATAATATGCATATTAAAATCATAAACCAGGAAAAGGATATGCTGCTGTATTTATTCCAGAGGTGCAAATAAAATACAGTACCTAGCCTTCATTTCACTCTGAATCGTAACAAGGTGTAGATATTAATGACAGCATTTCCGTAAAAACAGTAATTTACTACAAAAGAGTCCGCTGCAAAAAGTGGTCTTTGGTGTGATTTGTTTCTATTATTGCCAGTACTGCTGATTAATAACACACATTTTCAGTTAATTTTGGATCTCAGCATGCCCTTTAATCTTGCGTTACTTCTTTTGTCTTGCTATTACAGAAAAATATATATTGTATCCTGAGGCCCAATTCCAATTACTATAAGTTAATCTATTAGGTGATAAAGAACCACACAGGCAGGAAATGTGTATGTGAAAGTGAAGATGTATCTCAGGATTTGCTGGGGTTTGGTTACCTTGAAATGATGTTCTCTATAAATCTCAGAGCATGTTCTCTGTCCGTGTGTGATAACTGAAGCTTTGTTTTGGATGTTGTCCCAGGTATTACGAAACCGGGAGTATTAAGCCTGGAGTGATTGGAGGATCAAAACCAAAGGTCGCCACACCCAAAGTCGTTGAAAAAATTGCAGAGTACAAACGCCAAAATCCCACCATGTTTGCCTGGGAGATCAGGGACAGACTCCTTGCTGAGCGAGTGTGTGACAACGACACCGTGCCCAGCGTCAGCTCCATTAACAGGTAAATCTTTGTGCGGGTCTGGGGTGGGATGCTCCCTGGAGGCACTGTCCCCATGTCTTTGTCTTTTAGTAGGACTGGGTGTTCAGGGCTGTTTCTAAGAAAAGCGGCTTCACCTGTTTCCCAAGGGAAACTTGGGGCTGGGCAGCAGCTGTGGGCTTACCTTGGTGGCTGAAGCACCGTGGATGATGAGGGTTTCCTAGGAGTGGGCAGGTTCTGCTGCCAGCCTTTGCTTCTTTTCCATCCTTTCCCTCATCTGTGAGTAGGATGACCTTGCTGGGAATGAACCTGTGTGTTTGCTATGAGTGAAGCCCCAGTTCTGCTCTGTGGGGTGGGGGTTCAGTGGGACGTGCTTTGCCCAGGGGGGAAGCTCAGAGGGCCACTGAGTAGGGTGAGAGTTTTCTGGGAAAGAAGGGGACCCAAGGCATGGGTCTGAGGTATCATTTGGGCACCTGCTTGGTGTGGCCTTGAATTGCGTCTGTAAAAATGCAGGGCAATCTCATTTGGAGACTCAGTCCCACGTTTGGGAGTTTTGCCATGGCTTCACAAGTCAGGGCTGAGCTCATGGAAGGGTCTGAAGTGCCTCTAACCTACCACCTTGCCCATTACACTGTCTGTAATTGCCCACAATTTCCTTCTGAGTCAAGTGACGTGTAAGGCTGATGTTGGAAAAACCTAATGAAATACTACGTGACATCTCCAGCCCTGCCAGAGCAACAGTAAGAGATGAATACTTGCATAGTAGAGCTCTTGGGCACCCATGGCCCTGGCAAGCAGAGTTCTTTAATTTTCCCTCTGTTCCAAGCTTCCTCCTCACCACGCTGGTGAGATGATTTTCACTTGTGCAACTGCATGCAAATTCTTCGAATGCAGCTTGCTATAAAAGGTCTCATTTGCGTCCAGACGTGAAATAAATTGATGCAATATTCTTTTATTGGCTATCCCAATCTGATTTGCATTCATGGAGTTGCCGCTTGAGTAGCCGGAGTGGCTTCCCCAGCATTAGCAGGGAGTGCAGTCTCTGCCTTGACGGACTAAATGTTGAGTCATATGTTTGTGGAATTAAAAGAAAAAATGGGTCAGTTCACGTGCAGCCTTTGCTGCTTGGGAGCCCCTGACTTGGAGGCTCCAGAGCAGCATGCAGCAACTCTATGGACATGGTATCTTCAGTTTTAAAGGGGGTTGGAGAAATATTACAGACACCAGGAAAACCAAAGGAAAATACCAAATAGCTGAGGAGAAGCTGTGCTTCCATTAATGTCAATGAGTCATGTGAGAAGCATGGCTGCCGTGATCAGTCCTGTGCTTGTGTAGGAGAACTTCAAAAAACTACCAAAAAGGCAGTCACAGCTCTAGGTAAAAGGGAAATTTAAGTAGCTTCCAGTTATATTTTGAGCCAGTTTCCATGTTCCGCTTGCTGTGTCCTTCTATGTTTCCACATACATAATGCCCACACCCCCACCGCCCTTGTATCAGAAACCCAGTTCATGATCTGTCATCAAGGTTTTTTCTGTAAATTTAATTCTTTCTCATCTGCTTGTGACTGTGGCTAAGATCTTCTCCTTTTCTCAAAGGTTTGCAATCCCTTTCAAGAAATGCATGCAATCTGTTTGAGTCGATCTGTTTACTCAGAGAATTGTTTTTGCGAGATTAGGAGCTCCTCATGAAAACCCAGACTGAACAGTCATGTGACAAAGAACCTGGAATTCACATCAAAACACTTGGCTTTAATGCTAAATCCTACAGTTCCAGCAGTCTGTGGGTTTTATCCTCATATTTAACATTGAGTATATACTTTGGGGCTTTGCTGGTGGGGAAGGATGCAGGCCCCTGCCCACAATATTCTTGTTCACTGCTGAGGGGCAAATCAGGGGCTGCCTGGTCAGCACAACCCTGAGCTCTCCCTGAGTGGCTGCTGTCCTGCTGCAGTTGCCATTTCTGCACAGGGCAGGACGGAGGCACTGCTCTGGTTCTCCTTCCCTGTCTCCACAGTGCAGGGGGTGTTTGCCTGGGCTGTGTTTTTCCCTCCTGGGATGCTGATGCTGTTTCTGTGGAACACTGGAGTTTATTGGGATGGACTGCGTGCAGCTCATCCCTGCTACCAAGGGGCCTTTTAGCAGACAAGTCTGAGCTACTGCCCCCATGTAAGAGTGAATAATAATAGTTTTTATTTATTAATAACATTAGTTGTAATAATAGGCCACTCTTCCATAGCAGGAGCAAGTCTGTGTGATTAAGACTTAATTAATCATTGTGATTAGCTTTGCTCAAATCAGCTGAGAGCTGTCCAGCTGCTTTCAAGTGTTCCAGTCTCCGTTCCTCCAGAGATAAAGATGTTTATGTGTCAGAAGGCCCTGGACACCCTTTCTTCACCACGACAGCCTTGTGCAGGGGGCTGTTTCCACTCTTGATTGTGCAGGGTCCTGTCTCTTTGGTCGTGCTTCCCCACTGGAGCTGCTGTCCCAGCTGTTCCTGCCCCCCACACTGGGCTGGCTGTTCTGGGGGCTGTGTTCCTCTCCCTCTCCCTCTCCCTCTCCCTCTCCCTCTCCCTCTCTGTCAAATTCATGGCAGGCAGGAATGGGAGGAGAGTTTGTCAGGCACAGAGAGGAGAAGTGCTCACCGTGGCCTTGCTGCTGTAACAGTAGTGCCTGGGGCAGGGGGATGTGTGGTGAACCGAGGGTGTGCCTCCTTCCAGTGTTCCAATTCTGCCTCAGCCTGAGGGAGAGCTGTGTGATCTCCAGAGGTATTGTTGACCCTGCCTTTTGTTTTTCCATAGCACATGGGCAGGTGAACAAGCTGTGTAGCATCTCCCCAGAATCTCCCTTCGGAGCAGGTACCCTCTGTCCTGCACCACCACACATGCCTTCTCCTTTATCTGTATCTCTGAATTTTTCCTGATTGACGTCACTATCAATCAGAGCAGAGATTGTGTGCACCCACTGATGATAAATGTAGTCATTCAGCTTTTAAGATTAGCATTTATTCCAACACTTCCTTTGTAAAATAGTATTTTGGCTCAGCTGATCCTTTCCCAAGGTGTCCAAGTGCCTCTAGCCATGTGAGTGCTCTACCTGGGATGCTCTAGGAACAGCCTTGCAAACGTGTCCCGGCACCCAAGAGTGCAGACCACAGCCTGCTGGGACCTCTGGGCTCAGAAGGGCCCGGCTCCCTGGGGAGAGGGTACTGGCCAGATGGTTGCCCAGAGAGCAATGGATATCTCTTTCCTGGGCAGTGAGGACTGGGTCCTCAAGGGCACCAAAGCACCAAACTCTGAAGCACCCTGAGAAACATCTGGATTCAAGCCTGTTCAGTGTGCTCCGGGATGACCTCGCTCGAGCAGGGAGGTGGGACCAGATGACCTCCTGCCAGCTGTTGTCTCTCCCAACTGGAGCCATTGTGTGATTCCATGACTCTGTGGAATGTCACCCTGATGACTCCCATGGCAGGGGCTGGTGGCACAAATGTGGTCCTGGGTCCATCTGCCAAACTTCGATCTTTCAGTGAGTGATGAAGGGAACATATGCAGAAAGGCATTTTTTGTATTGATGTAGGTGTCCTGCACTGAAAAAATAGTGTCTAATGCCTCCTGCCATTGCATGCCTAATGCTGGCTAAGTGGTCGTTTTCTTTCCATTACTCACAGGATCATACGGACCAAGGTGCAGCAGCCACCCAATCAGCAGGTCCCGGCCTCCAGTCACAGCATAGGTAAGGAAAACTTCTTTAAAATACATTAAAAAAATTCATAATGGGTTACAAATATTCTGAAGAACTTTTAATCATTCTTATGGACAGATAATTCTGCATAAAACACTTCAGCACACGTGCTAATGTGCCTTCTTTGTCATTCTCCAAGGGCTGAACATAGTAAATGAATTTTATAAATACTGCTAAAAGGTTTTGAATTTTACTGATTATTATGATAAATAGCTTTCACCATGAGACAGAAAATTGAAATCTAAACCAAAAAACCCCCACTAATAGGGGTCTATAGAATGTCAGATAATTAAAGTAATAAATCAAGAAAGGGATACTTATTCATAACATTTTCTGCATCATTAGTCAGTAAGTAGTTTTGAATGTGTTTTTTTCATCTATCAACCATCCCTTCCATAGTTCTTTGTGCACTTGCAGTCTTGAGTGAAGAGGTAGCAAAACTTTCTGAACTTTTAATTCAGCCACAGAACAGTGATGCTGCACCCTGAGGGAGGTGATGCTGGCAGAGGGTGACCCAGAGGAGAACCCCAGGCGGGTGAGACACCCTCAGCCCTTCTCCTGGCTGACGGTGTCTTTCTATGGAGGGTGGGTGCTTCTGTGCTGTAACGCAGCAGGGATGGAGGGGCTCAGCTGGGGCTGACGGCTGCTCTCCTTCTGTCCCTGTTCCATGAAACCCATCAGGGCACAGGTCAGCCCTTGCTTCATAGGAAGTGGTGTGGGGGCCCTAGTTTCTCTCTGCCTTTATGGTGTCACCTGTGATATGGTGAAATGCTTGCTGCTTCTCTCTTGGCAAGGGTGTGCTGGCACCAGGAGAAAGGGCGTGGAAGCGCAGAGCTGTCTGCACTCTTTCAGCTTGTGACCAGAGTCGTACTGCAGACCCTGTGCCCTCAGCCTTTCCCTGTGCCTTCAGAAAATACCAAAACAGTCTCAGAAAGCTTCCTGCATCTCACTGTGGTGGCTTAAGTGCTGTGTCTTCTTGAGAAAGTCAAGAGCAGAGAAGAAAATTCTTGTTTCTCGGGGCCTGGAGTTGATAGAGACAGCAGGGATTCCTGACATGGGTTTGCTCCGTGTGAGTTGTGTCTGGGGGTCTTTGGTGTGGTCCCACAGTGCATCCCCCCATCCCATCCTTGGGGTCTGCAGGATGATTTCTAGGGTGTAGGGACGTTTCAGGACAGGCTCAGTCTGTAAGCTGAGGGAGGTGGTGGTAGTGCTCCCTCCTCTGCCTGCTTCCACGAAGCCTTGGACACCCACAGCATCACAAGAACAGTGTTTGCAGTGCAGTCTGGCACATCCAGACTGGTGTAGGCTGTTCATGAGTGACCACCTGTGCTGGACACAAATGGTACCCTTTTCTCAGGGCTCTTGCAAAGTAAAATGGATTTAGGTCACATTTTGGGGAACCTCAGGGTCTTTCAGCTATCCGTCCCCCGGCAACGCCAGCTGTGCAAGGTCTCCACTGGCCAGAGGCTAATGGTGTCCTGGGGTGGCTGAATGATACTGTATTCCCCATCAGGGAATCAAACCCCAGTCTCCCGTGTGACAGCCGGGGATACTCACCACTACTCTAACAAGGAGGCTAATATGGCAGTGCTGTGGTCAGTGGAAAGAGGGAGGTACTGGAAGAGAAACTTTCCTTAGACGTAAAGTTGGTAGGGAAGCAGGAACATGGTGGGGTGCAGGAGTCCATGCATAGCTGGCACGGCTCGCGCCAAACTGAGCAAAAACCCATGCAGCCGGCAACGAAAGGCTCTTAAGACATGAAACACCGACCAAAACCCCATGTTTGTTCTCCTCGCACAGGCTGGTGGAGGCGGGGCAGCTAAAACCTGCCTTCTTTGGAGGAGACGTTCCTTCCAGAGCGTTTCCCTTGATTTGTCTCAAACCGGGACACGTGGTCTAACAGGATGGGGACTGCACACGTAGCACAGCAAGTACAGGTTGCTCTGCTCCCAGGAGGTTCCTGTCCCAGGAACCCTCTTGTGGCAGCTCCTCTCTCTGCACGACCGTGTTCCCAGCAAGCTCTGTCCACCTTGCTGGTGACGTGGGCTGCTGTGTCACCGGAGGCCTCTGCTGTCCCAAGCAATGAGCTTTTCCAAGCTCACCGACCCTCCTGTGAGATGGGGTGTCTGACTGCTAAGGAAAAGCATCTCCCATCCCACAGCACACCGACCCAAACCCTTGTGACGGGGACAAGGGCTGACCACGCCTCTGCTCCCGCCCCTGCACTGGGCTGCTGTGGCATGCTGCTGGATTGGACTGGGCATGGCTGGGCTGGGTTAGGGCTCTTCCCGAGCCAGAGGTGCCACACTGGCCAGCTGAGCCCAAGCCCACCTCCTTCATGCTATGGGGGGGATGCCTTAGATTTTAACTTTTATACTTTTCAAATTCTATATCGCCTAGTGTGTAACTTGAAGTTTCCTGTAGCTCGTGAGCTGCTCTCCTAGGCCAGAGAGACACAACAAAGCTTCTCTGAGCTTGCTATTCAAGGACACCCAGACTGTCCCAGGCCCAAAGATGTGAGCTGGGGCCTCTAGAGAGGTGGGGAAATTGAAGAAAGCTAAAGTTTTAATGGGTGAGTTTATGCTGATATGCAAATGGACCAAACCTATAACAGTGTGAAGAACTCGTGACCTGCTGTCCATCTTGGGGTCCATTTTGGAAGCAGCCTCTGGCTCCCCAGGGTGTTCCTTTGAAGGCCTTTCCAATAAATCCCTGCCTTTATTCCCTTACTCCTGTCTAGTCTCTGTTTCTAGGTAGCTGGAGAAAGCATCAGGGGCTGGTGGCTTTTGGGTAAGGTGGTGCCCGTGTTGTCCTGCGACTGACTGCCTGTCCTTGCCTTGCAGCCTCCACGGGATCTGTCACCCAGGTGTCCTCTGTCACCACTGACTCTGCTGGCTCCTCCTACTCCATTAGTGGGATCCTGGGAATCGCCTCCCCCGGCACTGAGAGCAACAAGCGCAAGCGGGACGAAGGTAGCAGGAGCTGTTTTCTGGGAGGGGGTGCGCATGGCTGCACTGCCAGAGGGCTGGGTCAGGGCTGGGGCGGCTGCTGTGTGTTTGTGATGTGATGGAGATGTGGGCGTCCGCTGTCGCTGCTGGCTGCAGTGCAGGTTGGTTCTGTTTCAGCAGGACTTGGCCAAGGTCACAGACAAGCCGGGGTCCATCAGGGTGATCCAGTGCCCAGGAGCGGGGGCTTGTCCAGGTGTTTCGGAGAGCTATGGCAGTGTGTCAGTTTTGAGCTAGGTCTTCCTCCACACTGTGGAACTTTGGTGAATAGGGGAAGAGACACTACTGTGCTGACTCTGTAGCCACCTGAATTAGGAAATATCTGCAAAGAGATAGAAGATTAACTGCAGAGACATCTGCTGTGCTGCCTCTCCCAGGATGTTCTTCACTGGGGACATTTGTCAGTCTTGGAGGGTGGAAGGAACCACTGTCTGGTTGGGGTTGGATATTGCTGCTGCACTCTTCAGATCCACAGGGTGTATGGCCCTGTTTTGTTCTGCGTCCTACTGAAAACAATGTTTTGGAGAGAAGGTCACCAGAGACAGAGTGGAAGGTAAAAGAGGGGAAATTCTGTGTTGGTGTCTTATTAAAACACCTTTAGTTTAGAGCATTACTTTCATTTTGGAGGAACCTACAGAGAGAAGCTGAAGCCATGGCATTGGACACAGTTTGTGTAGCAGAGGGGAAACCAGAACTGTAGTGGGGCTTTTTCAGCTGAGGACACAGAGGGCACGATGAGGAGGGGTGAGTGCCTTTGCTGCTGAGTCACGCTCCTGCCTCTTGCTGAGAAGCACCCACGTTCCTCAGGTCTGGCACTGCCCTGCAAACAGTGCGGGTCCAGATCTCTGCACTGCCCCCACTGTCCCTCGCTGCCCAACTCCTCCTGGATGGAGGGGGTGGTTGGTGGGTGGGCTGAAGCGGTAGTGGCACCCCTCAACCTTCCCCCCATCCCCTGGGGGAAAAGTGGCTAAAATCAGCAGCCTGGCACCTGAGCTGTACAAACAGGGTCATGTGCCTGTGCATCCTTTAGTGGAAACACATGATCAGGTTGCAGAGTAGACCCAGATTTACTGAACTGGGAGAAAAACTGCAAGAGGTTGGTGGGGCCAGTTTCAGCCAAGTGGGAATTAACCTGATGGTGGGAGTATAAAACTCCTTGTGCTCAGGTTCTTGCTAAGTATACCATTGTTACTTAACTCTGTGACTGTACACCTGATATTTTTTTCCAAATCCAGGTCATAAATGCATAGTTTAATATATGTGTTAAAAGCATGTAGGGTGGAAGATTTGTATTTTATCAGCCAGGTCAGGAGAGAGGCTCTCTGTATTGACACCACCTGGCTCCTGTGCCACAGAGCCATTTCTTGGCTGCCTGTGAGAAGACTCTGCTTTAACTGCAGAGAGGAGGATTAAGTGTTTCCTTGAAAAGCAAAAGCAGTTCCAGAAGTAGAGCTGAGAACCTTCTCAGCTTTTTTCAGTTCACATTCAGAAATGAGCATGTGATTGCTGAAGCAACCCCCATCAGTTTGGCAGGATGAGTCATGGGGTTTGAGCTCCTAAGCTGGACAATAATGCTGTCCTCAGCAGGCTGCTTAAACTGCTTTTATAATAGGCTCAGGGCTGCAGGTTTGGAGAGGCCAAGTCAGGTACTCCAACATCTTTGTCTGTTGGGGGGATCCCTAGGAGCATCCCTAACACCCTTGCTATCCTGCTTAGCACAAGGTCCTTCTGGATCGGTGTGGGTCAGTGCATCATGCCCATGGAGGTGTCCCAAGGCTCTGTACCTGCTCTACATTCCTCTGATGCGAAGAGGAGAAGCGTGTCACCTAATTATGGCCTGTATCATGATGTAGATGCACAAGCGGCAGAGCTAATTTAACCATTTCCCAACTCTGGAGAGGCTGGCTCCACAGAGAGCCCCTCACATTATGGCCTTTCTCTGTAGCTGCTGGAAGGTGAGCGCGTGCTGCTCTGCCTCTCTGCACGCATTTCTTGGAGACACTAGCTGTGCAGTGCTGTCCAGACGTCCTGGTTGCCCTCAGCCTGGGGGTGAGGTGGGGTGGACTTGCCCTTCCAGCTGCACTGAGCACTTGATATAATTCATTAACCAGTTTTGTTCTCCTCACTCCTGACATTTTTTAGCAGATGCCACCAGTCTTTAACCCAGTGGGGAGCTTGCTGGGTAGCAACAGGGGCAAACCAAATCAGACAGTCTTTATTGGTTTATATAGCTGAAGGTGTCATTTTTTCCTCTGTTGTAACATGGACTTGGAGCAGATGTGCCTTCGTGGGGGATCAGTTGCTTTCACTTTTGGTTAAAGGACATGCTACTGGAGACTGACACGAAGAGCAGGCTGCTCCGTAATGAGGCAGAGAGACACAGGCAGCTGCTGCAGCCCCCGGCAGCGGAGGATGCCGGGCAGCTGCCTTGCTGTTCTGCCTGCAGATCATCGCCTCAGGGGCAGTGGCTGCAAGTTTGCCCAGCCCTGCAGCTCAGGGAAGGGCTGTAGAGGTGCCGGTGGGTGACAAGGGTGCACAGAGTGACCATGGTGGGGTGCCTGCTCTCTACGGGGTCTGTTTTAGGGCACCAAGACCCCAAGTCAGAGCAAGCTGAATGCTCCATCCAGTGCTGACAGCCAGCGTACGTATAGGGGCTGGTTTCACTGCATTGTCAGCAGGTGGTTGGGTGAGTGGTGGTGGTTTCATGATGGACAGCTGACATGTTTTGGGAAGTGCTGAGCATCCCCTGTCTGTAAGTCAAAGCTTTCTGAAGTGAGGTTAAATAATCCTTGTTGCACTGAGAAGAGGACGGGAGAGTCTTTTGTCCACAGGCAGGTGCATAGCAGACTGGGCACAGATATGGTGCTCAGGACATGTTTTGGGGATGAAGGAGGTTGCTGGGCCATAAGTGCTCTGGAGGATTCTCTGAGGATGATGGGGGAAGAAGGGCCAGTGCATGGCAAGGCAGAGCCCAACCCTCCTTCTCCCTTCACTCCTCTCTTTGCCAGCCCTGGTCTCCATCCTGCAGAGCTGTGCAGGTCTGGTAGAGATGTCAGAAGGGCTTGCGCCCAAGTGTGTTTTTGTCATGCCAGCTGAGAGGGATCCTGGAGCAAGCATGCATGCCTGAGGCTTGCGATGTGCTTCCCACTGGGGATGTCCTTGTGAGCTGCAGCTGTCTCCATGGGAGAGTGACATCCCTCCACCAAAGGACTCCTGCATCTCAAAGAGCCCCAATTTGTGCTCAGTGGGAATCATGTTGTGCCTGCTGGTCCTTTCCAAGAGTGTTCACAGAGCAAGGGGAGCGTGTGGGGGTGATGCTGGCTGCCATGGGGAGATGCTGGGTGTAGCTCTGTTGCACCTTGTGCAGAGCCCTCTGCTCGCTGGTCTGTAGAGGGCTTGAGCTCCTCAGTCTGAGCATGTCTGAATGCAAATCTTGCCTTCAGTGCAGGCAGCTGCTGCTTGTGCTCTGCTGCAGCTGTGGATACTGTCAGGGCTGGGCTGGGGCTGGGGGAAGAATCTTGTTCCCATTCTCTTGCAGAGGCATGAGACTGCCAGTGGGTTTATGGACAGACTGGGAAGACTTAAAGAATCTCTGTTCTTGTGGGTCCTCCTTGCTTTATGCAAAACACGAACCATTTCCCCACAGGGGAATAATGCCCTTTTGGAGCAAATGCTGCAGGCTGTGTTGGGGTGTGAGTGCCTGACCTTCCAGAAGCATGCTCGTGCCTTCACTTCTGACACAGAAATGTGCAGAAGTCTTTAATACTGGCAGGTAATAGGGGCAGCAGGTGAACGTGAACAGCAGCTAAGCCAGTCTGAAATCTGTTTGCGTACGGTAGTTTCTCTGCAAGTCCAGGACGGCTGTCATGTCCTAACATTACTTGTATGCTATTGAAATAGAGACCGTCAACGGGCACAGAGGTCATGTGGCCCATCCTGCTGTGGCTAGAGTCATAGAATATCCTGACCTGAAAGGAACCCACAAGGATCATCAAAGTCCAAATCGGGGGAAGAAAGAAAAACAAAAGCAAAAGCCCACTATAGGGTTATCACTGCCCTGGCACAATGTTAGAGTGTGCAAGCTGGCACCCTCCCAGTGGGTGTCTGCTGATGCAGGGGTCTGCACAGAGGGGCATCATGTCACTGCTCGGCTCACGTGCAGCCATGGTGGCACGGAGGACAATCTGTTTCCTCGCAGGGACATGGGCTAGACCAGTTGGCCTGTGGGCTTCCCTTTTATAGATGCAGCTGATTCAAGCAAAAGGCTCTATGCAACCATAAGCGCCTGATCGCAAACTGTCTGTGGCCCAGTCTGCCCAAATTCAGCAGGACATCCTCAACAGAGTGCCACACAGGATGCATGTGTCTGCTCCCCGCCTGCCCCTCCTTGGTGCAAGAGAGGTTAAACAGATTTAGATACCTGCACCAAAGAGCTGCAGAGATCATATTTCAAATTCAATATTAACAGAGACTTCTCAGCAGCGGAGGCATTTGGGGAACTGAAAGCAGCGTGCCAGGAAACTTCCACTTGTAGCAGTTGTTTTGTTTCGTTTTGTTTCCATTCTCACCAGCTATAGTCCAACATTGATGCCAGCATCTGGTGTGATGATGTAGATGCTGGTGCTTTCTTTCCTTGACTGAAGTCTTTGAGAAATGCCTCTAATCACAGATATGGTGTGTTCCCAGGTGTTTGGGTCACGGCCTTCTGTCTGAGAGAACAAGCCTCCAAAGGGGCTGGAACACTAATAGGAATGAGAAGGAAATGAGAAGGATTGCACACAATGGTGGGTGTGGAACATCCCATTTCACAGCCACCATGTTTTCCTGAAGGGATGCCCTGGCTCAGGCGTGTCTGGGTATCCAAGCAAGTGCTGACCTGTGCGCTGAAGCTGACGGGAATATTTCCAGTGACACCAGCAGCATGGCCACTGCTGAGGTCAGCGGGAGAAGTGCTTGGCAGTGACAAAGGTGGACAAGAGCTCCCCAAGCCAGTGACTTGTCTGGGGACAGAGGGACAGAGAAAAGCAAAGCATACAACTCAGTATGAGTGAGTGTTTCTGTATTTTGTGTCTTTCCTCCGTACTAGGCTCATGAGCTATGCTTTTCCAGAGGGACAGAAATAAGAAACTACACTCACATGTAGGCAGAGGTTTGAAGGGTTGTGTGCACAAATGTCTTGGAGACTGCATGAGAGGGTCAGTGGCCTCCTAAGGGAGGCCAGCATGGAGTAGCTGCTGCCAGGTTCTTCTGTTATCTCCTCTTGTGGTCAAGGGACAATGCGCCAAGGTATCACCTTTAGGAGGCTGCTGGAAAGGCTTGTAAATTATTTTTTCTGCTTTTGTATTAAGTCCACTTCTTTAAAAGCTGAACACCAGGAACACAGCTGGTGCTAAGCTTTCCCCAAAATAGTCAGGTGTGATGTCCACATCTCTGTGACGGAGGCTGTGCCATGGCTTGCAGTGTGTACACGTGGCAGATGGATATTGTCCAGGGGCATTGTGCTGCTCTGTCTCCTTATGGTGGAGACAAACACACGCCGGTTCTGCCCTCTTGGTCCCAGTGTCCTGCCCATGATAGCAAAGAGCTCCCACCTCATCACTGAGCTTTGTGCCATGGCAATGCCCTGGGTGGTGAGAGCTGCTGTGCCAGCCTGTAGCTCCATGGAGGGCCCAGGGTTATCAGGAGAGGCGTACCAGCCCTAAAGTCTGTCAAGAGAGTGTAAACCCCCCTTCCCAGCTATGGCTTTCCACATTTTCATAAAAGTAAAGTAGATCTTACTGTAGGTACCCTGGTAATGGAGATACTACTCCATCAAATACCAGAATCTTTGGTCTCTGAGGGCTGGAATGTGGGACTCCTCCATCCACTCAGACACCCCTCTTCCTGGCAGTCAGTGCTGGCTCCTCGTGTGCTCTCAGGGTCCTGCTCATCCCAGGACACCTCTAGTGAGCATCTGCTCTGGTCTAAAAGCCCTCTCCCTTCCTGAAAAGGGGTGGGTTTTCCACCCACCCCAGATTTATTCTTTGTGGTTTCCTGAGTCGGTTTAGGCACTTTTGACTTGGGGTGCTTGAGCATCCCCGTCAGGGAGGACTTGCTGAATGAGGGGTCATGGTGCTGGCCTAGGACTATGGGTGGTGACAGAGCCCACAAAGGTGTTTGTACTGCCTACCCACACTCTCAGCGTCTGCAGGAGAAAATCACATGTTGCAGCCAGCAGGTGATGGAATTCAGTGCATAAATTAACCACTAGTGAGGTCCGGTGTTGACACAATTCCCTATTACTTGGCTCACTTCAGATAGTGACCAGAGCTTCATGGTGCTGGGGATTGATGGTATCCTCTCCAGCTCTTTCTTGGGGTCTGCTGCACCATGCAAGTGTTGTGCAAAGGACCGAAGCCTTTGGGAATCTTAACTGCGAGGGAAACAGTTAAAAGAAGAAAAACAGTGAGAGGAAAAAAGCAGGAGGTCATGGAGAGGAAAAAAACCCACCTGGCAAATAGAAACTTCAAGTTTATCATGTCAAAGGACTTAAGGGTCTCTCTGGGCAGTGGTGAGCAGGAAGAGAGACTGCCAAGTGGGTGGGAAGGGGACTGACCTGGCCTCCCGGCTCTATCGCATGGCTGGGCACACGCCTAGGTGGAGCACCTGGGATGCAAAGACCCGACTGCAAAGCCAGCAATAGCTGGGACGAGGCAGTTGGAAAATGCATAAAAATCAGAAAAAACCCTCTGTACTGAAGGCAATCAGGTGAAACAAGTGGAGACATCCAAGCCCACACAGAGGTGAAAGAGAAAGAAACCCCCTCCAGAGTCCTCAGGAAGTTTACTTTAATGATTTCTAGCCCCACTTCAGCAGTTCTTACTCACTGGAGTTGTCTTTACCCCAGGGAATAAGTCCAGTGACTACAGTGAGATGGAGCTTTTGAAGGGAATGAGGTTTTGCAGGGTCAGCAAGTACTGATCTGAATTTCTCCTGCTGATGTAGACTGTCCTTGGTATTCAGGCTTCTATTCCCTGGGTTGCAGAGCAGGTTGGGCTATTTGTCCCATAATTTCTTTCTCTCCTCAGAAGAGATGGTTTTCCCTCACCACACAGACACTGACATTATAATTTTAAATAGGGTTTGATGTGGGCTTTGCTATTACGTTGCAACGATGGCTTCATCTGTGCTATATCCAAAGTGATCTATTTTTGGTGGAGGTTTTATTTATTTTTTTAGCATTTCATTGCAAGCTCATTTTTCAGTTCTTGGACGTAATTTCGGAGAACACTTGAAGTTTTCTTCCAGTTTTTGCATTTGCCTTTTGTGTACCTTACTTGGTCCATTCTGAACATGCTGAACTGGCAACAGGCTCAGGCCATGCTGGTGGTTTGATGCCAGCAGTGATGATGTAACTCACAGATGATGTATTGACACCAGCAGTGATGGTGTCACCTGCAAATGATATTGGTTTGACATCGGCAGTGATGGTGTCACACGTAGATGGTTGTGGATGCCTGGAGGAGGAGTTTGAGTGCCCCAGGGCATAAGGATTAAACCCTTGAGTGTTCCAAGAACCACTCTGCATCTGTGGGCTTATTGGTGCTGATCCAGCCATCCCAGACATTAGCAGGAGCAGCTCAGCTGGCACAGGATTTCTCCTTGAAATTTCATTCCTCATGAAATTCTAGGGAAAAAAGAATAAATACAGGTCAGCTCAGATCTCCACTACAGCAGCACTAAAATAATGTAGTCTCAGTTTCTGAGAAAGTTCTGCATGTCTGAATGTAGGAGCTGGTGAGGGTTGGATGGTCGAGATGGATGGAGACGAGAGATCTCTGGGGTCAGGTCTTGGAGTATGCGGTTTATTGCAAAGGGCATGGGTGCAGGG
>WEIT01006154.1:45038-136566 GCA_013389985.1 Dryoscopus gambensis | reverse complement strand
TGCCTTCATTTCAATCTCACTTGTAGTTTCTATATTCCCAAAATCTTTTGCCAGGCAATCATATTTATAAGGCTTTCCTGTTTCATCTTCCCCAACATCTGAATTCGTGGGAACGAAACAAAAAGCCATTTCAGCCTCCAAACTGAGCTGTTCTGATGTTTGAGAGCAACATGTTCTCCTGAGTTATGCTCAGGCAGGATGGTATTCTGGGGAGAGAAAGACCAGGCTCTGCCCAGCCAGGTGATAGAGCCTGTGGGCTGAGATCCTCCTAGTACAATCTTCAGTTCTGTCAGGCAGCGGAGCATCCCACGCTCTTCACTGTCAGTGTGTGTCCCAGCTTCCTCATGATGCCGTGAGCTGATAGCGTGCTGGACACCTGGGTTTGCTGGCACCCCTGTGCGCTGGGGTTCTGCTGCTGTTGTAGTATCCGTGTCCGTGGAGAGGAGAAGAGAGAGGCAGCAGCCAGGGATTGTGCAGAAAAGTGATTTATCTCATTATTTACAACCCTTCTTGTAGACTTCTTGCTTCATAGTGTAATTGGTCAATGCCTCAGCCACCCCTTAGGGTGATTGGCTGAAATCTTAGACCGTCCATTCTCAAAATATTTTTCTACTGTATTATAAACAAATGTTAGCAAGGTTACAGGTGTCCATAGCTTAAAAAACGTTACTGATAGCTTCTGTGAGAGAGAAAAGTCTCTCACGGGACAGAAAACAGCAAGAGAAGTCCTTGCTAGCAGCATTTTTGTATCCACATGCTGCCAGTTCATGACCTCTGTGGGATCCCTGTGGACATGGGCATGGCCGGTTGGATGGAAGTGGCTGCTGTCCCAGATGAGGATGTCCCCATGGCTCGCCTCTGAGGGGTGTGAGGGACGGGCTGGTTCTGCCCTGGCCTTCAGTGATGCTCACCTGTTCAGAGCTCAGCACAGGAACACTCCCTGCCAGCGCAGCTGCCCTTTCTGAGCAAGAGGGCTCCCAGCTGTCTCGTGTGCACATCGGGCACGTTTGTCGCTTTTCTCCTAATGCAGTCCCCGGGGCCCCTATTTTCTAGAGAGCTCTCCTCTGCCTCTGAGGTGAAGCCCTGCCAGTTTGCCACTGGCTTCAGCAGAGCTGGGATTTTCTCAGAGCAGTGTTAATGAAAAGCCCAGACTTCTACCACTCCTTACAGCCCCGCTGTAGCTCCAGCTGTTCTCATCAGGAGCTGTCGACTGCTTTTCAAGGAGCAACCTCTTCATACAGATTTAGCTAAAATTCAGTTTAGGGGCAGGTGACTTGACAGATCATCCTGATGGTGCCAGTAATGCGGCTGGCCAGGATTCTTTTGTGGGAATGCATTTTTGAAAGAAGAAGAAGTTTTGTGGAAAAGCAGGACTTGTCAATTTTGATGGACGTTTGTTATAAATGCTAATATAAAATAAGTAGAAAAGTCACGAGCAAGATGAATAATTCTGATTTGTCAAGAAATTGGTAGAATCCAGAGAGGAGAAAATGCTGAGGTGCAGTCACAACGCATGCATGTACCTCTGCAGAGCAGGTATCTATGTGTTTCTCATGCACCTATCACATATATGTATATACAGACAGAGGTGATCAAAGTTTTGCCTCACAATGGATAAATTATATTACTCACAAACTTTCACAATTATTAGTCCACCTTTTAAATGATGACAGTGATTTTTGAGAGGTCTGAAGAACAAAATCAAGAAAGGATCGTTTGGCTTTTTGGTGGTTAGTTTCCTTCACATGCTGCTCCTGCCCAAGGTGTTTCTGTGAGAAGAGGATCACAGATTTGGGATTTTCCCTGTTTTCATGTTTGTACATCAGTGTCTCTTGGGTCGGCATACATCTGCACTGTTGAAACAAATGCTTGAATTTAAAACATGTTTGAGATGAGGGAGCTTAGGGGAGCTGCAATGGCTCAACCTCGTTTACCCTGGAAAAGAGATTTGGCCAGTTGCAGGTGGTGGCTGGAAAGAGGCAGGTGCTATATTCCTGCATGAGAGGTTCAACACCAAGGCTTTAAGTAAACGGTTTGGCACCTCTGTGGTATCAAGAGCTCTCCATGTATTTCTGTGTCAGGCTTTCTCTGTGCCCCAGAATCAGTAATGGAATTTCCATTGCCTTGTTCCATCTTTACAGTGGGGTGACAACCAGTGTGGGGGTGTGGCTAGGCCAGGGTCTCCCTCCTCTCCCAAGTGTGCTCCTGCCCCTAGGGAGGAAGTAAACAGTTCTGCAGGTAATGGCAGGTCAGCTGCCTTCTCTGTGGCTGCCCAAAATGCAGCCCTAGTACCAGGATTATCATGTAAGGACTGAAATCTGCTGCTGTCACAGTTGGTTCAAGCAATTCAAGCTTACTGGGATTTTAAAGTCAGAATTATTTCCTTGACTGAAATGAGAGCCTCCTGAAATCCTGAATGATAGTGGAAAACCACTTTTTCTGTTGGTGCTTTGGGAAGCTCTGGAGTTAATATTATAAGCTGTAATTGCTGTTGCTGCCGATCGGGAACTTCCCCACGAGCAGACACAGCAAAATAGTGAGACGCAGAAAATGGAGGTGTCCTGAGACTGGTGGCTTTCTCCAGTTCAGTTTTTGTCAGCCATGTCTTCTGTGTGTGTTCTTTTCACTGAGGGTTGTTCATTGCTAGAGGTGGTTGTGCAGTATTGCTTGAATCCTGCCCATTTTGGCCTCTCCTGGTATTTGCAGAATAGTCCCATTGGGGATTATTTACATCAGACTTGGTGACTGAATTTTGCCCTTTGTGTGGCTTTTAGCTAATTTTATAAATAGCTGGTCATACGGAGTCTGCAGGAGCGTTGGATTCACGCCTGCAGGCTGTCTGTATTTCCTGGATGCGCCGGAACTTGAGAAGAGCCCCTTTAAAAATTTGTCATGGTGTAGCGATGAGGACATGGTAGAGCATGGAGAGAGCTGTAGTGCTCACAAAAGGTGGGGGTTTCCTTGCTGAGTCTTGTGCTGAAGCACGAACCTTGGGTCACGGCTTGCTCTGCCACGGCGCTGCAGATGGACACAGGGGAAGACGCTTCTCGGCACACAGGCACTGGCTCAGGTGTAGGCGGCATGTGCAGGGCACGGGAATGTGCCATCAGCCCCAGGTGCTTGGGCTGTATGCATGCCCTGCACCTCCTGAGGCACAAGCAGCCTGTGCCTGCCCAGTGGCTCTCCAGGGTTCTAGACATCCAGCAGCTCAGGCAGAGCAGTGACAGTCAGCAGCAGCAATCACCAAAAGCTGTATTTTGTGGGCATCCAGATGTGCTGCAAAAAGCCAAATCCTTCTTTTCATTCTTTTTTTTATTTGAGAACACTTTTGTCCTGGTTTGACAGGAAGGAAGTTTTTTAAGGAAGGTGTAGTCAAACCAATCATGGATTAGAAGTGAATATTGACATCTGGTGTGGCCACTAAGGAGATGTGTCACCTCTGAGAACATGAGGAGATAAAGGAAAGATTCACAGAGGTACTTCCTTTTGTGTTCCGGTCAGTGAAAGGAGCAGATCTCCCCCGCCCAGCCTGAGGCCTGGGCCTGGGCCTGGGCCTGGGCCTGGGTGGGGGAGGGGCAGCCATGCGGCCCGAAGTCACTCGGCCTGAGGAGAGAGGTAGGCCGGAGCCTGGAGAGAGAGAGAGAGAGGTGGAAGGGAATGAACTGAGCCAGCTTGCAGGATGGAAGGGTGGAGAGACGAGGAGATGGTTCTCTACCCTCTGCCCCCCCCCGCTCCTAGAGAGAGANTGATGCCAAGTGGATGAAGAAGGAGAGAGGATGAAGAGGGTGGGGTAATGCTCTCTGTCTTCAGCGAAGAAGACCAGGAAGAGGGTGTGGTGGTTCCCTCTGTCTTCGGAGCAGAAGACCAGGAAGAGGGTGTGGTTGTGCCCCCTCTCTTCACAGCAGAAGAAACCCTCGGCCCCAGGGGTTATAAAATGGGGGGGACTCTTTGTCCCAAAAAGGAGCTTCTGGTACTTGGTAAAGCGTCATTGAATCCTGAGGGCAGTCTCAATCCATGGATGGTGGTGAGAGCACCAGACATGGAAGGACACTATGGTTTGCAAGAGAGACTCCTCTCTTCTTAAATGAACTGAGAATTGATTATTTGAGTATTGGTAACCGATCAGAAAATCCAAGGTTTTGTCTGATTGTGGGAAGGGTGGAAGTTGGGAGGAGGAGGAATGTTTCAGAGAGTTTTCATGTTTCCTGTGTGTCTCTTTCCTTAATGTAGATTAATAAAGTTTTTTTCTATTTCTAAGCTTGAGCCTGCTCTGCTCTGTTCCTGATCACATCTCACAGCAGTAAAAATATATTTTCATGGGGCACTGGCTTGTGTCCAGTGTCTAACCATGACAACTTTACAGATGGAAAAGGAAGTCCTGATCGGGAAAATCTAGAGACGGGTGTCCCTACCTGCTCCAGTAGGACGTACGAGTGTCTGATAGATGAAGTATTGCGCTGGTGTTTTGCTGAACTTCTGCAACAAGACTGATTGCAACTTGTCTCCCCGTTTCATATCCATTCAATCACAGAGTCACAGAATGGTTTGAGTGGGAAGGACTCTTAGAGGCCATCTAGTTCCAGCCCCCTGCCATGGGCAGGAGCACCTTCAACTACTCCTAGTATTCAACTAGATATTCAGCTAGACCTTTTCTGTTTCGTGTGTGCTTCTGCGTAGTCTGCCCCAGGTGGTCTGAGGTATGTTTCTCTGCAGTCCAGCTCTTCTGTCATGACACGAGTGCCCTCATGCCATTGCACTCCACCCATAATGCTGGAGCAACTTTTCTTGAGCTTGGAGTCAGTTTCAGAGCCATGGCCTTTTCCGTCTCCATTTTCTTCATGAGCCCTAGCTGGGGAGGTACCTCCACAGCTTCCTCCTTGTTCTTGGGGTTTCTTGCTTCTGGGGCAGTGACTGTCCACATGATGGTGCCCATGACTTCAGAGACAGGAAGAGCAGTTGGTCTTCCGAAAGCAACTGATGTCTTTTCTTCAAATGACCGTGAGTGTGGAGCTTGCCAATGTTTTATCTCATCTGAGATTCTGCTCAAAGATATTTGTAGTCAACATACACCTATGGTAATTCCTGTAAGGTTATGGTTCTAGCTGGAGACTGATTTTCCTTTGCTCCTGCAGATCCATATTACAGGTGGAGGTTAGAAATCAAGGATTCTTGGCTTAGATGTCTTACGTTGAAAGGAAATCCAGTTAAAATCTACTATCAGCTGGGCACTGATCTGGCTGATTTGAGCATGGCAAAAGAGAGGTCTACGGTGGTGGTCAGGGCATTGAAATTGTGTCAGGTACTAACATCAGTGAAATGTGATGGTTTTGTGATCACATGGGCACTCCATCTTTCATAAAACTGCTTCCCTGTAGCT
Source organism: Dryoscopus gambensis (assembly GCA_013389985.1). Classification (NCBI taxonomy): domain Eukaryota; kingdom Metazoa; phylum Chordata; class Aves; order Passeriformes; family Malaconotidae; genus Dryoscopus; species Dryoscopus gambensis. Next base: position 131,189 of record WEIT01006154.1, on the reverse strand, counting down.
CTGTAACGGGGTGGTGGCTGCATCAGCTGCTCCCTGATTTTCTTTGGTCACAGGCTGAGTAGAGATGTGGGTCCACCATCAGCACTTTGTTTGTTTAGGAACTTCCTGCAGCCTCATCATTATGGTTCTCTGACATCTTGCAAAATGGTACACAGCCAGGAAAAGATGTCCCTCACAGGACTTAGAATCATACAATCACAGAATGGCTGGTTTGAAAGGCACCATTAAAGGCCATCTAGTCTGACCCCCCTGCCATGGGCAGGGACACCTTCCACGAGACCAGGACTTCAGAGATGCTGATTAGCAGAGCAGGACGAGGTCTATAAGATGTTGCCCTGGTGGGAACGATGGCATCACAAGGTGCTTCTTCCAGGTGCTTTACACGAGTCACATCACCTTGTAGTCAAAAAAATATGAAGCAAGCAAACTTACAGTCAGGAAACATCTGTAAGAACAGCTTTAGTTGAGTGGTGGCTGTCTCACACAGCAGAGCCTCATTTCTCCTTGCTGCTGCAGGAACTGCTGGGGTGCTGGGTTTTGCCTGATGAGCTGTCACACAGCTCTGCTGGAGCAGGCACTGGTTTCACCCCCACTCTGCTGCATCTAATGGCCAGGATACATATCCTCTTCTTGCATTTCAGTGCATCATGAGAGAAAGAAGGCACAACCCTAGGGGAGAAGCTGTGAGCAGTTGATACGCAAGTCTGCACATCAAAGGCTTCATGGTGGCTGAGCATTTCAGGGGAAGACACCAGAATGTCTTACATTGGATAAACATGATTCCATCTCCCCCCTTTTAATTCTGAAAAATTCTTGTTGAACTTTGAGGTCAAGATACTCCTTCTGTTTTCACTTGCCTTGCAAAACAGTTTTCTGCAGCTGCTGTCCCTGGGACATTTGCCTGTCCGACTATTCTTTGGAAGGTCTCAAAATGATTGGTTTTAAGGCTTGTTGGACTGCAGCTGCCAGACTGCCTGAATACAGTTCCTTTGAGTTAGACAGATTTGATGGTGGAAGCTTTTAAAAAACTCAGACTCTTCAGAAGTGGTACTGTCTGATAACAGAGCTCAGAGTGCCTGAAGGCAGGCAGACGGTCCCATATCTTCCATGTTGCCTGGAAACACTTCAGCAATACCTTCTGGCTGGAGGTCAGAGCCCATGCAATGAGGAGCACATTCCTGCTCCCTTTACTCCACGTTTTCTTGGCTGGAGGTGAAGGGAAGACCTCAAACCCACTGGCAAGTCATCTCTCAGAGACCATGTTTGCTATGTGCTGTGGCTGGAGAGAGCTCAGGAGCCTCCTGCTGTGCCAACTGAGCTCCTCTGCATTTTCTTCCATCCACCTGTAATGGATTTTACACCTGAGAGGTTATTTTTGGTGGTATGATTCCTATCTGTCCCAAATGGGACATTTTGCCTCCTGTAACAATTCACAGAGCTAGACGGGGCTGCTGGTTTCATGCTGTGCAGCATCGACACATCATGCCCTTGTAAACATTGCTGTCAGCAGTGGCAATTCCATCTCTATTGTCCCAACAAGATTTCATGCTTGACAGTGCCTGACTTTTTTTGTCTGTAAGTCAACTAATAAGAAATAGTCATGTAACAGTCTTTTTCTTCTCAGATTCCTTGGGTTTGCGGTTGCTTCCTTGAGAACGAGCACCTAGCCATTCTCTCCCCATTCTCACACTGATTTTCTCCCAGGCAGGAGGACACCTGAGTTGGCATTTCTGCAAGAAGGAGGTTTTGTGGTAGGGCAGAGCCTGTCTTCTGCTGCCTAGCACCAGTCAGAGGACAAAGAACAGTCCCCATCCATCATGGCCTTGGATGGCAATGGGGAGAGTGGCCAAAGACTGTTATGGCACTGTTATGAGTGCTCAGAGATGGAAGGAACATAATTACAGGCATGCTGAATCCAAGGAAGATTATTTTGGAACAATTTAGGTGTGTGTCTTCGAGTTTCAAATTTGTGTAAGTGTTCAGTTTACCTCTTCTCCCTGTCTTGCACCTACATGTTACTTGTTGCAGCAGCATTTGGTGCCTGATGGTTTGATCACCGCAGCGTCTTACAGGGTCAGTTTACTTCAAAGAAGGATGTCAGGATGTGGGGATGCTGGAATCTGTCATGTTCCTCATAAAGTTCTGGTGTGTCAAATCAGTGTAAATCTCTGGAACCTCTTGGTCTTGTTTCTGAATGCTGAGTCTTGCTTCCAGATCCTTGTCACAGCTGAAGCAAATTCCCAAGAACGCTTTCTGCTAGGATGTCATGGATGAAAACAGAGCTGTTGACCTGATTTGGCTACCGAGTGTGGAACTGGTGCTACCTCACCACTCAGAGAAGTGGAAAATTTGGCAGTGGAGTATCCATGTGTAGTTTTCCTGGTCACCACTGGGGCAGAAGCCTCTGGCCACCAAGGACAAGTTCTTGCCAAGCTTCCCAAGAAGCTCATATTCTCTGTCCTGCCCCTCTCTGGGCAGACCCACAGGGAAGCTGGCATAGGGTGGGGGCTGCCCTTAGCACATAGCCACCATGAAGAGAGGACCTCTCAGACAGCAGAGGAAGTGGTGATCTCCAGCCAAGCCAGTCTCACCCAGCGGAAGCTGTTGGCACTATCCTCACTTCAGGAGTGATAAATTTTCCTGTGCAAGCCGGGAGCTTCAGCATCATTTTACACCACCACCCATGACCTGCTGTGTACCTGTTCGTCACCATGGAGATGAAAACAAATCAAAATTGTTAATCTCTACTCTGTCCGGTGACTCACTCAGCCAGGAGGCTTTCCTCACCCCGATATTTAAAAAATAGTAATGGTGCTACTTGAATTTGCTTCCTGACACCCACGCTGAGTTTGTAAGCTGGTCACATCTAACCAGTTACCACAAAATTGATTCTGGAGCCTTCAGTTTAGAAACCTGCAAGGTACATCTCAGGCAATCACGCTATCTCCATCAGGAACTGAATGAACCAGTCAATAATCAACATTGCCAAGGGTGAAGAGGTCTTTTCTAGTACCGTTGATTTTTTCTTTGTGGACATCTCTACAACAGCTGTATGGATGGGCAGATGGAATATAGATGGTCACCATGCATATATAGACCTACAGTGTATGTTTGCATTATGTGAAGAGACAGCTGCAGGTGTGTGTGAGCACACCAGTGTATTCCTCATAGCTGTTCTCTTGCTCTCTGACTGCACTGTTCAAATACATGGGCACAGGTTTTTACACCTTCGATCAAGGCATCACCTCGCTAAACCTGTACAGTTTCTGTCCAAAACCTTGTTGTGAAGATAATTGCCAACGCTGTGACAATCACCCTGGTACCTGGCGAGCCCAGAATAAACTCACCTGCATTTTTCTAAATAGCCAAAGAATTTTTGGATTCATTACAGACAGTTGTAACAGGTAGGACTTGGCTGATACGATACTACAACGTGTTCAGTGCTTGGCTGGATGAAGGTGCACGTGTGGCAGTGTGTTTGCTCTCATGCCGCACCCCTGCATGCCCCTTTCTCTGCACCCACTCAGGGCCCCTGTGTGTGTGCACAGCACTGGGGAGCAGTGGAGGTAGAGGTGTAAAGGCTGCCTCTGCATCCACAGAGGTTGTAGCTGATTTTTCTTGGACTTGTGCTCTCTGTTTATTTCCTTGGTGAACCCATGCGCTGTGTGGGAAGTCAGAGACAGTGTGGGCAGGGCTGGAGGGGTTTAATCCACTGCTGTGCTGCTGGGTCAGGTGTGGTCTGCACCTGAGGGTTCTTCATTGATGGTTAGCATTCACCTTTTCCTCCTGACTGCATTTCAACTCTGCTTTACCTTCCTGGTCCTCTCCCCACCCAGTTCTCACTGCTGCTGCCAGTCTCTGGCTGCCAGAGATGTTTGATTTCATCACTGATGCTCACCTCAAGCCCTCCAGCCCCATTAGTGTAAGGTGGTCCCATTCCCTTTCTCTCTCCCTGCAGGCATGGGCAGAGGTGCTCAAGGATATTGTGATGGGGTGTGTGTTTGCTTGTGAAGCGTGATGCTTTGGGGTCTTGTGCCAGAGGTTACCACTGGTTCTGGAAGGCCGCAGCAGTGAGGGGGTGATGTCTAACACATGGCTTTGGTGTAGGTGCCAGCAGGTGCCACATCTCGGTTAGACTTTCCCCAGGTGAGAGGAGACCAAGTGCTGCTTGGGTGGTGGTGTGCACAGGTACAGCCCCCATCCCCATGGCAAAGTAAGGAGAGCCCACCTGCAGCCACTGGATGGGTTCCTGCTCCCAGTGCTCACCATGTGCCAAAGCCCACTTGTGCACCTGCTTGTCATGGGAACAGCTTACAGTCTCTGGCAGCTCTGGCCACCCTGTCAGCTCCTGAGACACAACGGTCAGGGCGCAGCAGCCTGACCCAGCAAGGGTCTCTGCCAGTGGGACAAGCAGAAATCTGCATCATCAAGACGATGAGCATCTTGGGACAGGAGATGGCTGTGGCAGGAAGGAATGGGGTGGGCACACCCTGTGAGACCTGAAACCCATTCATCTGGTGGGTACTGGCAGCTGTTAAAAACAAATCATAAATGGCAATACCAGATACAATTGCACTGAGATGGCAGAGGTCCTGAAGAGTCCTGATGGGCTGGCGATAGTCAGCTGAAACAAATTGCCCACTGCTGTGATACCTCAGCTCCCAATAACAGAGGGCAAATGGCCTTCCAGGGAGAGATATAGATTTTCCTTTGAGATATGGAAAGGGAAATCAACTAAATTATGTTCGAACATAGGGATCTCCCTCCCTCTCTGTCTCTCTCTCTAAGAAAAAGAAGGGGAGAGAGAAGAAAGAAAGAAAGGAAATGAGGGGAAAGAGAAAGACACATAAAATAAGCTTCAGCAGGCATTTGCAATTTAATTGATATTTGGTGGCAGGAAGCCAATCAGTATAAGTAAATTGACGGTATAAGATAAAAATAATCGCCTAATGGGAAGCCTTCCCCCACGGCTGCAGCAGGCCAAATAAATATGGTATCGCGTGTCAAAGCAGCGTGGCGGCCCTTCCCGGGCACAGCCGCCAGCGGGGCTCAGCGCGGGCTGCGGATCATTTTTATGGCATCTGTCTCTGCTCCCTGAGAGCAGGCAATGAGGGGTTGCACATTGATTGCTGCTCCAGCCCTCAGCGGCTGAGGGAAAGGCTGTAATTAATGGCTTTATTTGCTGGAGCACTGCTGAGAACAATTGAGTGTGTAATGGTAACAACTGGTGCCCACATTCTGGTGGCACAAGAAGGTGTTGGAGCTGGTGGGTAGCCCCAAGGCACAGGGTGCCTTCCCGAGAGTCGTGTGCAGGGCATGACAGCAGACGGGATGTGACAGTGCTCGAGGGGCTTGGCTGGTGCAGGTGGGCATCTGGGGAATGATGTCAGGTGCGGGGTGGCAGCAGCGTGCGCCCAGTTAATCCCAGTGCTGGTGACAGAGCAGACTCTCAGTCATTGCCTGCCACAGTACCTTCAGGGAGAGGAACATTGGCATGGATGATAGTGGTGGGACCCCTCAGCTCCTGCTGGGGGAATTAGCAGCCTCCCTCTCCTAGCCCCTGGCCACTCCCATGTGCAGCAGTAGCAGAGTTACATATTACGAGTTTTCTTTTTTTCTTTTTCTGTCTTTCTTAAAAAAAAATGGTCTCCTTCAGAGATTTTACCTAAAAGTAGAGTGGTGCAATCCAGTAATTTTTGTGAACTCTGAGTGGTTTCGTCTTCCCAGCTCTGCCTTTGGCTGGAGTGTGGGGAAGTGGACATGGTTCTGCATGATTCTGTGAAGAACCCATGGCTACATGTAAATGTTTATGGATACACACCTGTATGTATGTAAGGAAGAAACATTTCAGGCAGCGTGTATCCTGAGTGTGTTTCCTTTCTTTCTAAAGGGCGTAAAGTCTAAAAGAAGGATGGGAAAGTGAAACCGCAATAAATGATGATGAACCTCTCCTAAAGATTCTGTAAACCTTTCTAAAGGAAGAGCTCTTGTGTTTTACAAAAGTAACAGGGGTACTTGGTGGGTGAGGAGAGACTGGTGCCCACCCAGGCATGGTTAGTCACGAGGAGTGATGGCTTATTTACATTTAAATGCTTCTAAATGTAGATGATAGACAGACAGACAGACAGATAGATAGGTAGATAGATAGATAAGTAATAGGACAAGGGGTGACGTCTTCAGACGCAGAGGGCAGGGTTAGATGGGACATTGGGAAGGAATTCTTCCCTGTGAGGGTGGTGAGGCCCTGGCACAGGGTGCCCAGAGCAGCTGTGGCTGCCCCTGGATCCCTGGCAGTGTCCCAGGCCAGGCTGAATGGGGCTTGGAGCAACCTGGTCTAATGGAAGGTGGAATGAGAGGAGCTTTAAGGTCTCTTCCAACCCAAACCAGTCTGGGATTCTGTGTCGGGATGAGAGGAACCAGCCTTCAGCTGCACCAGGGTAGGTTTAGATTGGATGTTAGGAAAAAACTCTTCACTGAAATGGGTGTCAAACATTGAAATAGGCTCTCAAGGACACTGGTGCAGTCGCCATGCCTAGTGGGATGTACCAAATGTGTAGACATGGTGCTTAGGAACATGGATTAGTGGTGATCTTGGCAGAGCTGGGTAAATGGCTGGTCTTGACAATCTTACAAGACTTTTTCAATGCAATTAAATTTGTGATTCTATGATTCCACATAAGCTGATTAATTTCTATTTAAGCACTGAAATTATTTTTAACTGGAAAACTAAAATAAACTTCATTTTAAAGTCTCAGGATGGGGTCTCTTCACATGTTCAGTATTTTCCCCAGTAGGGCTTTGTGTCTCACAGTTCTTCAAAAATGATCTCTGCTTGCGAACAAGATTCAGTTTCTATAACTGCTTTTCTATAGAAGGAAAAGTCTTGAAAATTTCCCCATCACCGCAGCTTTGCAGCACAGTCAGAGTCACATCCCTGCCCTTGGCTTCTGCAGCACCAAGCAAACACAGAGAGGCAAGACTGTGTCTGCCACGCCAGGCTTTCACTCTCAGACCACCATCACTGAGTCATCGAAACCACTGGTTTGCAACATCTGGCTGTCGGGAACAAACAGGAAACACTGGATACAGTGGTCTTCCAAAATTATTTGCCAAGATCTAGCCATCTCTCTCTTTCTCTCTCTCTCTCGCCCCCCCCCATATATTTATATATACATAAAATTAAATAAGTGAAATATATGTATATATATATTTAATTGTTATTCTTTTTCTGGAGCAGTTATCTCATTAGATGGAATAAAAATAAGTGAGATTAGAAAAAGTGGCACAGACATGAGGTCAGCCTCACCTGCTGGTGTGGTGAGGATGTTCCCGGAGTCTTTGTCTCAACTGAAGCTGCAGGAGCAGGCTCTCCAGCTCAAGAGACCTTTGCAAGAATTTCTGTGTGGCCCAAAGAGTGATCTCCTCAACCTCTCACTGAATGAGAGCAGGTTTGAAATAACACAAATACACGCAGGGAGATTCACCCACACACGCTTAATAAGGGCTTCTGTGTGGTAAGCACAGCATCAGGGGAGTTGTGCTGTAGATTGCTAAGTTTACTGCAGGATAAATAATTAATGTTTAGATGACACTAATTAATTACTGCAATTAGAAAAGAGCTACACTGTTTTTAAGAAAGTAAAATCTTGGCTGTTTAATTTTGTTAAGTCTCCAGTGTGTCAGAATATTTACAGCAGAACCATAAAATACAAGCATACACAGAGGTACAACATTTTTGTTGGGTCACCATCTACCTTTTCCATATAGAATCCTGGAACACCAGGCTGGAAGGGGCCTCAACCACTGTCTGGTCCAACCTTTACTGGCAAAACCACAGCCTAGACAAGACAGGCCAACACCCTGCCCAGCCAAATCCTGGAAGTGCCCAGCACTGAGGAATCGAGCTCTTCCCTGCGGAGGTTATTCCAGTGGCTGCTTGTTCTCACTGTGAATAAATTTTTGCTGTGTGTCCAACAGGAATCTCCCCAGGACTCGCTTGTACCCATTACCTCATATCTTCTCCATGAGACTCCTTGTGAAAAGGGAGACTCCATCTTCTTTGTAGCCACACTTTTAATAGTGGAACATGACAATAGAAGGACAAGACCTTCTTTTCTTAAGGCTGAACAAACTCAGATCACTCAGCCTTTGCTCGTATGGCAGCTACCCAGCCCTTGGATCATATCTGTGGCCCTTCTCTGGACCCTTTCCAGCCTGTCCACATCTGTTTGGTGCAGTGGGGTCCAAAACTGAGCACAGCATGCCAGACACTGAGTGGGGCAATGACTTCTCTGTCTCTGTTGTCAGTGCCTTTACTGATGCAGCCCAGCACCCTGCTGGGCCACAGCAGCACACTGGTCGTTCTCACAGAGTTTGGTGCCCACCAGCACCCTCAGGGTTCCATCAACAGACCTCCTCCCCAGCCTGGTTGATCCCAGCCTGTGATGCACTCCTGGATTATGTTTTCCCAAGTGCCAGACTTTGCATTTGTCTTCGCTGAATTTCAGAAGGCTACTGTGAGCCCACTTTTCCATTCTATCAGTTTCTCCAGGAGGAGGTGGTGGGAAACCATGTCAAAAGCCTCAAAGACATTCAGAGAGACAGTGTCCACTGCTCATCATTTTGCTCTGCACATCCCATTCATTCCCAGCATCTCCTATGCCAGCAGACAAGATCTCCCAAACTGCCGTGGTGAGAGCTGGGGTGGTAATAGCAGCATTGTACCTGTTGTGATGGTTAGATTATTGATATGTTTTTGATGGGTTTTGCACTAGGATTTGTGTTGTACCTCACTGTGATAGTACCCTCCCTTCTGGAGCTGGGTGCTGGGGCTGGAGGATGCCGTAGGCTACCCAGCACCGGGTGGGTGCAGCTGTGGGGACCTCCCATCAGTGCCAATCCCTTGGGCACTGGTGGTGACCTCCCTGACTTTGGGAGCTGCCAGACCATGCCACAGGCAGCAAACTACGCCGTGGTGGCTCAGGCGTGCTCCACCTTATGGTCACCATGGCAGAGTGTGTCTTTTTTCAAGCAGACAGGAAGTGCAGCCAAAGGACAGATGTGGCTCCTACGTATAAGAAGTACATAGAAATTTTTGAAGTGTTAAAACCACATTACACAGCTGTGGAGGATATTTAAAGCATAATTTCTCCCAACTAATGCATGCGGATAAAATATATAAAAATATCGTTAAATTTGCACTTTGAGTTACTTGTAAAAATCTGTAGCTGCATATTACATTTTATAATGGTGTTTTATTCCTGTGTATTGCATAATGGCTGTAAGCCATTACTCTGACTTATCTGTGACATTGGTTCCTTCTTTGTGTCAACACTTGCAGGCTTGAGACCACTGTTGGCGATTTTGTAAAATTGGGCGATATCTGATTTATGCACAAGAAAAGTCTGCAGGTATAAGAACTCTTTATTAGTGCTCTCTGTGGATAATTGCACAGGAAATGTGGATGGACACCTTCCACCCCTGCTGGTAGAGCAAGCTGCATCCTCCACAGGTTTTTCTCTCCTTTGCTTTTGGTAAATCCAGCCTCATCATATCTTGGTGGTACTGCCTGAATGCTTTGCTAGGAGTCTGTGTTTTAGGAGGAGTAGCGCTGCTGTTTGGGAGTCCTCTGCATTTCTTAGGAGCTTTGCTTTGCTTGAAGGCTTCCCCCCTCAGGCAGAGCTTGCTGGGATGCAGCAGAGCTCCTGGTCCCGAGCTGGTCACCGTTTGCGCAGACCCCGTTGGGCTGCCTGTCCGGCCGCCACTTTTCCTTTGGCTGTCAAATTTCTGTCTCCTAGTATTTTTCAGAGCTGTAAATCCTCTCTCGCTTGTTTGTGACCAGAGGCCATTTTAGCATTTCAAAACCTACATAGAGCACAGTTTCATCTCCAACTTGCATTAGTCCTTGTCACCCAAGCATACATAGAAATTCGTTTTTCCAAAGAAGTGATGAAAAGATGTGCTATGACATGGTATGGAAATAAGTATAAACTATGTTAAAATTGCTTCAATAAGCTTTTAACAATAATTTAAAAATGCCCTTTGAGCTGGGTGTACATGATATAAAGTGCATGTCTCTGAAGCTGAACACAGCTTACAGAAATGGATTAGGAAGAGAATCGGTTTTGCACAATCATTTTTTAAGGAACTTGTCATGACATTTTGTATATAATTACTGGAGTTACTGCTCGCCTTAGTTACTACAGAAATCACATAAACACAAGCGTATTTCCACATCACACTGCAGCTGGCCAAGGGGTCTCATGAACCTGGAGGCTTTTCCAGTACCCACAGTCTCCTGTGGTCCAGTAGCCATGGTGGGATGCAGGTTCCTGCTCTCTGCTGGCCAGGCTTGGGGCATCTGCTCTGTTCTGCTCAGCCTCTACCTTTCCGACTTCATCTCTGCAGTTCTAAATTCCTCACCCTGAAGGGGGTATCATTGACATAATTTTTGCTGGTTTTAAATTATAAGACTGTGGCAGAAGAGCAGTCATAGAACTTCCAGTGGTTTCATCAGTCCCTCCAGCCACTGTTCTTAGATAGACTCTGCCACATGGCGGGGCTGGTGCCCATAGACCTGACTGTGGTTCCTTGAGAAATCTGTATGGATGCTGAACTGACAGCTGCCAGGCTGGGGATGGCCAGGACACCGGCCCGTGCTGCTCCACAGATTGCTGTCTCCTGTGTTCCTGGACCCTCACTGGGGTGGGCACATCTGCACAGCCAGCTGTGCTGGGGTCCTAGAGCATAGCAGGGGACAGTCCAACTGGCTCCCCTCCACCTCCACAGCCCTCGCTGGAGCTGCTGGGCAGCAAAACAAGTCCAGGCCTGCTGTCAGATGCTCTGACCTGTGGGAAGTCCCCCAGCCCAGGGCACTGTTTGCCCCCAGGTGCAGACTGTGCAGGGTGCAGGGCTGTGTCCTATGTGTGCAAGGCTTGAGGCATGAGCAGAGTCCATCCCTGACGGAAGCCTGGCCACGTGCAGAAGCAATCCAGCTCCACTCAGTGGCACTATTTGCACAAATGTTTGCTCAGATGTATAGGCTGTCAGATTTACAAGCATTAGGGCTGCTGAGGTGTGAGGTCCCACCATATCTTTGTTGAACGTGGGATGGTGGAGATGGCCAGTTTTTCCTATGAGATCTATAAAAACATTTCCATATATGGCTACTGAGGGATTAAAATAACTGCAGGAGGAGGTGGACAGCTGTAATCTCATGGGAAATCTGTTCAGTAAATAAAACCCACTTTGTTGGTGAGTCTCATAACCACCCTCATTGTGCAGATTTGCAGCAATGCTGTGGGGTAGCATTTCGAGGGTGTACTGGCACAAGTCCAGCTCATACGTCTTGTGGGTATACAGCCTGACTCCAGCCTGTACATGAGGGAGGACCTCCAGCTGCCCTACAGAAAAGAGACACATGTTCTCATGGTGGAGAAGAGCTCCATCACTCATCAGTGAAGGACCAGAGGTGTCTGGTTGGTGATAAATGTGCTAATCGGTGTGCTGCTGAGCATTTTAGGAAGAGCAGCACTGACAGGCCAATGACAGGGCTCAGCTCCTTTTGTCTTGCTTCTCCCATTCCCCAGAGCCAGGGCAAATCTGGTGCTGGATGTACAGGCACTGGCCGGACGTGCTCTGCAATGCAGATGGGTGCTGCTGGAAGGAGCAGGGTGTGGTGAGGGCTCACCTCAGGGGGCTAGGGAGATGCAGCCTGGTCTGCAAGACTGTGCATGGGGTGAAGGCAGCCTGGGAAGAGCCAGGGACCTTCCAGTTAGTGCTGGCTGGAGTAAGGGCAGCTGGGACCAAGGTGGCAGCAGAACCCAAATGGCCTTTGGCTCCAGTAGTGCAGGGGGCTCTGCAGGAGCAAAGGGCAGGAGGGAGGCCAGGCTAGTGGCAAATGGGATGCACTCAGGCTGGCTATGCATTTAAAAGGCAGATGAAACATCACTGAAGACCCCTCGTCATCTAGTGCTAGCCACAGTCATGGTGAAGCCTGGCCAGCCCTGCACTTGCGGGACGTGCAAGTGTGCTGGCAGCGTCCGGCTGGGACTGCCCTGGGGACAGTCTGCGTGTGCACCGGTACTGCACGCTGCTTCTGCTGCATACGAGGGCTGGAGCCGGATGGCCACGGAACTGGCACTGTCCCTGTTTGTCCAAGCACTGACCAGAGGGCAGGGGCCATTCAGATTCCTCATGTCCTCACACCCATCCTGACTGCAAAGTCGGTAGAATACTTGTAAAAACAGAATGTGAAGGTGAGAGTGTTCACCAGTGCTCCCCTGAGTTTTCCTGAGCTTGAAGGCAGGACAATGCACTGCTGTTGGCAGATGTGGGTCTCTGTGTCTCCAGAAGGAGCTGAGCTGGTCCAAGTATATCTAACAGGTCAAGGCTTGAAATGAAGAAGCAATAAGCCACTGAAATGGTACTATCACCGAAACATGATTGATCAATTGAATTCTATCAGAGACAGTGGGCAGTGAGATTAACTCAGGCCTGATGGGTTCAATGAGTTAAAGCATGATGTTCATTTCAGCTTCATTTCACCAGTCTTTGCTTGTGAAATTGGTCAATCAATAGAGGTTGAAGATCATATATATATATATTGGTGACCATCTTATAGGGAATATAATCTAGCGTAGTCAGCTCCTGACTCCGGCTGCCTTCAGTGGGTAATGGAGACAGAGCAGAGACTCTATCAGTGCCATCGAAATGGCCTGATATCTTCTCCAAATGAAAAGTATTTTTGGATCTCTGATGATTTATCATTTTTTCCCCCTTCTTTCTCACTTTGATCTACGTTAAAACTCATACCCATCTTTGTGAAATATAGTGATTGCTCTTGAAAATATTTGCACGGCGATCAGCTATATACACTTCAAAATAGAACGATCCTTTTTAGTGATATTGTCCTTCGAAAAAAAGAAACAATTAGAAAATTTGAATAGTGTAAATACAAAGATCTCTCTCCACAAATGTGGTCCTGAAACTAACGCTTTGCTGGGAAGAGCGTCCTGAGGCAGCTGTCTGCCAAATGTATACAATCCTGAGAAGGTGGTACGACAATTCAGCTTACGTTTTAAACAAAACCTTCCATGTGGTAATTAAACAGAGTCTTTATCTTCTCTGTACTAATTTACAGGCATGCAACAAGAAAACAAATCACCTTTTTGCCTCCTGGTAATATTTCATTTGCTTCATAATGTTTTAAATGTGGTGAATAGCATCCTCCCTAATTAGCCTGCATTTCCCTATAAGGTGGGGTAATTAGGTATGATAACAGGTAATGAAGTTGGACAGTACAAATTAGAGGCAGAAATCATGTCCTTTATGAATGTAGGTTGTTCATGGCACTAGGTGTGTATTTCCCTGACTCACCCGGTAAAAGCATATTGCTCAAAAAAAGAAAACAAGCAACCTGAAAATCTGAAACCAGTAGATTCCTTTTATCTTCAGAAGAGCACCGCATCAGATGAATCTACCATGGAGGTGCACACTTCATGGCACACCTTTATTATTAATAGCACTGGAAATATTAGTCCAGCTGGATTTGTGGCTGGCACCTGTTTCTCAGCTGTTGTCATCTCGCTGAGACTCTCATGTGGAACTGCAGCAGGGCAAGGTGTGTCCCACGCTATAAGACAGTACTTAAATAGAATCATAGAATCATAAAACAGTTCGTGCTGTAATGGACCTTTAAGACCACCTTGTTCCGTACCCTGCCATGGGCAGGGACACCTTCCACTATCCAGGCTGCTCCAAGCCCTGTCCAACCTGGCCTTGGACACTTCCAGGCATGGGGCAGCCACAGCTTCTCTGGGCACCCTGTGCCCTCACAAGGAAGAATTTCTTCCTAACATCTAATGTAAATCTCTCTTCTTTCAGTTTAAAACTGTTCCCTCTTGTCCAATCACTATCTGAAATTGTGCTGCTGTTCTTATCAGTATAAAAAAAGGTGCAGCTGAACCTTTTCTACATTTCAGTGCTTTTTACTGGTATTTCTATATTTTGCCTTGTTATCACACTAAGCTTTAGGACTTGTAAATATGCTTTAGTGTTTTGTGAAGATAGGGTCTTTTGTTCTTCTTTTGGTCTGTAGTCTTAGAAACAGTATTTTAAATCAAGTGAGTTGTGTGTGAGTATCGCTAAAATTCTGGATTACTCGTATTGAGCAATTTCAAATATCCTCCTGCTGTTTCAGAAAGCATATCATGGATGAGTATCTAATCATAGCAGTGCACTAGAAAAATGAGATCTCAATTTATCAAATTCTTTAAACTGATCCTGCCATTTGCTTAGGTCCTCAGAAAATAACTTGCTCTTAATTAACAAAGATGTATTAGTTGCAGTGTCCAAGGACAGGTCAGACAGGACTTTAAGCAACCTGAATTGTGGAAGATGTCCATGCCCATGGCAGCTGACTGGAACTGAATGGTGTGTAAGGTCCCTTCCAACCCAAACCGCACAGTGTTTCCATATTTTCTGGATCATACCCACATCACTTAAACAGCCTTTTGTCAGCAAGACTGCGGATGGTATCTCTTCTCAGAGGTGGACCTCTTCTGTGCCTAAATCTTCCCAGACTCTTTGTAGGTTGTTCAGACTTTGGCTAGCCGCAGAAAATCTTTGCTTGTGTTTGGTACCAAGATTATGTCCAGGGCAGGCTAGTTCCTTTAGCAGCACGTCCAGCTTTTACTGTGAAACCACAAGTCAGTTTTCTGGGCAAGATGTGAACAGAAGGTGTCCATGCATTTCAGAGTGAGAAAGGATTGCATTTTAGCTGCCAAGCAAATGTCCGTCAGTGAGTCTGGAACCAGGGAGGATGTTGCTCAGACATGTCCCCAACATGACAAGAGTTCCAGCTGCAGATGGGATTGCTCTCCAAGTTATGTGCACCTATGGGAAACGGAGTCAGTGTTCTGAGCTGGGTGGGATGCCTGGGAGGGACTGGAATCACATGGTAGGGTGGCTGTTCGAGCAGGCGTGGCACGTGCTGGAGCCCCAGTGCTGGAGGAGCAGCATTGTGACAGGCCTCTATGCATTACATCTCGATGCATTTCATCAGAGGTAGTTCAGGAAATTGTGGGCTAAGGGCATCATCTTATCCCAAATGCAGAATCTGCTAGAGATAAGGGATGGAATGTTTGTTTGGGAAGAATGTCATCGTTTGTATTAAGGAGAGTGTTATATCTGGGCTCTTCACTAGAATTTCTGGAAAGATGCCACCGAATTGGGAACGAATTGTTTTGCAAAATAGGTAGGTATACATGTAGTGCTATTGTCAATAAAACAGGCAGATGAAACCCTATGTGGATGCATTGATTATATGAAAAATGTTTTTATCACTCCCTGGAGCCTATTTATTCTTAAAATTGTTTCAAACCTTCCAACTGTATTTTAATTATTGAAGATCTTCTAGTTAAAAATGGATAATGTTAATGGTGTTATTTATACAATGTCTAACAGCCAAACACTTCCTGAAGACCTTCACAAACTCCTGTGTGTCATATGCAGGGTACAGGAAGTCCTTTAGTTCTGCAATGGAATCCAGAAGTTACTGGCGATTAGTCTGAATTTGGGAGACAGTGTGCCAAAGTACAAGCTATTCCTTTGTTTGCAGGATGTGGAGAGCAGGTGATAATGAGAGTGAGGGAGGCTTGGGTGGTTCCTTTCGTGCAGTGACAGCCTTCTCAGTGGTCTCAATCCTGTCTGACTCCTGCCCAGGTCCCTCCTTGGCACAAATGCTGCATGCATTATTCCTCACCCCAGGACAGCCTGGCTGCACTGGGAAGTGTGTCTTGGAGACTGATCCCATCTCACGTCCTCAGGACAGCACGTGGAGATGCTGGCAAACAGGGATGTACAAATGGTGTGAGTTGTCAGCCCATTCTGGCTGGCAGCATCTGTTGCGCTTCCAGCAGCACACCAAATGCTGACATTGAGACCAAACCCCTCCAGAGCCCCACTACCGTCTCTACGTGATTTCATACTTCTCTTGCAGAGAGAAATACTCTCCTCTTCCTTGTGCTTTGGTGGCAGTGCCTCAGGGTCATCCTTGCCTCACTGCCCCTTGGAGGAAGGGCAGCTGGGATGGATGCATGGATGTGGTGGCACAGGCATACGGTGGTGCCTTTATTCTTGGACTTCACACTCCGGTATCTGGGGTCGGAGACCACTCCCAGCACTATGCTGCCCCAATGCCTGCCCCTAGCTGAGGCTGCTGCCCCAGGCTTTCCTTTCACCGGCCTCCTCTTCTCCAAGGTGTTCACTCCCAAAAATCTGGAGCTGCACTCCACAATAAAAGTGCTGCTGGTGAAAGGTCGGACTGCTGCTCCATTTTCAAACATGAGGGGATCTCATTATACTTCAAATCTCTGGGCGCACAAACAGTGCACGGACTGTACTGGCATCACCAAGAACAGTTTTCAGGTCATGCCTGTCTTGTATCATTTCACTCCCTTTTGTCATCCCCTTTATCCCAAAACTGCATAAAGCTTTAACTTTGATGCCAAATTGTGAATAACTGTTTAACCTGAAATTTAAAGGCAGCATTTCCGTGCTCCAGAGACAGGGTCTCCCTGGCCTTGTGCTACCATGCAGCTACCAACCAGAATTTTAATTCTATAAGACATGGTTGACTAAACCCAGCACTGGGTCTATTAAATATTATTTGATTTAGAATAGTAAAAAAAAAAAAAAAAGAAAAACAAATGATTTAAAGTGACACTGCTTTCTTGTATCCCTCTGTACCCTTTCACACTTAGACATCCTACTCAGATCACAGGTTCAGGTTTTTGTTTCCCTTCCTGTGTGGAATAAACCGATCCTTGCACTGCACAAAAGCCAACTTCATCTACCCTTGATAAAATTGCATTACTTTCTCTAAGAAGGGTAAATATGAAGTTGTTGTCACTGAAATTGCTGGTGTCAAATTGAGAAGGAAGTTTCCAGCATTTGCTGCTAACATCAGATGTCTGTTCAGTATAAGAGAGTTCTGCTTAAATTCGATGTTAGCAACTGAGGTTGAAAGAGGTATTTCCCTATGTTGGTCCCGTGGTGAGAGAGCTCCACCTTAGAGAAGCCCAGTTTTCTGGATAGACAGCATTTTCTGCAAAAACCATCTATGCTGAAGGATTATCTCAAATCAATAGTCCTTTGTGAAAAATCTTGTCCACCAAGCGTCACTCGTGTTACTGGTGGCCGGCATGTGCTTGATGTCTACAGCATAGGGCTGTTTTTGTGCAGATCACCTCTATACTTGCCATCAAAAAACTTGATGCAGCATCTGCCCGAGGAGGCCTAGGTGTTGTTATTCATCGGCAGATTTCTTGGACTGTAAGCAACTGCAGCACTCATGGAAATCTTGCTGTTAAGGATGCATTTGATTTCTGCTCCTCAGAACTATTCTGGCAGCTAGATTCTATTTTTAAAACATTTCCTCCCTCTGTCTAGTTTGATGTTGCCATCTGGAGAAGAAATGTGATATTTACTGTTGTTCTTGGAGTTCCACCTCCTGGAGTCCTGGGAATACTGCAGATCTCAGTTTTCAGTGCATAAAAGACATATTTCCAGCACTGACAGGTGAAGGAAAAGTAGGAAACCACTGTGAATCTGCAAAAAGCAAATTGAAACAAGTCATCGTATTGCAAGAGTCTTTTCAGACTGCCAATCACACATTTTTCAAACTTGTCTCATGGCTTTTCAGCCATGGGCAGTCACTTATGACTCCTGCTAAAAATCTCTGCCAAAGGGGAGAAGGAGGAAATTGTGCTTTGTAGCCCAGGCTTGCATCCTGCCAGTAAGCTGGAGAAATACAAAGTGAGTTGGAGGGTCAGGAGTGCGTCTTGGACTGGGTCTTGCTGGGGGTGTTGCAGTGGTAACTCAGCCCAGGGATTCCTCACCTTAGTACGACGTGGGCTACTGCTTTGGGGTTGCCTGGCCAGTGATGCAGATAGTGCTTCACAGGGAGTCTGTGTTTCCTGACACGGGCATGCCAGAGCTCAGAGCTCAGAGCTCAGAGCTCAGCGCTCAGCATGGGATGGAGCTGAGCAGGACGTGCAGGTAGCACAGGAAGGGGAAAGAGCATGTGGGTGGCGACTGGGCAGAGCGTTCTGCTGGACTTGAACCAAGCTGACTGTATCATCATCAGGCCATCCTCTGTGTTCTCCTGTATACAGACCATGAACTAGACAGGTTCCCAGGTGGCACAGTAGAAGTGATGCAGGCAAAAATGTGACTGTTATCCTGTGTCCTGCCTTTAAATTATGTGTGAGGTTGTTGACGGGTTAAGGGTTGTCTGTAATTGAAGACTGTTCAGTGTGTTTTCCAGCAAACTGTAACTTCTCAAAAAGTCTTCATGGCTTCGCCACACTGGTGCCTACATCTATTGAAGGGATTAAATGAGACACTTTACTGTAGGTCACATCACTGAGATGACTACTTATTTTTCCTCTTCTGTCTCCTCTTTGAAAGGTATTCAGGAACCTCCAGTACCAAATGGCCATTCTCTCCCAAGCAGAGATTTTCTTCGGAAACAGATGCGAGGAGACCTTTTCACCCAGCAGCAGCTAGAAGTGTTGGATCGTGTCTTTGAGAGGCAACATTATTCTGACATTTTCACCACAACTGAGCCCATCAAACCAGAGCAGGTACTATTCCAAATATTTCATGTGTTCCTGATATGCTTCCCAATGGCAGAGATCTGTTTGGTGGACATCACCAAAGGCTTTTCAGAGTTTCAGTAGACAAATGTGGAGGAACAGGTGTCTTGTCAAGCTCGTTTCAGCCAAGTCCATGTTAGCCATTAAAGCCTATTTAAAAAATCAAGGAAAACACTCATTGTGCAAACATTAGCAAGTGTTTGGGTAAGAAATTACACCTGATCTGGACCAGTTGCATCAAATGAGTCTTCAAAAGGTACCACAGCTTCTGATGTTTTTATTAGATCAAAAGGAGGCAGTGCCGGTAACGAGGAGAAGACCTGCAAAACCCAGTGCCTATTTCTGGTTCACAGTGAGCATGATTGTGGATACAAATCAGATTTTTGTATCCAGAAATGGCTTACTAGACATGTAACTGGCCATTTGTGAAGAGAAACACCTGATTAGTATGTGAAGGTAAATTTCCTGCACCTATGGACCTACAGTGTGTTTGAGGAGGACTTGGCACTAATATTTTGGGAAAATTCCATTTTTGCAGGCGCAGTATAGAAGCACATGAAAAAAAATTATGAGCTACATCTCTCTGTGTTCTTCTTGGGTGGCAGTATTTAATTTAGCTGCTGAGAAGGAGGTAGATACTGGTCTAGCTTGCTACTTAATGATGTATTCAGCCATTAATCTTCCGTGTCCTTAGTATCAGACATGCTTTTTAGCAAGGTGGATGGACTTTCCGAACTAACTGATTCCCCTTGGAGGAATCAGTACACTTGAGGGCCATTGGCGATTCTCTCATGGCAGACTACTACCACTGTGGCTTCAGTCAAGGAATGTGTATACTTTTTTAAAATTACTTATGCTGAAAATCCTATGGTACAGTAGGAATTCCTCATGCCTTTAAGCTCACCTGTCCTTTGTTATTTCGTGCATGGATACATTTGCTTTTCACCATCTTCTGCTGTTTCTGTGTTTTCCCTGACTTGTATGTGCTGAGAAAGTGTGCAGCTCTGTAGTCGAGCTGGAAAGAGATGGGAAGTCACACCATCAGTGCCTCTGGAAGGTGAAGTGGCCTTCACGTACCACTAGATGGTGGTTATCCCATCCAAACACAGGTGATGCTGGAGAGGGCAGGCACTGCCCCCACGGCTATGGCAAGGCTTTTCAGCATTGGTCACCTAGGAGCTGTGTCTTGTTGGATCTGTCCCTGCAAAAGCTTTACAGGCCAAAATAGTCACTGCAAAGGGAGCAGTGATGGGAGGGGACTTTTTATTTGGTTATGTGTTCTGCAGCCTCTTAGTCATGGCCAGCTGTAGCTCAAGGGAGATAGTCCAGCAGTGAGTGAACATTTATACAGAGATAAACTTTTACTGGTTTTATAGGAAGAATGGGAGATTTGAATTTGGATATTGCTCCAGTGTTATCCCAGTTATCAAATATGGGATGTTCTGCTCTTGATGGAACAAGGATCTCCCAGGGCCACATAAGGAGTTGTGACTAGAATGGCTCTGAGCAGCCAGATTATTAAAATTTGGGATATGCTGCTATTAAATTTGATGAACAGGATACTCCTTGCATGCTCTGGGAGGTCACATAAGATGCTGAGAAATGTGGCATTAATTGAATGAAGTTCAAAAGGTACTTTGCAGAACCATGTTACCTGGCATTTTTACATGTAATTGCAAAAGAAATTTGTAGTTGTTTGTTTTCATATAGCTTGGACCATGGTCTTTACTTTTGGAAGCACCATGGTTAAGGGCTTGCAGCTATTTGGGGTCAGCTTCTTTTTGTGATGGTATGTGAAGGGTAACTTTCAACATGACCAGATCAGATCTGCATGACTTGTTGTGGTTCACAAAGATGCTGTATGAACCCCAGCCCTTACACAAACAGTCTTGCCTCACCTCCTTGGTGAGTCAAGAAAAGCTGTCATGATGTTTAACTGGAGTGGAGAAGCTGTCTGCATCAATTAGTAAGGCCAAAGGAATCAATGAGAAATCAAATACTGAGGATATTAATGACATGCCTTGGAAAACCAGAGTTGTCACTGTAGTAAAGCAGGAACTGCCTGTGACATTTGGCTGTCCAAAGCGCTGCTGGACCCCAAAGTGGTGCCTAAAGAGCTAAGTCAGTGGTGGATGTATGGAGCTTTAATCTCTTCCTGTAGAGGACAATGTGGAAAAGATACTCCTCCCCACAGAGATGGGATGTGGGAAAAAGAGAGTTGTGAGCTGCCAACCACTGTTTTCCCATTTTATTAGAAATTTGATCCAGTAGCAGCCAGCTGGAACCTCACTAATTTTGCTTCGGCCCAAAAACTTGTTGATGTCCTAGTACTATTCACTGAGGAGGGCTCCAGGTATTTTATTGGAATAATTGTTACTCTATAGACACTTTTCTATAGATCCCTTTTTCCTTCCTGTTTTGTAGCTCCTCTCTAAGTCTTCCTCCTCACTTGTGTGCTGGGGCCAGGCCCTTGGCAATGCTGAGGGGGAAAGAAGTCCCTTCTGCACAGCACAGTATTTGCAGCCTCATCATGCTCAGCTCCCAGATGCTGCCCAAAGTCTTCCTGATGCCTTTTCTGCGCAAAATTTGTCCTTACCTTTATGTGCCCACTGCCCTTCATGTAGGTAGAGGGGCGGATGGGCTGTGTGGGAATGATTGCTCACCACTGTGCAACACTTCGCTTTGTGTACTTCCAATCCATTTCTTTCAGTTTCCCATCTTTTTGTTTCCCTCAGTCAACCTGTATAATGTGGAGGCTCTTGAGTTATTACCTTACAGCATGGTTAGAGCACGATGCTAATAACACCGAGATTGTGGGTTCAATTCCTTACTTAGGAGTTGGAGTCAGTGATCCTTACGGGTCCCTTCCAACTCAGAATATTTCTCTGAATCTGCACATCTATGCTGTGCTGTTGACAAGAATCATTAACTTTCACGTGTGCTGTAAATTGTGGCATCTATGGAGAGACCGCTGAGGAATGGATGCTTGTCTTTGGGAAGGGGTCATACCATGTTGAGAGAGAAGGCAACCACTGGACAGTGATGGGGAAATAAAGCATCAGACAGGCCTTTGAGGGAAACGGTGATGACTGTGTGTGCCAGGTGAGGCAGGGATCCCACCGTGTCCTCCTACCATTAAAGACTGTCAGATGTTGTGCATCAAGAGGCAAAAGTAAGGCATCAGCTGCTACCTGCCTCATTCTGCAGGCTAACATGCAGTGGTGCAGCTGGGCATGTGTACATGTGTGCTCTGCAGCATGGATGTGTTTCCTGCATGTGTGGAGCATGAAAAACATCCAATGGCAGAGGAAGTCCAGCAGCTGGGACCTAGGGGCTGAGGGTTGTCTGTGCAAATAGCACTGAATCCTTTCATGTCTGTATGTTGTGGGGAGGAACCATGGCATAAAGTCAGTACTCCGGAAGCACTCTGGCCCACCTCCCCCTGACAGAGCCCTGCTATAAAAATGAATTATTCTGTTAAGAGAATTCATAAGAATGAAAGCCTTTCTCTCATGTTTATGCCCTTTTGTGCTTATTTTCTGCAAACGGCCCGTGACTGATTTGCACTGGCTGCAAATGTTCGTGGAAAACTGATTTCACTTATTTCTGGGCATGGGTATGGAAATGCACGTAGTGGTATGTCTGCAAGGGCAGTGTTGCACTGCCATTCCATACACGGCTGCTGTGTACCAGCTCTGTGTGTCTCCTCCATCAGCAGGGACAATGCCTGCAACTTGAATACCATGTAATTCTCAGACCTTGGAAAAAGAAAGCCTTCACAGCAGCTTCCATTCCCTCTGTGCTCTGTGTGTGTATGTGGATGGGCCCTGCTGCTACCCAGTGTGTTGGCTTTGCAGTGAAGCCCCCCCGCCCACAGGGAAGTCTGTTGGTGTTGCCAACATCCCAGATTCCCTTGGAAGAAACCAAACTGGCACAAGGAGTGGCTTTTACCTGCCTGCCTGCCCTGGAGTTATGTTGTGCACCTACACCTGTGGCAGACCAACATACTTCAGCCTGGCCTCTGCCACAGGCAGCCCCGCACTGTTCATGGTCATTGCAGTGACAATTCAGAAATTATCCGGAACTGGCACTCGTCCTGTGCAGAGAGTTGCAACACCACCTGGCCTAATTTTCCAGTGTCTATTGTCCATTAAGATCTGGAGGAACTGAAAGCACTGGCTGTACTCAGCAAACCCCTCTGTGTGGCTGTGAGGGTGATTGTCCTCCAGTGGCTTACTGTGATTCCAGCCAGAAGGATGGAGGAGCTCTCCTCAGCATCTTTGGGAAGTTGTTCCAGACTGGCCAAGCCTCTGTCATCTGTTGTGCAATCTGTTGACTCAAACACATTCTCCAGACAAACCACTGACAAAGACAGGAGATGTTCCTGGAGACCAAGACCCAGGCAAGTCAAGGAGACCTGGGGACTTCAGGTATGTGAGGCTGGACAAGTGCAGGAAAGCCAGATTGAAGCAGGCAGGGGGCAAGCCTGGGGCTTGTGGACCAATGTGCTTGTGGAGGCTGTGAGAGCAAGATTAATGCATCTACAGGTGAAAAATGCAGGGTGATTAACTCAACGGGAGAGACAGTGTGGTAATTTTCTCAGAATAAAGAAAAGAATTACCCATGCTGGATTTCTGTCCACAACAGAAATGGATTCTCTTGTACTTTCAGCTTCACACATGGGTCCAATCAAATACTCATTGAAGCCAAGAGGAATATTTCTATTGACTTCAATAAACTTTAGATCAGAGCCATAATGAGGCATAACACGATGTGACTAGATTCAACACTATGTAGGTCACCAGCTTAGAAGAGAACTGCTTGCTGCTAATAGTAAATGATTCCCAGGCCCTTGCGGGTGCTTTCCCATTGCTTTAAGCTAGAACTAAACAGATTGGTTTCTAGATAAAATGTAGATATTCTGGGTTCATACAGAAACAAGTAACCTGGCAAACATATAGTAACACATGTATTCATGGCACGGATTGCAAGTAAATGTGGATCTGGAGATATGCATAGGTAGATGGAATTTGGATAACTAATGGAATTTGGGTAGCTAAGGAATCCCCAAAAAGTTACTTATGATTTGGAAGAAGTGGAAGAATTGCATGAAGTTGAAACCTGATTCAGAGAGAGTCGCACCAAAGAAGTTCTCTGAATTGACCAAAACAGGGGCATAAACTTCTTTTGAAAATTGTCAAGTTTTGCTTTCTGCCTAAGTACACTCCAGATTTGAAAGAGGAATCTTGGGGTTTGTTTGCTAGGAGCAGCTGGAATACAGCTTCTGAGAGGAGTGAGATACACAATCTGCCCTTACAGTGCTAGAGTTTGATCTTCAGGAATGACGGAAAATTCTAGTAAAGCCAGAAGATACAACCCATTTGTGTTTTAAGTCAACTCACTCCCCAAGTGCAGTTACTGGAGAAGCAGAAGGAAGGAATCAATCTACCCCTGTGGCAGGGGAGTTGAAATGAGATGATATTTAAGATCGCTCGCAACCTAAACTGTGCAATGATTCAGTGAACTGCGGGACCATATGCTTGGTCCTAGAGTGCGAGAAATACGTTTTTTCTTGGGAAACCTTTTGGTAGTCAGAGGCTGTTGAGCATCTGAATATATCCTGACGCTTATATTGAGAAATACAGAGCTAATATTTGTGTCTTCCCAAAATTTTATGTTGTCCAGAAACAGTGAAAATTATGGAACTAAATTATGGTTAGTTTGAATAACCAAATCGTTTCTCAATCTGCCACTTGCAGAAATGATTTGAGCATTCCAAGGCAAGCTCCTAACTACGGCTGCATTATATGGTGTGCTAAATGAAAAGCAAGTTAAAAAGGAAAAGGAAACAATAATATGTGGCTCAATAAATGTACACAAATACTAAAATTGAGAAAAAGTAAAGACAAAGGAAGAGGCGAAGCGGAACCTAGCATTGCTCTGCCAGCTCTGCAGGAGTCCAGGCAGTAGTGGGTAGGAAGACATGGTGCTGCGGGGTCAGCACCCTGAACCATGGCAAAGTGCACCCCCAGCTCTGCCAGAGTGGCGGGGGACCGAGGTGGTATAAGGGGTTGTGGGATGCATTACGATTGTGGTGGCTGCGTTACCCCCGTACCTTCCCTGAGGCCGCCCTGCTGGCAGCCTGTCGGCAGCTGGGTGGGCTGCCCTGGCTGTTGGTGCCAGGTTGGGCCAGGGACTGCCGCCAGGTGCTACCTGCTCGTCCCCAGTCTGCGATCCTCTATACCTGCAGAAACGAGAAGGAGTGGGCGGGTGCTGACAGTGCAGAGAGGAGCAGGGAGTAAGGGCGGTTGTCTGGCTTTTACAGCTGAAATCTCCCCTGTTCCAGGCTGTAGCCTTACTGGTGGGAGGGAAAGAAAATCCCAACTCTAAAATCCAGCCTAGGAGAGCACATCAGGAGACAAAAAACCTTCCCATATTTACTCTCAGTAGACTATCAAACAACACCAGGCTATTAATTTGGCTTTTGAGTCTTCACTAAAGCCCATAAAAGCGCACAGTTGTCAAATGGAGTTCATTTTAATTTCCTTTCAATCACAGTAAATTATTCAGGTGATAAATCAGCTGGGGCAGCCTCCTGGCTGTAATAGAAACCCTAATTCCTGGCTAATTATCCAGCCCATTGCTGCCAGCAGATCAATACCCCTACCGAATGGAAAGGGCGTGGGGTCCAGGCGGGCGGGATGGTGGAGGGACAGCAGCTGAGAGCACAAGCACCCATGACCCCTGCCCTGCGCAGGGGCTGTAGGGGAAAAAGCTATGCTCCTGCTGGTCGGGAGGCTGTGGCACTGGCCCCTTGCTGCAGTTGTTGATTCCCTAAGTGCTGGGCTTCTCTGCTTGTCCCCAAGGTAAGCCATGTCGGGGCGTTGGGTGGTGTGGGAATGAGCTGCTCCCACCCTGGGTACTGTGTGTGTATTTGATGTGGGGGTGTACCCACACCTACTGCAGCCCTCTCTGCCAGCCAGTTGTTAAAATGGAAAGAGATGGAGAGAGCATCCTTTAAAGATTACTCAGAAGGAGATCTCAGGCTGGCAATATTTTTACTTGTCCAGTAGAACCTTTCAGTAATACTAGAAACTAATCATGTAAACAAAAGATGAGAGGACCAGCGCTCAGCTGTAACGTGGAGCATTTCACTGGAACAGAGCAGCAGCGTCTGGGAGATGACAGTAGCACTTACCCCCATCTCTTGCATGAGGTGTTTTTTCCAGAGCTGCTCTGTGCACAAAGCACTTTGCGCCTCAAGACTATGCTGTCAACTGCCATCTCCAGTCCAGCATCATCAGGTTATTCTGCAAAAGTGTCTGACAGAGCTCCACTGCCTGTCTCAGATGCTCTCATGAGACACTTGTGTTGCTGTAGAGGCTGAAGCCTCCTCAGGACAGAGTCTCTTCTCTGAGCCCTATGTCCTTCCTTCGCACTGCTGGGGATGCAGAGGGATGCACCACCTTCTCCTTTGGCTTTGCTCTGGTTTAGATTGAAAAAAGAGAAAGACACCTGACATAGTGTTTCTTCCTGCTAAAAATCAGCCCTTTTTTTGAGTGGAAAGGCTTTTCTTTTAGAATAGCAGTAGAAAACACAGTTCCTTTGGCCAGTACCTCCTCTTTGCATTCCCACTCCTTTGCCCTTCCTTACGAGCATTTTTTTGTGCATGAGCTTCTGAAGGCAGCACAGAATTCTGTGTGTGTGCCACCTTGTTGTGACACGTCATGTTGGGTGGTGACAGTCACAGCAGACTCTGTTGTATGGCACCCAATATTCTGTGTGACAGTGGGGCTAGGGAGGCAAAGAGTTTTCTGGGGAAGGAGCATGACAGGAGCCATGTATCCAGGAAACTTCTTCCTGCATAAGCATCATCCTTGTGAAAAGCAACCCTGCAGCTTTCAGAGGCAGCTGAGGACATCTGAGGGATCTGGAATTGAAATGGCTGGTCTTTGAGTAAGCAAGAGTGGTGGGAAGAAGGGCAGGTGGGATAATCCAGGGCTTGCCCACTCTCCTGTCTGGCACAGAGATTAGGATACCCCACACCCCCACTTCAGCTCAATGTCCCTTCCTAGAGGTCACTCCCTGTAGAAGCTTTCCCACTTTGACTAGAAGTAATGGGCAGCCTGAGGTCAGGATTTCTCCTGCAGACTTTTCCAGAAGGTGACAGGGAGCATTTCACAGGGTCTGCAATACCCTGGGAGCATGACCGTGCTGAAGAGAAGCTGCTGGTAGAGGAGAGAGCTGGGGTTTCACTGCACACACCCTGCTGTGATGGCAGCGCAATGAGACCAAGCAGGGGAATAGTAATAGCACACATATTTCAGGCATTTCAGGGTGAATTTGAAAGACTGGAGCTCTCCCAATGCCTGTTACTTGGTTAGCAAAGCCTCAGTGATGGCTGGAGCTGATGCAAATGATGCTTCTCTCCTAGTGTGAGCATTGGGTTTGCTGGGCTACATTTCCCAACTCACATGACTCTGTCTGGGGACTACCTCTGGCTCCAAGGTTGTCACTCCAAGAGTGAGTCCTTTTCCTACACAGGGGAGTCCTTGTCACCTCCTCCTCCCTTTGACCCATCAGAGAGGCAGAATCCCAAAATACCAAGGTAGACAGCTCCTTAGAGAATTGCATTATATTTCTGGTTTTAAACATCCATTTTTCTTCCTCCTGACTGCTCTCAAATGTGACTACATGTAAAAATACAAATTCACAAGATAAAGAAAAGGCCAGCCTTGCTGTGGCTTGTGCTCCCACATCTCCTTTGTCCTTGTCTCTTTTCTCTTTGCTCTGCATAAAATGGGAGGATGTCTTCTCCCCCTGGCAGGCTCCCCACACTGTACACAGGCTCATGCGAAGGAAATGTTGGTGACATGTGGCACAGTCAGCAGCTGGCAAAGGCAGACCAGCTCTCGCGTGCTCTGGAAACTCCTCAGGGACTGAGATGCTACTGAGAAGGAGTGTGGTGTGCTTTTTCCCTGAGAGCCTGGTGTCTTGGTTTGAAAGACAGGTGTCTGCCAAGGAAGGCGGAAACCTCCCTTGAAATGGAAAAAATATGACCCCCTTCCCTCCGAATTACTGTCCCTTTGAAATTAAGGGGCTTTCAGGCAAAGATATGGGAAAAGGAATAGCTGTTCTTTACTAGTGTGTATATGGATAACAAGGCAAACAAACAGCAGCAGCGGCAGCGACACCAAACAGACCCAGAGTCCAGGGCCGGCCTCTCCCGGCCGNTCCCGCGGCTGCAGGGGGCGCTGTAGCGCGAGGCCAGTCTCCTCTCCCTCAGCAGCAAGGGCGGGCAGCCTGGGTTGCAAAAAACGGGCTGCAGCAGGAACCTCGGAGCGGCAGCTGGAGCAGCAGGGATGAGCAGATTCTGGAGTGTCAAATGAAATGTATCAGCAACTCTGCAGCTGTAGCAGGAGCCACGCGGTGTCCCAGCAGGCAGGGAGTGCGGGGTTACAGTGTGGTGAAAAACCCAGAGCAGTGGCAGAGAAGAGGTGGGGCTGGACAGTGGCAGGCCGGCTCCCAAACATGGCCAGGAGCGGGTCCCAAGGAGGNAGGCTCCCATGGAGGGGGGAGGGGCTTGGGGTCCCAGGGTTTCCCCTGAGGCACCCAAGCAGATGGTGAAGGGTCCTTTCCTAGTGAGGTAGGGTGTGAATAAGGTCCCAGTGCAACAGCCGCTCATACGAGCAGGGCTTCACTCACGGTAGGGGAAGGCGGCAGGAGATGGAACCCTGCGGTGGTGGCGAATTCTGCCCACAGCGACCGCAGCCTCTCTCCCCTCCAATGTCCAGAGTGAGAGAGCGAGAGGAGCTGAACCCAGCCCGCCAGCACCCGGCCAAAATCTCGAAGTATCCCTGCTCTTCCAAAGACAAAATCCCCCAGGTAAGAGAGTAGCCCACTGCACCCTCCCCCCACCTTCGCAGTTTCTTTTCTCTCTTAAGCACTGGTCGTTATTGTCTCTTAGCAACAGATGGGACAAAATCCCATGAGAAAAAAACACAAGGAAAAAATCCTAAACCCCAACACCTGGGGAAAATGTTCGGAAATTGCAGCCATAGCACCATTCCTGTTGGGTAATACTGGAAGGGGATGTTTTTCCAGCCATCAAGTTTCATCTCAGCACCCATTTCAGCACCTTCCACCAGCTTTACATCCAGAGCTTAGTGACTATGTAGAACATAACATCTTGCAAAGGCAGCAGATGTTCTCCTCCAGAAGACTTTCTGTGGCTTCTAAGTGTGATAGAGAGGTAGGAAATCTAAGAAAAGCTTTCCCCACTTGTTGTCTTGACAGAAGTGTTCAGATTTCTTTCAAATTTGGGACCTGGCAATGAGTAATTGCATATCTTCATTTATTGTGTGTTTTGCAATAATTTTTTTTTTTATTTTTTTATTTTTTTTTTTTTAAGTTTAGAGAGATACCAGTAATACCAGCCCATATCACCAGTATCAGACAATGTCATGTAACAGCACTAGTTGGCCAGTTATATCAAAACTGACCAACCTCCTTAGCCCCACAAGAGAAGGAAGGACAAATCTGTGAGTAAACACACTTGCTTGTTGATGTAACTAGAGCCTGGCCCATTCACATTCTATTTGAGGTGAAGGGCTTGCAGCAGCATTTGCAGAATGGAACAAGACTTCTCTACTTAGCCCCCAGTAAATGTCTGGATCCCACAGACTGTGACAAGTTTCAAGTACATTTTCCAGTCTTAGTTCGGAAATAACTGCTGTTTTACACTCATTCTGTGGGCTTTCTCTAAATCTGTGCATCACCTTGTAATTGACAAAGATGGGAGTATGCTCCATTGAAGAATTTGACGTGCTAAAACATCTCAGAAGGAGCCGAACTCTTCATGGGGATATACAGTGGGAACACAACAGACAGGGGCAGGAACTGACACAGGAGGGGCTCTTCAGGGTCCAAAGTTGTGCAGTCTCTGTTATGGTGATTTTCAAGATCCAGATAGAGGAACCCCTGAGCTACCTGGCCTGGCTCCATAGCTGGCCCTGCTTTGAGGGACCTCTGAAACCTCCTTCCAACCCGGGTCACACCACTACCTTGCTGCTCAGCCACTTTTTTCATTCCAGTTGTTTTGATGTGTTTAAGGAAAACCTTAGTGTGGTAACAATGAAAAGTGTGGTTGGAGGGCAAGAGCAGCACTGGTTCACCCAGTGTAGAGGATGAGATGGAGAGTTGTTTGGCATGAAGTGCCGATGAGTCTGAGAAACTTGCTCAGTGCAGAGGCTGGGTTCTCAGGAGAATGCCATAGTTTTTTGTTGCTTTTTTTTTTAAGGACAGCATTGAACGGAACAACCTACACCAGTGTCCGAATGATGACAAAAAGCAGTTGTGGAGCTGAGCCACTTCCAGACAAAAGGGACTGATTTAAAATTCTTCTCTGCTCATATGAATAGTGGCTGCTTAAAATTTGCTTGCAGCAGTATTTTCCAAAACAATAATAAAAAAATAATCTGAAAGGAGAGAATGCCTGCACCAAGAGAGTAGATTAACATGTAGAGGGATGATTTCAGCTCTGTTCCTCTCACCCTGAAAATGGAATGAAATAAGGGCAACATTGGAGAGGCAAGGGTTTCTCCTGCAAAACCCCTTTCAGGCTCAGGGCTGACTTCAGGTCTAAGTCAGTCCAGATAAGCCATGCACAGAGGGCTGAGGGAGAACAAGGTTCTGGAGGTGATGAGTGCTTTCCTGGAATAGGAGCTATGGAGTGAAGCCAGGCATAAGGACTGCACTTGTCAGATGCTCTGTTAGGCTTGGAGTATTTCACTGGTTACTAGGACCTCTCTAAATAATTGAAACACAGGATTAAGTAATGGATTAAGTTATGTTACACAAGAAATTATCATCAGATTATGTACCTGATGAATGATTTTCAGGCATTGTCAAACTGTGAGGCTCAGTACCAATGGGAGATTTTATTGGTGGCACAGCCCAGTCTGTGTTTTTGTTCAAATGGTTCTTCTCTGGTTCTTATGACTGGAAAGTTTGAAATATAACCCCAAATACCTCTCTGGCATGAGAACTGGAGTAGGTTTGGGGGTGGAGGACATGCTCAGGTAATACTGGTGGTGGGTTCCCTTCTGGTTTCCTGATGCTGTTTGTGTGTGGTGATGCTCCACTGCTTGTGTGGTGCCCGGGCGTCTTCTGCAGTTTTACCAGCAAAATAATGAGTATTACAACACCAGTGTGCCTGGCTGAACCTGTCTTTCCAATAGAAAATGTTTTGATACAAATGGAAATGTTTCACTGAAACCTGTCATCTTTGATGATTCCTCTGTGTAGAGGGTCTGTCACTGAAACCTGTCATGATAGTGGGGAGGTAGAGGGCCTCCAGCAGCAACAGGCTGTGGCTGTCATCAGACAGAGTCTCTTTACTTGGAACCAGCACCCTACAGGTACCCTGACTTGTCAGCTTGCCTCTGTTTTGCCTAGATTTTTATACCAATATGCAGACAATTTCTGGTGTTTGTAGGTATATTTCTGAAGGTGAGGAGCCCATTTCCCTGCCCCGTGGGCAGGTAGGACAGACAGAATGTTTGTTCCTGACTTGGGGAATGCTGTCCTTCCCCAGTCTCCAGCATCTTGTCCTGGGGCCTTCACACTCTGGATCTGTTGCTGGTCAGATTTGGTTGTCAGTGGGCCTCAGATAATTAGCAAAGGGGAAAGACAGCTCAAAATTTACCCTACAAGAAGAGTGGGGTTCTGTGCCTATTCATCCTTACTGAATGTCACATCAAAGCAAGCACTGCATCACTCCCCTGATGTTCCCTTGCCCAGGACCTCCATTTACATGAGGCATGCCTGCAGTGTGCATGGAGGGCAAGGAGCATCTCCCCCACTCCACATTCCCAGCACCCATCCCAGCACTTGTTGTTTTCAGGACAAAAAACTCTGGTTAAAATATCTAAGCCAGTCACTTTGCCTGCTGCCAGTGCACAGAATTTGTTCAGTTCCTGCTGCCTCTCTAATCCCATGCCGCCAAGGACATGTAATCAGAAAGTGCTGCATAAATGTTCTGAAAACAACATTTGTACTTATAGAATCACAGAATTGTTAAGGGTGGAAAAAACCTTTAGGATCAAATCCAACTGTCAGCCCAGCACCACCACCGTATTCATCGTTAAACCATCTCCTCAACCATATCCACATGTTTTTTAAACAATTCCAGGGATGGTGACACCATCACTTCCCTGGGCAGCCTGTTCCAATGATTTACAAACCTTTCTGTAATAATTTTTTTCCCTAATATCCTACCTTTTCCTATATTTCCTACCTCCTCTGGCATAGAGCCACACAATCAATCAGATTGGAAAAAACCTTTAAAATTTCTGGCTTTTACACAAACATGCTGCAATGAAAACTGGCCTGCAATATTGTGGCCCTTACCATTCTAGTTCAGGTGCAGGTGAAGAAATAAAAGAAAAACTTTGGAAAATTATGGGGGTTTTGTTTCATGTGTTTTTTGTTAGTTTGTTTTTGCCCCCCCCTTTTTTTTTTTCAATAAGATCAGTGCCATACTGGGGATTTGATGGGGAATTCAGCATTGTAGAGAAAGTTTCCACCCCAAAAATGAAAGGCAGAAAGCTACTGACCCCCACAGGATCACCAGGCTCCCAGGGACACCAACAGCAAAACTCTTTTGGAAAAGGAAGAATGTGTGTTACTTGGTGTTTGGCTTTGAAATACAGGAGTTCATGGGTTGGTATGGATTTGTTCAGCTTGGACTTTGCAACATGCCACAAAACAGCAAACTCTGCAGCTTTCTCTACTGGTTTTTCCCTGTGCAAGGGTTTGGGGCCCTTGTAGGTGCAGTGACTGCAGGGGCTTTGGCTACCCATGAGGCTTGGACCCTGGTAATCTGCCATGGCACACCACTTTGAGACCAGTTTATTGTACACAATGCATAGTATGATACAAAAAATGCTATACCAGGATTCTCAGATGGCATTTGTGAAAGACCTTTGGGTTGTTCAAGTGAAAGCATTACGGAAATACAAACTATTCTTGAAAATTTGCACAAGACTTTTCAAGTGTCAGAAGTCATCAGCGGGATGGATTGAAGATATGGCAATATTGGCACCAACCTCCCACATTCTCAGTGTGCATTCCTATTTCTGATCTGTATTTCTCCATAAGGAAGTACTTGGCCGTGCTGAGGGTTGTGTTTTCTTCTCTGCACAGTCATGCTTGGTGCTTCAGTAGAAGCAGAGGAGCCACCGTGATGGAGGATTGTACCTTTTCCCTCCTCCTCTGGCTGAAATTGTTAGTGTTGAGAGGGAAAGTGTCCAGTTCCTGTCCTGACAAACACCATATTTTAACATATCTTCTAGCAATTAGAGGCATAAAAGCCTAAATTTTGTGCTGGGTTTACAAAAAGTAAACTGCTTTTCCACCACGGTGTTATGCTTTATTTCAGTTGTGTGTCTCATGCTTTATTTTGATTAGGTGGCCTCTTTTTAGCATTGCAGATAGGATGGTGGAGGCTGCTGAGAGAATTCCGTTGGTGCTGGGGTGAGGGCAGATGCTGGGGAGGGGCAGGAAAGAGGGGAAGAAGAGAAACCCCCTCATGTAAGTTTGTGGGGAAAGCAGGAGAGGAGCTAGTGAGGGCTGCCCTGGGAGGAGGAGGAGAGCTAGAGAGAGGAGGGCTGGACAGAAGAGGTTGGAGGGGATTGCGGCAGTGGCAGACATCAGTGTTGCAATGTTAGAACCAGGAGCAGGTTCCTACAAAATCTGTTTTGGGCTTTCTGCTTTTCACAGTAAACTGAACTGGGAGGCTCTGGCATGGAGACAGAAAGGAGGAGCCTCTGCAGGATTGGGCAGTGCTGATGAGGGTGGGTGGAGGCTTGGATGAGTCATCCTATCATTTCATGGCCTGCAGGAGACAGAGCAATGTTTGTATTATACAGAGAGATGCCAGAGTTGTTGAGGACAAATATGTGATGTTGAAACTAGCAAATCCTGGAGGAAACAGAGATTGGCTGTTGCCACTGTGGTGGTGTTGCTGTTTCTGTTCATCCAGGCACTTGTTAGTGCCCACGTGAGGCTGAAATCTGGAAAGCCACCTCAGCTCATTGTGTACATTTACCTCCATTGGGCTGGCCTTACCATGGTTTTTGGTGGAGGCTTCTGTTTGAAAACCAGAGGAAGTTTATGGCTCTTGAGGACATAGTTTAGTGATGGCCTTGGCAGTGTTGAGTTAATTGTTGGACTCAATGGCCCTAGAGGGCTTTTCATCCTCAATGATTCATGATTCTGAGAGAGTCCACTGGCCATTTCTACCCCTGCTGAGCATTGGGAACTGCAGTGGCCTATGAAGGACTTGCTTGGAAAACACCCTTCTGAGCATCTGCAGGTCTCTGCTCTCTTCCCATCAGACCTTCCAAGAGATCCAAGGACAGCAGGCACGAGGGATTCCCCACCAGGGATTTGGCAGACCGACAGGTTCACTGAACACATGCCCAGGCACTGCACACACTAGTCAGACATTGCTTTTGTTCAGCTTGCTACTTCTGACTAAGAAACAATAATAAAAACCTTTCCAGCAGCCAGTGTGGGCAGTGTTCTGTGCTGCTGCTCCATGGGGTTTTGCTGCTCACTATGGGCAGCCTCACCGGCATGTGCGTGTGCGTGACTGTGCGCACGAGTGTGATTTACTGGCCTGTGCAATGCCACATGTCTTTAAAATTATAGTGCCCGTTTCCTGCTGAAATAATTTCTACATAGAGAGGCTCCTATTACAGCAAGAGGAGCGTGGACGTCATGATTTATTATTATTTATGGTCCCAGGGCCTTGTTTATGCACGATGGGTTAGGTGCTCAGGATAGAAATGCCATTATGCAAATGACATTGAATGTCCTTACTGAGCCTAAATAATTTTTGTGTTGGACGATTAAACCTCATCTGTTATTGATATGGGCTGCAGTCGGGCTATTAAAGAGTCCCAACAGTACTTACTCCCAGTAATGGGAAAATTGAGAGGAAGAGGCTAAACAATTGCCTCAAGTGTGCCGTGATTGTCTGGTAGGAGTGGAACATAACGAACCCCCTGAATGGAAATCGTGTTTACTACTTAGGGATAAATAAAAAGAGAGAACACGCAATAAATTGTGCTTTGTGATCTGAATTGGTGCACCAGAGAATTTGCGTACTTTCGATTTACTTATTTGATTTTTTTTTTTTTTGCAGGGGTGGAGGGGGCAGTGTGATTGGGATGTAGATACCGCAAACAGTCGGGAAGGATTCCTGCACTGTGTGCCCCTGGCTGAGTGGCTGGGGAGAGCTGTCCTCCTCGAGCTGCGCCGATGCTGCGCCGTCCGCTTTGACACAGCTGTGCAGTCACATTTTGATCAGTGTTGATAGCTTATGAATTCCAAAATTGACAAAATTTACAGAAAAATGAGGATAATCCATCTTCCTTAGCAGCCTGTCAGGAGCTGGCTATACTTCATAATCTTCAATTACAGATGCTATTTTCAGACATTTACATGCAGATATTAGAACAAAATGAAAATGAGAAACAAAGAGTGAATGGAAATGCAGCTATTTATATGTATAAAAGAAAAACAACAGGTAAATTCTAGGCATTTAGATTGGATTTGGGTATCCCTTTGGAAAATCTGAGAATAGCTGCACCCACTTATGAATTGCACTGTGGAAATGTAAAATGTAGTATATCGTTTCCCATATGCAGATAATGTGAAGACTGGGTCAAAAACAGGTCAGTTATTTTGAAGTATGAGGGTAAATGTGTTCATGGCAGGGTGCATGAGCTAATTCTCACTGCCTTCAAAGGAATGTCTGGGGATGTGTACGATCCTAATTGGATTTGGGCTAAAATGAAGCACAGCTGTTAACTTTTTATAAACATATATGTATTGTGAAACGGAGGTTCAGAAATACTCAGTTTAAACTGAGGGAAGAAGGTTGTAGCACTGAAATCAAACTTCCACATTCTGTGACACAGCAATGAGCCCAACGTGGCTGAAAACAAAGAGAAACTAGGGTTTGGCCCAAATTAGGCATGTAAATAACATTTGCTCCAAAGTAGGATTGGTTTTGGTGCCAGCAGTAGCCAGTGTGGGGAATATAATGTAAATTATGGAATGGGGGGTGGCTAGCAGGTGGCACTGGTGAGACTTTGATGTATAGGTTCCTGGGAGCCTTTCCCACCCCTGTCGTGGGTGGCTGAGGAGGAGGGCAGTATTTTCCATTCCCATGAAATTCCAGGCAGAGCAGCAGTGGTGCCTATGCAGCTGCAAGAGGTGCTGGGTTTCTGAAAGCCTGGGGAGATTAATTAGAGCTGCTTTGGATTAAACTCTTCGAACCATATCTAATGTTACAAATTTCTTCCCTTTGTCGGGCTGAGGTGCAGGTTTCTGTGGACAGCCTGCCTGGCGTGTGCCACTTGTGCCTCTATTTATTAATTAATTTTAAAGTATTAAGATGTGATGACTTGGAGATATTTAGTGTGAGGTCTGGCTTACTACTGCCATAAGGGGTGAGCAGGGGGTGTGGTGGATGTGATCTGGGGGACAACACTGTGCCTCTTAGGGACCTCAGTAGTTTTTTTGGCAGTGAAGGCTCTTGATGCACCATCTCCGTCAGGAGAGAAGGCAGAGCACATGGTCAGTGAGGAGGCAGTCTAAGCCCTGAAGCCCCAAGCTGGCACCTTGCACTGATGGTCTGAACTCCTGTTGAGCTGCTGCTGTTGCAGCTGCTGCTGCTGCTGTTGCTGCTGCTGCTGCTGCTGCTACTGCATCCTGAGCAGCATCGTGAGCCTGGGGGCAGCTGTGCAAGTGGCAGGAGAGCACAGGAGGTGTTATTTCATGCCTGCCTGCTGTTTTGATTTGGAAAATCTAGCAGATGCAAAAAGCAACATGTGCAAGTCCCAGTGGACCCCAGCTGGCTCATTTTAATGGCCATTTGCCCTGTGCAACAGACAGCTCTTGTCTGGTGTAGTCTGTTCAGGAGCGTTGTGAGTGAGGTCTGTGCCCCACGAAAGGGATGAAGCCGAAAGGGGATATATTTGTCTCACAGCTCATGGGTCACAGCACTGCTGGAGGCTCATCCCAGCCTGTGGGAGCTCCCTGAGATTCCCACATTGGCACCAAAAACTAGGCTGTTTCAGGGAGTGGCCTTGTTCCCTACTGTGTGTCCATCTTTTCCTGACACTTTAGGGTAAAATCCCAGGTAAATCTCAAAGAGACAATTTCTGTACGTGTAGGGTGGATTGACTTTTCAGTATGTTAAACTCAGGCATCTTCACTAGAGAAAGTGCAGGGTGAAGCTGGTCATGGTCTGCCTCTCTGCTTTGCTGTAGCACAGCAGGTTTGAAAGTGGTTCTGAAACCCTCCTGCACACCTTTTCTTTCCATTTGCCTATCATGTCCACCACTCCAAGGGGATTATATAATAGTTAGAAATAAAGCTTTTGCAATGGAGGTGGATGCGCAGAAACCTTCCTGTTTGCACTTTGCAGAGAAGTCAGTTTGGAGGGACTATGCAGACCCTGCTGCTGCAAGAGGAGTTGTGCTGCTGCCAATAGGCGCACAGAAATCGCTCCTCTCCTCACTACTGCAGCCACTCCCCCCAGCTCCCGTCTGCCAGAGCTGAGTCAGAGCAGAGTAGGATAGGACAGGGGAACACATGAGATCTGTCTTGCCCCTCTTTTCAGTTTGTCCTTCTCAGTCTCTCTTTTATATATTCCTCGTTTCACATGTCTGTGTTTTCTCTCCTCCATGCTATGGCAGTGGTGCTCCATGCTGATGAGACAGTGCGTGGTACAACCGCAGGCAGTCATTTTTCAGGTAATTTCTAGAGTAATGAACACCCGTCTCTTGCTTTTTCACCTACCAAGCAGAAGGTCAGGCTTCCTGCTGCATGAGGAGGGACCCCGGCCATGATGGTCATTCCGGGCTGTTTCTCACCAGCAGTGGTGCCAGCTCGCCAGTGCAGGAGCCAAGTCTGAGATCCCTTCTGCTGCTCCCACCCCAATCAGCTGGAAAAGCTCTTGGGGAGGGTTGGCAGGAGGGTTCAGCAGGAGGATATCAGTGGGGCCATGGGGTGAGGGGCTGCTCCATGAGCGCTACCTTCCCCCGGGGTTTCCTTTCCTCTCTGGTTGGGGTGCCTGAAAGGAAGAGATCTGCCTGGGGGGAATGGGAAGAGGGGACGCCACTGTACCCCTCCTGAGTGGTTCAACACCCAACACAGTGTCAGGAAGGCTTTTGCTTTTTCAGAGGGTCCTAGAGTCCCCTGGCCCCTCCATGGGGATGAGGAGGGCTGCAGACAGCACCTACGGTCTGGTTTTAGGCTGAAGGCTCATATGCTCTGCACCCCTGACTCTCCACTCCTTGGGGGCCAGAAGATGCCTCTGCTGACCTTCACCTCTCTGCAGCACCTCACTGTTGGCAGCACTGTGTTTCCTTTTCTGCCCACAGGCAAGTGCTGGTTACTGCCGCTGGGCCAGCCCAGTGCTGGCTGTGACCCCACTGCTTTGCAGTGGTGGATGCGATGTGAGGGGTCACTCCTCCGCTGGGACTGCATGAGGAGAGGGGAGTCAGCAATCACAAGGGCTGCCCCTCAGCCTGGGCTTGCTCTGCCTGGGTGCTGGAGGCAGTGGTCAGTGCTTGCTCCATGTGGCTGCTAGTGTTCAGCTGATGGTGCTTCCAAGGAGAGATCCAGGCACAGCAAAGTAGCTCAAAAACCCCTTAAAATCCAGCTATTCTTACCTCTGGGAAAAGTTGCATTGCAAAAGACATGCAGCTCCTGTGTGCAGGGACTAAAAGCAGGGAAGGACCCCAGACCTCCATTTTGCACGTCTTCAACTCATGCCTTCTCATTCCTGCCACAGTCCTGCTTGGCTATGGGCTCTACCTCCACACTGTGCTGAGCAACTGTAATGCTTCCAGTCCCTCCGGTCTGCAGATGTCATTTCATGGTTTGGGACTGCGCCACTGCATATTGCTCCAACTCACTATGGTGCAGTGACATGGAAGAGCACCGGGTACCACTGTCCTGACCCTTGCCAGGTTATGCTACACTCTGGTTGCTGCTTGCTTGACACTAGAACTGGTCAGTTTCTCCAAGCTCAGAGGGCTACTCATGGCTCATTGGCGTAGTGCTTCCAGGTCATTACCACTAAAACTCTTAACTCGGTCCTGTTTATCCCTGTGTCAGTTCCTTGGACTCCTGAAGGGAAGCAAGCTATGGAGTTACTCATTCCCATGTCTGAGAATTGCAGTTGAGGGCTCAGGCTGGTTCCAGTTGGGTTTGTAGTTTGGGATGTGTACCTCCTTCCTCAGTCCCCTCATGTGACCCAACTCGTGGCCGGGGTCCCATTCCAGCTGGATGCTTCATCCCAAACTACAGGTGTGCAGCTCCCACTTTGTAAGTGGGAAGCCACATTCACTCTCTGCCTGTTGGGAGTGGTGGATCAGCACCCCATGGGAGTATCCAAAGAGATTTTCTAGTCTTGATATGGTACGCTTGTGGCTTTCATAGAGCAAAACGGATAAACTCAGACATCCTTCCCCCAGGGATTGGTGTGTGCTCTTCTAGAGATACCAGAAATACCAAACAGCAGCACAAAAGGACAGGTTTTTCCTCTGCTGTGCTGCCAGCCCGTCCATGCTTTTGCATCACCAGCTGCATGGGGTGTCTTTGCAGGGCTATTGTTTCTCTGATGTTTTGTCAGATTAGGGTTTTGGGAAAAGAAAAAATCTAGCAGCGTCTCTGTATGTGCATGTACCCTGCATAGGGGAAAGGAAGGGCTGGAGACTTAGGAGAACATGGAATGTGGGAAAGGCTGAGAAATGCATCGTGGTGTGATGCAGAATGAGAAGAAGGAGCTTTGATTACACTTCTAGGAAGGAGGAAGGCTGGGACTGTTATTGGCATTCTCTGCCGAGGAGGGAGGTTCCCAGGGCTGCCCTCTCCCAGGAGCAGAAGTGGGGATGAGTCAGAGGTGTGGGTGTCTTTGAGGCAGTGGTGGTAGACAAAAGGGGCTTGGTCCATGAAGGCAAAGCAAAAGTGAGGGCACAGAGGGCATTGGAGGAGGAGTGACCTGAAAGGACTTAGGAACAGTACAACTTTAATGCAAAGGTTATGTAGGATCCTAGGAGACAAGTCAGAGGACTCTGATGCATGGGCTGGATGCAAGACAAGGCTGGCCAGCAGCTAGTCCCTGGTAAAATGCATTTTGCATGCTCATCTGCAAGAGGTTTGTATGGGGGATCCTTCAAGGTGACAGGCTGTACTCCTGCGTCATGCAGGTGTTGTCTGCAGAAAAAACATGTCTATTGCACAGAACTGTTAATACAGGATATTCCATGTAAATTAACTTCTGTTTGAGTGAGACCTGAGCTGCAGAGACACCAACACGTATTCCTGGCCAAAGTGCTGAGTCAAGCACCAGATTGTGTGCTGGGTTCTCAGAAACTTGCAGGAAGGAGAAGGATGTATTCACTCAGATCATCTTTTGTTTCCTTAAAAATAAAAAGTTAGCTTATTTCAATGTCACATTCCTGGAAGTGTTCAAGGCCTAGCTGGATGGGACCCTGAACAGCCTGGTCTAGTGGAAAGTGTCCCTGCCCGTGGTAGAGGGTGGAATAAGTTGGTCTTTAAGGCCCCTTCCAATCCAAACCAGTTTGGGATTCTGTGTTTTTCTGAGTTTTGTTTTGGTTGCTCAAAAAAAAACCTCCATGAGATCCTGGGTTCATCTGCATTTCTTCATCTCTACATGGCTTCTGCATTGACTTAATCTTCAGGAATTCATTTGGGATTGGTATCACAGTGGCTGCTCTTCAGTTTACCTGTTCCATTGCAGTTCTTCATTTGAAGTCAAGCTCCAGTTGTTACGGGCATGATTGCCATCCCCCAAATAAGGGGTTAAAACTTAAAGGGCAGATGACAGGGCAGGGAGAACTTTGAAAGAAAACTCCCTGGATTTATGGGAATGATCCTGACAATAAGAAATCATTGAAAAAGGGCAGATGAAGATAAGCTTTGTGCCATGTACATATGCCTCCTCTGGTGCATGGATTGGCCTCATCAGCTGTAATATGCTGTAGCTACAAAGACTTAAACAGGGTTATTGGACACAAACACTCTGATTTCTGAGGACCTGTGCTTGTTTACCATAGCCTCTTTCAGCTAATGAGATTAAGAAATTCTTTGGAAATGACACAGCATCCTTACCACAGTCAGTTGATTTATTTTTACATAACTTGGATTTAGAAACAGCTACAAATGCATCCATTAAGCAAACACTTATGTATACATACCTTTTCTTTCCTGTGAGATGATGAAGAAATGCACCATTCCCAAGAAAAGGGAAACAGGACACCCTGTTCCCACCTCCTTCTTAGTGCATGTCCCCTCAAGTGCCAACACTGAAATGTGGAGAATATGGAGGTTAAGAGGCATGAACACTTTTCCCTAGCAAGAAAGTAGCTTGCACTTGGCAGTTAATCTACAAATTTTCCTCTTTCAGGAAAACCTTGTTACCTATTAGTGAGTTTGGCTTTGGTTTTATAAAAAAACCTTATTTTGCTGTTCTCTGAGAACACCGGTGATAAGCACAGACCTACTTATTGAACACTTTGAATGTTGAGAAGCCCAGTGTAAATGGGCATTGCCTTTAACACTGGCTGGAAAAAAATTATTTTTGAGCTCTATATTGCATCTACTGTCTGTTGCACAGGCAAAAAAAGCTCTTGATTAGTAAATACATTGTCACTAAAATGCCTTTTGTTTCTTTTTCCAGGCAACTGAATACTCAGCCATGGCCTCGCTAGCTGGTGGATTGGATGACATGAAGGCCAATATAACCAGCCCTACTTCTGCAGATTTGGGAGCGAGTGTTCCTGGGCCTCAGTCCTATCCTATTGTCACAGGTAAGTGATTTGCAAACACTGATCAATAGTGTGAAATGTCTGTTCCTTCACATTGCGTGATGGCATCCTTTATGGAAGAATTGTGTCAGATGTGGAGGCATTTGCTCAAAAAGTCTGTTTTTGACTGTGATTTCAGAGAAGCTCTGTTGAGAGTCAGCTGTGTGGATTGTGTAAATAATTTGCGTTTGTTTGTAGCTGACAGATGAAGCATCCATCCCTCTTGTTCAGGAAAGGATGTGCCCCTCTACCCCAAATGTACATTCTGAATACCACCACATCACCAAAAAGCAGAATGCTTCCCTCTGCTTTTGGGCTTTAGTGCTCATTTTTCATAAATGCACCCGATAGGTTTGACTGGATGGAGTTTTTATGACAGTTCAAACTAGCCTGAATTTTGGATGCTCATTTTATACCGTTTCCGAATTGTACCTGTGCACTAAAGCTGAGCATTTAAA
Organism: Dryoscopus gambensis; assembly: GCA_013389985.1. Taxonomy (NCBI): domain Eukaryota; kingdom Metazoa; phylum Chordata; class Aves; order Passeriformes; family Malaconotidae; genus Dryoscopus; species Dryoscopus gambensis. Next base: position 89,159 of record WEIT01006154.1, on the reverse strand, counting down.
TGAAAAGTAAAGGCTGTTTTTTCAAGGAATGCCACATCATTTGCATTTATTCAGCGGGCATAGAGCAAGAGTTAAGGAACAGCTAGAGTCTGATAACTATGATAAATGGTTTGGTCACCTATTTGTTTGGGACTGACCCCATTGCTTTCAAAGAGATTGTCCAAAGGGTAAGAAAATTATGAAATTGTGTCCTGAATTAGTTGTGCAAATCAGAAAAAATGAGGGCTTTAAAAATTTAAGGCTCTGTGTTTCATATGAATGTTACCTCTGTGTGTTACTGCTCTGTCTAATCAGTGCAAATTTAATTGGATTTTCTTTGTTTTGGCAAAGATTGGACATAATTCTTTATTTTGTAGCTACAATGGAAGATTATAATGGTTTTTGTATAGTATTACTGTGTCTTTAAAGCCTTATAATCTCATCTAGCAGAGGAACAGTTTTGAAAACAAGTGTTGTCACAAAGTTGTTTTAACCCAGTACAGCATCAGCCTTTGGCTTTTCTTGACAAAGTTTAGGAGGATTCAAAAGAAATCGAAGAGTTAAAGAAATACATGTGTACCTTGAAGTGGGAGGGGAGAGACTTCTTTTAATACCTCTCTGGTTCTGGATGGGTGGTTTGAGCACTGGACTCATAGATAAGAAAGGTGTCTAGGGTGGATGGAAGGACAGAAAGAGGGACTTCTGGAGATATGTGGCTTGTAAGAGGTAAGGAGATAGAGCATTGATACAGATATATCTATATCCATCAGCAGTCTGTGCTGGAACCAGTGTTATCTAATATCTTCATCAGTGACACAGAGAGAGGGATCACAGGCACCCTCAGCAGGTTTGCAGGTGACACCAAGCTGAGAGTGCAGTAACACCCCTGAAGGACAGGGCCATCCAGAGGGACTTGGAAAAGCTGCAGAAGTGGCCCATGGGAATCTCATGAGATTTAACAAGGCTAGGGTGAATTTGATGCTGCTTTTGGGTTGGGGCTACTCCCAGGATTGATCCAGGCAGGGGATGAACAGACTGAGAGCAGCCCTGGGAGAAGGACTTGGGGGTGCTGGTGGGTGAGAGCTGGCCCTGCCCTGGCCGTGTGTGCTGGGACCCAGAAACGCCCCTGTGCTGGGCTGACCCCCCAGCATGGGCAGCAGGGGAGGGAGGATTCTGCCCCTCTGCCCCGCTCAGGTGAGATCCCACCTGCCTCCAGCCCTGAGGCCCAGCACAGGAAGGATGTGGAGATGCTGGACCCAGTCCAGAGAATGTAACCTAGCTGATCAGAGGGCTGGAACACCTCTGCTATGAGGAAAGGCTGAGATAATTGGAATTGTTAAGGCTGGAGAAAAGAAGGCTTTGGGGTGACCTAACTGCAGCCTCTGTCATCTTCTAAAGGACTGCTCACCTAGGATTTACATGTGGCCAAAATAAGGTTCAGCCAAGGGCTGTTGTTTTGGCTATTACATCAGCAGCACTTATTTTTTCTACACTGGTTTAAGCACTTCTCACATGTCTCATGTTGCTACTTCCTTAGTGTTGTGAGCTGATTGATCACATTTGTTAGAGTAAAACTACAGAGGTGATGCTGCAAAGTTCAATATGGATTTCACAGAGGTTCTCCCTGTGATGTTACCTACACTTGAGCAAAAGTTCCAAATGTTAAATTTGCTAGTTCTCCTCAAGAGCATGGAGCAGGCTTTATGAACAGCAAGTTCTAGAAAAAACCTGCCATCAGCCTTAAATATGTCAGTGGCAGCTACAACAGAACATGTTATTCAATACAGTGGGTATTTATATCTTTAATTTGACAGTGCTGTAGAGTTTTCTATCAACGGCATTCATAAAACCTAGATATACATGAGCATATCAAAAATCTTTTAAAACCTATGTCTTTTGATGTATTTTGGAGGAGTTTGTCTACCTGCTATACTCTCATTTTCTTTTTCAACACCCATAGGAATTGTTTTGTGCTGGTCATGCTCTAGAAGTGCCCAGAAATCTCCACCACGATCTGGGCCCCATAGCAATGGGCACGTACTCTATGCCCAAGTTATGCTTCCTACTCTTAGGCTTTCCTGAGGAGCTGAAAGGGATGTGCAGGTTGTCAGGAGCAGGAAGGTTTCAGTAGCAAGATATGCTTTGTAATGTGCAAAGCATGTCCATTACAGCACACTTGGTGGTGCATTTCTCGCTGTAGTTCTGGACAGATTTCTGTATTTTCTCCCCAAATATAATTTATTTTTCCAGTCACAACTCTTTTCCCAGCATGTTTCCTTGGTGGGACAGGGAATTTGGAAAAGGAGACGCATTTATTGACCCTATTTCCCTTGTAAGCACAAGCTGCATATTGCCATGAGACTTTCATCTGTGGTAGGTATGTCCGAAAATTGGGAGCTGGGAAATGATGCACAGCGGTGGTTATGAGTTGAGTGCAAGGTCAAACAAACATCTGCAAACACACCACCTACCCTGCCTCTCAGAGCTTTTTTTGTGGTCTGTGGTCTGACCAAAGCTGTGGTAAAATCCAGTGATTGGTTTAGTGTTCTGTGGCTGGGATGGGCAGGGGTTGATAGGCGATTGATAAGGCAACAGTCCCTGGAGGAAGGTCAGCTTTGTCTCAGCCGCAGTTCAGTGGTAAGGTGCTTATTCATGAGAGAAATCCTGCCAGAACCACCTCCTGGTCCTTGGCCCTCTCAGTTCAGAAGAGCCTAAGCCTCACAGATCCATGATGGCATTTCCCATGTGAACTGCTCCTCACTGGAAGAGGAATGGCCAGCCTTACCTCTGGTCTTCTCTGTGGATTCAGGAAGTTGCACTGCTTTTAATTTCTTCACCTTTTTTTTGAGTGTTCCCACTCTTCCTCGTTTCATACAGGCTGTCCTGTGACATATGTGAACAAACTCAGAGAATGAAGCTGAAAGGCTTGGGGGGAAACTTGTTTTAGCATCCTAGGTAGTGTGTTTTCAACTGTAAAAGTGAGGATTAATTGGATAAAAGTCCACCAAATGTCCGAAGTCTGTGGCTAGTGGTGTTAATGCCTTGAGGTCGATCTCACTTCTCTGTTGACATTCCAGATTATAAACAATTTTGTAACAGCTTAAGTGTCATGAGACCAAGAGCTGCTTAAAACACTGGCAGATGAGTTGTGGTATCCAGAGCAGCATTGGTGGGCAACATCTCTACTACCAGGAACTCTTCAAGTTGTTTGTGTGAAGCAGGGCTGTGAACACGATTGCATGATGTTTCAACACAGAATGGAGCTATTGGTAAGGCTGAAAAATGAGTAAATAACTTGAAATATGAAAACCAGGAGTTTGAGCCAGGAACATTTTTCTCCTTTCAATGGCTGTATCTCCTGTTCAAGCTTAATAATTTTTTATGAGAAATTCTGGAGTAGTCTGGGCTGCCATATGTGAAGAGAACTTAGTCTATTTTATGTTGTCAGTCTTAAATCTGTAAGACTGTAAAATAATTTAATGGAAATAAGTCTGAGAACAGTGATTACAGTTTTTAACATAGTGAAACTATGATTACAGTTTTTCATTGCTCTTGTTACCAGGTTGTGGTGTGGGTGGCAAAGCAGTGTTGAGATTTGAGATGCAAAAGATCCTCTGTGCAGTTGTTGGTAGAAAATGTAATATTTCTCTCTCTTAGCCAGCTGGCAGATCCAAACATATGGGATAGATCTTGAAAACGAAAGGATTGCTTGAACACTGGCATTCCTGCTAGTACTTGCTGCTAAGGAGAAATGTAGTGACAGCTGTCAGTACTGCTTCATTCACTATCTCTCTTGTGTTGTGGACCACCAGTGAAATCTCTGATTAGAGAATCACTTGCTTTCTTTGCATTGTTTTTATGCCACATTAAATAGTAAGTTTAAAAAACCCCTTCCTTCACTGTATGCTGCCACAGCCTGTAAGTGCTCTCTCCATTTACAAGCCAATGACACGGGCTCGGCACATTGCTGCTGTTGTCAGCAATTTCCAAGCAGCCTGTGATTGTTACTAATTACCTCCAGACGCATTTTCCCTGCTTTGGCTTGCTGATTTCAGCATGGTTGGTGTCACTTTGAGAGGACAAAGCCATGTTAAACTGATAACTTTACACAGCTCTCCAGTACTGTCCTGGGGTGGATTGATGAACCCACAGCAGCCCAGCTTGTCCAGCAGCAGAGTCAGTTTCTACATACAGAGCCAGGAGTGCCTGTCAACCAGCTTCACCTCACCCAGGGGTGGAGAAGCATGATTTACTGTACTGGGGTCTGATGGGAACTCTGTATGTCTCCATTAAAAGAAGTGGCACAGAGCAAAGTGTTGTCAGTGGGCTTTTTGTCTAGCATATGCTGGAGTAGAGGAGCCTGGTCTTCTTCCATGCTGGGACATCTCTATCACCCTTGGCTCACCCACTCTTCCTCATGTGCAGGGAGAGACCAAGACTCTGCCAAGTATGGACAGGTTATGTCTTATCCTCTGCATTCAAACTTGCATCTGCAGCTTGGAGTGTTACGTTTCTTGCTTCTTTGTGCAGTCAGCCTTGTAGACAAAGGTCCTGGAGAGCCAAATCCATGGACTTTGCTGCCCATTTTGTATGCACATCAAAAAGGTGAGAAAATCAGAACAAGAGCAGGATCAGAGTCAGTTTATTGTCTGGAGGGATGGGGAAGGAGAGATGTTCTCAATGGCTATAATCTTGGTTATCTGCTCTGGCTTGCATTGCTGGACTCTGCCACCAGACATAGGTGATCCCAGATGTGAAGCTGAACTGAACACAGAGCAGATTCCTCCACCCCTGGGAAGATCAGCCTGACCTTTTCATTACCGTGGATATATCCAACATCCTAGGTGTAATATATTATGCCAGGTAGTTATTCATAGGTGGCACAGATCTTTGGATAATGTGGGTAACAGGGATATGTTTAACAATCCATATTCCTGGAACTGTGATCAGTTTTTGTAGTTAGGGACCACAGGCACTAAAATGGGATAAATGCAGGCCAAAAGATAAAATGTTTCTTGTTACTGTTCTCCGGTGACATATAGTGCTCAGGTGGCCTTTCAGCATGTTCTTCCTTAGGGCTTCTCAGTCTCAATCCGCTTCCTGAGTCTTCATGCTACTTTGTGCATGCCATCGTGTTGTAACTGCAATTTATGAGCCACTGTTTCACCAGATTTTGTTGAATGGAAGGTATTGTTGGTCCCTTCTGAAGCTACGCATGAGATGGTGGAACTGCAATTGGACTGGACACTGTGCCAAAATCAAATTGCCCCTGAGGACTTCAGTGTTTTCCGCCAGTATGAATTCTGATGCCTTCAGTAGGAGGAAAGCAGTCACTACTCTAAAAGCCCAGGCTGATCTCTTGCCAGGATTAAACACTAATACATTTCCGCACTTAACTCAGTGCCATCCAGAAGGACTTTGTGTTTTTTTAAGAAGAAAAAAAGTGGCAACAGGATGTGGATCACTTCCAGACGAGTGGTAACAGATCTTTCTCAGACTGTGGATGGAGGATTCCTCTGAGCAACCCTAGAAACCGCCCTTTGGCTGGAGGGGTCTGGAGAAACCCCTCTCTCTCCACAGGCTAGGGCGTAGGTATTGGACTCGACACGTAATTTTTTCATGTATAACCAAGTTAGCTGGGCTGGGTAAACTCCAGGACTGCTTTCTAATCTCAGCTGCATTGTGTTCCTGCGGTTGGCTCCGTGCTTCCATGCTTCTGGGTAGGAGCTGCGTGTCATTGTTTCTTTGGTGGGTCTGTGCCCAGGGTGGCTCTAGAACAGCCTGCAGTCCATGTTACTGGGACCACTGGTGCCGTCTGAGGGTCTGCCTGTACCAGACTGGACACGAAAATGGAGTAGGTGGGTAAGGAAGCTTTCTCATCATTTATTTTACTTTTTGTACATGAGTTTAAGGGAACATTTTATGGATTCCACAAAACATGGAAGGAAAATATGGATGTTTTGCTTTCCTTTGTTTCACTTTTTTTTGGCGGGGGTGGCGGTGGGGGAAGTGGTTCTATATCTTTGTATCCTTTTTCTTTTTTTCAGTCAGAGCGTCATTTAGGTCGGGAAAGGTCTCCAAGGTCATCAAGCCCAACCAGTAATCCAGTACTGCCATGTCTATGATTAGCAATGTCTCCAAATGCCTACATATCATTTAAATCCCTCCAGGGATATTACTGCTGTGGACAGCCTGTTTCAGTGCCTGACAGCCCTTTCAGTGCAGAAAATTTCCCTGATGTCCAATCTAAGCCTCCCCTGGTGCAACTTGAGGCCATTTCTTCTTGTCCTGTTGCTTTCTAGTGACCAGTAAAGATACCAGCCTTCATACTGTTTCCCTGGGATTCTTGACCTGACTGAACCTCTCTGATGAAGACTGTAAGGGCTGTGTCCCTCTGGTAATGGCTGAGAGAGTATAAGCAGAAGAGAGGACAGTGGGGTTGTATGTAAACATCTTGAAATCTGGCCTATTTCTTTTAACGGCTTTGGAAATTGGGTGTCTTAGGGCTACACAAGAAAAATTAAGAGTTCGATCTTAATAGCATGTGATGAGGCGTGTACATCCAGGTAGAATATTTAGCCAGTGTGGATAGGTGAGGTGGAATGTGGTCACACTGAACCCTTTGGTCAAGGTCTGGGTGGCCCATGAAGGAAGGAAAGGCTGCCTTTCTGTGCCAGATCTTGGCTGGATTCTGAGTGCTCATCCCACATCAGAACAAAGTTACAATCTCTTTCCAAGTTCCACCTTCTCTTTAATTTTTAGTTTTGCTGTGCTTAAGAGTAAAGTTTAATTCTGCTCTCTGAACCTAGTGCTGGCAGGAGCCAAGGAAGGAATGCTTTTCCTCTGTCTTCTGACTTACTTGATCTGCCTTTTATGGGCCATTTTTGATGGTCATCTGAGAAAACTATTTTTTGTGTGCCAACTAAAAAAATAATGTGACATTAGAGGCAAAAAAAGGCTCCCAATGCATGTCTTTGAGGAATACATAATGAAATAGAACTTTTCTCTCCTTCATGCACACCTGATGTTTACAGTGAAGACTACTATTATTTTAGAGGGGCAAAAATGTGATACGGGGTTAGTATTTCATCAATGAGAAGTAAAAAAGTGCCTTAATGATGATGGAAAAAGCATTATGATGTTCGCTGGTGGTAGTTCTTGGTGGAAAAGGAGGGTGTTTATTTTAATTTGTATATTGCTCTAGTCAAAAAGAATGAACCCAAGAATCTCCTATCTATTTAATTCAGCAGTTGTAGGTTGTTTATTGTCATGAATTCAGGTCTATATCCAGATCTTCCTGACCACAAATGAGAAACCTGGTTTCATTAAGAAACCCTATTTGTGCCTTAAATGCATTTGCTACTCTGTATTTTAAGTGTGACTGGGAGGAAAGGGTTGTAAAAAGAAGATTTGGTGAGGAGGATGATAGCTTAAGTGACCTTGCAGCTGGAAATGCCAAGGCCTGGAGAATAACAGTGTGGGAAAACATAAAGTATGCTTTTTATCCTCTGTCTTTTCCGAGAAGTAGAATTTCTGTGTAGAGATAACATAGGTGTTTACAGAGACTTGGAGGCCCTCTCCCAGACATTCTTGACCTCTCTGTCTTGGGAAAGAGATCAAAGCAGAGATCATAAAAGCACAGAGGAAATCCACAGCATTGTGAAGTGTTGCACAGGCTCATTAATATGAGGCTGGGAGCAGGTCACCCACTTTTTGCCCCTGCTAAGATGGAATAAGCTTAGCAGTGTATGTGTCCCTGTTGTGCCAGCATGGTGGTGGAATAAATCTACTCTTTACCATTCAGCTGTGGATTTTGCCAACCTTGGTTACCTGCATATATTTGATTGTCACAGTGACACAGCACTGGGCTCTCTTTGCTGATGTCTCACCATTTAGGAGATCTGTGGCTGGTCATCCCTGTAGCAAGATCTCCAGGTGGAAGGGGGAAAACGCTTGCAGAAGGTGACTTGTCCAGTGAATTTCTGAATATAAAGTTAGAGATCCTCCTCAGGATGTGCCTGTTTCTTTCCAATGGCTATGGATGGAATGAGGAGTGCTTAGTTTAAGCTGGACCTGTGTAGGTGGGATAGAACTGCCCTGGAGAGAGAAAGAAGGGTCACCCGAAGATCGTGGAGAGAATTGTTATCCAGCTGACAGTCAGCAGCAGTTTTACATCCATGCTTTCACCAGCTGACTGAAAGGATTTCAATTACTTTGATTTAAAATGAAACAATATTTGCATTTTTTCAGTGAAAAGTTGTTTCAATTTGTACTTCCTGTTCCAACTGTCTGAAATAAGAGTAATGTAACTTTTTCACAACTCCTTCCTCTCCTTTTTTCTCCCCTCTCATCCCTATCCTCGAATCAACATGGTTTTGAAGAAAGTAGAGAAAAGATTTGGATTTGTTACTAGTACATTTTCTTCTGGAAAAATGCTTTGGTGGTTTTTTGTTGTTGTTGTCTGTTTGTAATAGCAAAAATAAAAAGTCTTCTTCTGAGGCTATGTTTTAGTCTTATAACCTGTCCTTACCTGGAAATCTGTTGATCTGTGTTTAAACATGGAACATAATCACAGAATTTTACTTTAACTTCTGTGGGACTGTTTTGAAGTGCAAATTGGTGTTGGTAGATGGATGGTTTCTAGTGAAGTATTATGCTAAGATTTACAGCTTCGTTTCTACATTTAATAGATAAAAGTGCAGATGCATTTTCCAATAATCTATCCATCACTCACAATAGGATCTGCCATGTTAAAGACTTGAAAAAAAGGCCGCATTAACTCCTGTGGAAAGGCAGCCAATCTGAAAAACAGAAGTGTCATTTTTAATGAGAAGACAGAGTCTAACTGCGACACTGTTGAGTTTTCCATTTTTATGAATTCTTATCTTGCCATTAAAGAAGAAGTGCATTTGAGAACGCAAACAAGGGCACTTGTACCCCACTAAGACCCAGGCTATTAACTGCCTCTTTTGATGATGTACAGCCTGACTCTGTTGGGAGTTTGGCTGTGGATTTAAATGTTGAATTTAACTATAGTAAACATATTTTGGTGCAAAGCATGTATAATAACAATTTGCATTTACATAGCATCTTTTACTTAAGGATTTTGCGGTTAATTAATTAATTCAATCTGTTTCCCCCTGCCCCAAATACCAGTGTGCTATGGATAATAAATACAATTTTAATTTGAGCAGCTATAGCAGGAGGATTAAGACAAGAGGGTTCTGATGCCTTTGTGCTGGTCCTGATTGTGGTGGGCCTGGGGCTTGTTCTGCAAACATGCTGAGCAGCCTTGTCTTGTGCTCACCCTGGTCTGAAATACCCTGAAAATAAAAGCATGTCAAACCAGCTCCACACTGGTGGATGGAAGGTGCTCGGCAGGCTTCATGCACAGTGCCTTGTGCCAGCGTTTGGGTCCTGGGGATGCTCACACACAGCTGTACCACCTACCGCCATGGCAGCTAGGGGTTCAAGTGCTCAGGGCTGGCTGGAGCTTTAGAACATCAATGGCCAGTTCAGTCCACACATTTATACAGTCACTGCCATATAAATGCTGGAATCTGTTGAAGATCTCCAATTTGGAAATAATTACAAAAAAAAGGGGAAAAAAGAAAAAGAAAGTAAAAGAAAGCATTCTATTAGCTTAAGCGCTTCCTTAATTGCTTTTTTTTTGGCCCACAACAATAACAAAACATCTGAGAGTTTCTGTGCAAGCCACCAAAATGGTATTTCTAGGTGAGTAGAGGGATCCATTGGCATCTGTTCATCGGCACAGCACAAAAATAAAATCTAGTGGTGATCTGACTCAGGCTGCAGAGGTTGTTTCTAGGACAAGGTAACTGTTTTGATGACTGTGGTTGAAAGCCTGTGGAAGATACTGAGGAGCTGGAATGTGTCCAGTGACAGTCGCTGGAACTGGGGAAGGGTCTGGCGCACAAGTATTCTTAGCAGCAGCTGAGGGAGCTAAGGGGGCTCCTACTGGAGAAAAGGAGACTCAGGAGGGACCTTCCGGCTCTCTACAACCTGCTGACAGGAGGCTGGAGCCAGGTGGGAGTCAGGCTCTGCTCCTAGGGACCGAGGCACAGGGCAAGAGGACATGGTCTCAAGATATGCTGCGGAAGGTTTACACTGGATGTTGGGAAAACATCTTCAGTGAAAGGGCTGTTCAGCTCTGGCACAGGCTGCCCAGGACAGTGGTGGAGTTGCCACCACTGGAAAGATATACAAGCCATGTGGATGTGGCGCTTGGGGACGTGGACTACTGGTGGCCTTGGTATTGCTGAGGAATGGTTGGACTCAGTGATCTTAAAGAGCTTTTCTGACCTAAACAATTCTATTATTCTGCCACTGATGATATGTGGCCTTAGTTGGCTTAATATGAGTTAATTCTTGAATGACACCTGACTGGTTGGGAGATTCTGTCTATTTGCAGTGAATTGACTGTGAGTGATCAGACCAGCAGTTTTGGGAAGTGAGTAGAGGGAATGGTAAAAGAGACAATTCTGGGTCTATGTTCACCCCTGGGCAATGGAGAGCGTGCCAGGAGGCCACTTGCTGTCTGCTGTGCACTCACACCTCCCTACCATCCCCTAGAAATGGGAGCATGCCTTGATTTTTTAATCTGGGAGAAATCTGTGAGAAATCTAGGTGAAACTTGAGAGGACTCAAGAAAGATAAACTGCAAAGTGTAAAGTGTTTAAAGTCATGTTTTAATAATGCTGCAGTGTATTTTCTGAGGAAAGTTCTTGCTTATGTTCTCTATTCTTTGAAAGAAGAGCTCTTCCTGTAGTTCTGTCCTTGGAAAACACTGTGTTAGCTGAGAAGAGCGATTTTATAAACCTACTTGTTCGGTTGGGTTTTTGTTTGGTTTTTATTTTTGTTTGTTTGGGGTTTTTTGTTTGGTTTTTTGAGGAGGGTTGTTTGTTTGGTTTGGGCTTTTTGTTATTGTTGTTTTTTCGTAATGGACCATTGTTTCTTTATTATTTCATGTTACATTAGGGCCAAAAATGTGTGAATTTTGGGTTTTGTATATTTTCTCATTAAAATGTTGAACTGTAATAAAAAAATATGCAAAAAGAAGAGTGAAGTAGAAAAAAAGAAAAATGTCACTGGCAATTCATCAAAATACAAGTTGCCTGGCTTTGAGCTGCTTGATGAAATTGGCACATCTACCAGCAGTGAGGAATATCACTTGTGGAAATCCCACAAGAATCAGCAGGGATGGGGACTGCCTGTGCTGCCATAGACTTGACACCTGGCTTGGGATTTTCACACAGATGTGGCTCAAAAGTAAATTCAGTAAAAAGAGTGGAAGGAGTGTTGGGGTCCCTCTGGAGTTTTCCTTCTTTTCATTGTACATTCGTTGCAACAACCTGAAATCCTTGCGCTCAGCCCTGTGATGACGTTATACCTTTTTTGAGCACTAACTTCTGAAAAAGACTTGCATATCAGCAGTATCCTTCTGAAGAGGGGTATGTGGGTTATCCCGTCCCCAGCTGGCTTTGTCTCTGGCAATTGTGGGTCCAGACCTTGTGGCCTCCCTAGATGTGAGCATCCTCCTGGGGGAAGGATGGTCCTGGACCACTGGGGCTTAGGGATTGCAGGAGTATGTAGGGTGTAGAAGAGGTGTGGTGGGGAGGCAGCAGGTGCTGCTACAGCTGCACCAATTGCAAAGTCCATAAGAGGTGGGGTGATGCTGGGGGCTGTGTAGGAGATTCTCTTTGTCAGCAAATCAGGTGATCGTTGCTAAACAGAGGCCTTGGTTTTGCTCCTTCTGTCCTTGTAAATATTATGACTCTGGAATATGGACACAAGCTGTTCCCAGGCATTGGTCTGCCCTTGAACAGGTCTGGTAGCTGTTCACACTGGAGCAGAACTGTGTCCTATGTTGCCTGAGCTATGTATACTAGCCAGTAAAGACAGTCCCAAATGCATCCGGGTGCAGCTTTGCCCCTATGCTGATGCACAGGCAGCCAAGCTGTCTGGGATAGGCACGGAATCAGGGCAAACTATGAACCAGTCTTGCTGAGCCAGGACTTTGCTCGGCCTAGCCCGAGTGACAAAGCTGCATATGGTCCCTGAGTTCTCTGGAGAGCATTGCCCATCTCTCCCTGTGGGGCTGCACTGGGGATGGTCATCACAGGAACAAGGGAACACTGCCAGTAACAGGGACACATGGGACATACATCACACATATTGCACAAATGCGGGGTACAGGGTTCCAGATCATACTTCTGCTATCTGTGTCGTTGCCTGCAGCTGCTGAGGCCACACCAGGAGGTGCTCCATGGATCCCCATGTCCTGCCCCAGAGCATCCCCATGGCTTTGTCCACCCTAGAGTGACCAGTGTTCATTCTGCAGTCAAACGTTTGACCAACAGAGGTACAGGCAGCTACTGTGGCCTCGCACTGTGAGGATGCACAAGGCTGCAGAAGTCACACTGGGTCTTTTGGGGACATGCAGAGGTGGGATCATCACCACATGGCCAGCCGCACCTTGTCCATTGTATAAGGGTTCACAGCTGCTTAACAGGCTTAAGGATGCACTGCTGCATCCTCACTACTCAGGAGACAGATTTTATCCATAGTCTGCTGGGGTCTTCACTACCTTCAAGTCTTGATATCAGCTCAGGTTTTAATGAGACATGATCGTAAGTTCCTAAGATAAGAGTAGGATATCATTGGGCCCTACTGTGACATGCATAAAGCGGCTCTGTGGTGCTCAGTGTGATACTGCCTCCCTACCCTGACCAGCATGTGGTGGATAATGCTTGGCCCTTGGAGAGATGGAAAGCCACTGCTCCTCAACATTGTGTCAGTCAAGGGTTTGTAGACAGTAGAGTTACTTCTATGCTTTCCTCTGCAAGGCATTGCCTGCAGACCCTCAGCAAAATGCTCCCTTTCTGTAGTGGCTGCTCTGAGGTCTTCTGGCTGCAGCTGGCCTCTGGTGCAGCAGGGAAGGTCCCTCCTGCTGGGTGGATACATAATGAACTTGCAGTCCTTATGGAGGGGAAGGCACTGTCATGGTTGTGGACATGGTGCTCCACCAGCGCTAGCTGCTGTCATCACCTTCATCCCCACTATGTCGCATGAAGAGCTTACAGGCAGCAAGGATCAGCAGTGGCACAAGTCTGGAGAGAAGAGAGTAGTGAGTGTGACATTTGGCTATCCCTCTGGGACACTGTTCCAGCCTCTCCTCCCAGTGGACCCATAGGGTGGTAGGGACACCCATCAGCTTTGCTCAGCATCTCATATGCCCTGCAGAGAACAGAGCAGCTCTGCCCCCATCATCAGAAGTGCTGTCCTGAACATACTCCTTTCTCTGACCTTTGGAATTATTCCTGTCCAATCTTTCTTCCTGTTTTCTTTTAATTATTTTCCCCTGTCTTCTCTCCCTCTCTTTTTTCCCCCCTAAAACTCCAGCACTCCTCTCTGGTGTATTAAGAATGTGAGTGAAATTGAAGGCTGGAACATCTCAAGTCTTTATGATGATGAATGACTTTCACTGCCAAACCTTTTATTGTCTGTGATTTGGAAAGAAGGGAAGCTGATTTATTGTGGCCAACTGTCATGCCATTTAATACAGTTATAAATCCTGACACCATGACGGCCACTGTCAGCCGGGGACCCTGTCTGGCCACTCTCCTGCCCTGCTTTTGTCCACAGTGGCTGTCTTCAGCTGAGCAGCAGACAGGGGAAAATGTGAGCTGGGAGCTCCCAGCTGAAGGGTAATGGCCGAGGATCAAGCAAGCCCCAAGTGTCTCACCCAGACGCAGCAGACTGCACAGCCCCCAGTGCTTGGGATGAGTGGAGATGCCCGACGGCCCTGGGCATCACTGCAGCATCCCCCCATCCTGGTGCTGGCACTCATGGGTTGTTTCAGTCCTGCTTGAGTGTGGCACAAGGGGAATATCACACTGTGGCTTGGAGCAAGATCCTTTTCCATAATCCCTTCTGTTCGCTGGCCTGAACTCATCGGAGGATGCTTCCCATAAAGTAATCCATACATTTGTTATTTTCTGCGGTACATGGTGCGTCAGCTGAGGTACATATCTCACTATGTTATGAGATGCTATCCACCCACTAAAAAGCTCAGAAAGAGGTGTTACTTGGAAATATGAATTTGGTCCTGCTGCTTGATGGGGCAGATAAAAAATGCAATTTTGTCTCAAAGTGATTTCAAATGAGATGTTTCAGCTTCCTTCAACTAAAGAGAATAAAACATTTCAAACTTGACAACTGAGACTATTTGGTGGAAAATACTGAAACCCCAGGGTGTCAACATTTCCATAGCTTCACTATTTCCATCACAGAATCTGGGTAAAGTGCTTGATTTCAACTTTTCATCCTATTCCAGGATAAAAAAAGCATTACTGAAATATTAGAAAAATAGCATATGGGTTGTTGATTTGGACTTTGTTGAACCCTAATTAAGATGTAAATATTGAGGGTGTAAATATTTCTTTTGTGAGGAGCAGAAAACTGCTCATGACATTAGCAATGATGCTTGGATTGGAAATGCCTCCCTCTCAGATAAATTCCAGATGTAGATCATAAATATTGATCTTTGTGACATGAAAAATTTCAGCATGGGTTTAATGTCGCTGCAAAACAGACTGGTGGGAGCTGTTGGATTTTCTTTTCCTCTGTGCTTATGTAGCAAGCTGAATAACCAGTTATCAGTATACTCATGTCTTCCTGTTTCTGGATGCACTGGCAGGTTGCTGGGTCGTGTTCACCCACGTCAGTGTTGACAGGGCTCCCCTGCATGGTGGGTGTCTGTCTGCGTGGGAGCAGATAGGACAGTGAAGCCTGGGGTCGCCTGGCATGTGGCGGAGCATTGGCAACCCCTAGCACAGCGGTTCTGCACTGGCCCTGGCTGGGCATGGCACGGCCCTGAGCAGTGACGTGATCTGCCAGAGCATTGTCAGTCGTTGGGTGCTGGTGAACAGTGCAAGAGTCTAGCTTGGGACCAAAGGGATTCCCACAGAGGCAGGTTTGCATGGTGCCTGGGCTTCTCCTCATGCTCCTGCTGTGTTCCCAAAAGCCTTCTGGATGTCACTGCTGTCCTTTGCAAGATACATGGAAACCCATGTCCTTCCCTCTCGCCTGGTTGCTTGGCTCAATCAGCTTACTTTCCCACACATGGGTGGGGGTCATGAAGCTGGTGATCATCTCATCCCACCCCACTAGGACATGGCAGGGACCCGGGGCTTGGCAGCCTGAAGGCTTGCCTGGATTCTAGTACCCTTCACAGGCCACCCTGTGTAGTTCTCAGACCTGGGAGCAGCATCACCCCAGCTGCCAGGCTGGGAGGAGGAGGTGGGTTGCCCTGCCCCTCCTGATACGCTGTGCTAGCATAGCATAGCATAGCATGGTCATACAGATGCTCTGGAGCAACACCTGTACCAGCAGGGCCTTTTCCTGCAGTTCATGTCACAGCACAGCATACCCCAGGTGGTGGCAGCCCCACTCATGGTGGATCAGGTCATCAGCACTCCCAGATGCCCTTCATGAAGTGGCCATGGTGGCAGGTGGTGGTTCAGGGGCCATCTCCATGCTTTTCCTCACACATTTCCTCGGTGCCTGGGAAGGTCGCAGAGGTGACTGCATGGCCTGGTATGGGCCCGCTGAGTTGTCTGTGGACAGCAAGGTCTATTTTCCAGGTCTACAGAATGAATCCTGAAGATCAGAGCCCTGCTGAAGGATGCTCTCCTTTGAGAGTGTTGCCAGGGCAGCTACCAGCCTGAGCCAAGGCTGTGGACCCCAGGAATGTGCAGGACCACTCCTCAGGGCTGGCGTGTCCCTTCTGATAAGTGTTAAATGTTTGTTAAATGGGCTGAACGTGTGGGGTTAGCAACAGTCTGGATTTCCATTTCTTGATGAGGCAGAGGCTGGAGGCCAGCCACCTCTCCTCATACATGTCCATTAGTTATTGGGAGTGTCCATGCCACCACAGTAAAATGAGAACAACACTACTTTTCATACTACAGCTCCTACTGTTTGGTTTTTCCCTTGTAGCTCCAAGGAGTTGCCTGGAGTCCTATTACAGTGAGAGGAGTTTGTAGTTCTTCACAAACGGATGGTAGTTTGCTTCTACTCTTGATTGCAAAGAGAAGGTAGAAAACACCTTCTGGGCATTTGCAAAAATCCAAACAGTGGAAAAAAGAAAAGGGAAAATGTTTTATTTCAACATCTCTTGATAACTCAATCTCCCTCATGATTTTTGTGGGGTGTTTAGCATCTAGCTGTGCAACAGGGATCCCCCAGACCACAAACTTTTCAAGCTGCTGATCCTCTTGGTCATCCTACATCTTTCCAGCAGCACAGTGATTACTGTGGAGACAGTCTCACCAAGCCTGCTGTGCTGCTCTTATTAGAAGTATTGCTGTGCTGCAGAAGGAAAACAACAATAAAGGGAATATGTTGCTTCTGCATGCATTAAGAGCACTGATCAAACCACATGAGATCCCATTTCAGACATAATGTGCATTGGAGGGCAAAATTAGATTGAGGAGTAAATGGAGCCTAAAATTTCCATAGCTTTATTCGTCAGAAAGCTGTTTCATTGCGTGGTTTAATTCTCCTGTTTCTTTCATTCATTGCATGTAGCGTGCTGGCTAGAGTACATTTTAGAAATAATGTGATGAAAAAACCCCATCTTTAATTTGGCAGTGGTTGTGAGGTGTGTAAGGCTGTTCCGACCTAAGATGTGAGGTGATATGAAATGCAGAAGCATGTTACTCAACAGCAGAAAACCAGCCAGACTATCACTTTCTATATTTTAGCAGGAAGAGGTGTTCTGTTTTGGAATTGTTATTTTATATTTTGGCTTTTGATTTTGGTTTCTTTTGCATTTATTTAATTCTGAACTCTTTAAAGTTGGTTTTATTATTTCTATTTGGAAGTTTTATTTAATTGCTGCCTATGAATTACACTGCATGATGAATGGCACTTGACCAAAAAATAACATTTTCTAGGCTAAGATCTGCCATGAGGGTAAGCCCATTATTTTTATGTGAGATTTCTTTTCTCTCCCCTTTAAATACGTCAGTTTGACAGGAGGAGGTTAACTGGTCTCTCAGATAAGCAGACACATGGGGTTTTTGCCTTTGTAGGCAACACTTGATGTCATTTCCAAACTAATGCAAATCGCTGAGGAGAGCGCTTGGTGTGTGATGAATCCCTTTTGAAACACTGAAAACTGCAGATCAGTATAGCTGGCACCAGCGGTACGATCAGAGCAGAAGGACAAGCCTGTGTGTGTCTCTGTCCCATGCACACCTTTGTGTATCCATGCTTCAAGTCTGCATTTCCTGCTCCATTTCTTTTCCAGAACCTCTGGAAGCTCGCTTGGCTTCCCTCACGCTGCTTTAGCAGTTAGCACACGCTAATTGTCTGCAATTTTGTCTCTTCCTGCCTTGCACAGTGAGCCATGGAAATAAGAAGGGGGAGAGGAGCCAATTTCAGACAGTTTTCCAGTGAAAGTTGGGCCAGACCTAAAACCCGGTTGAATACCTCCATCAGTTTCAGTATTATGTAAGCAGAGTCTCATCTTTGAGATCTTGACCACCAGAAGGTCCCATCCTGTCAGGGCCAGAATGAGCTGCCTTCCCCTGTTCTTGAAACTTGGTATCTGAGGAGGTGCTTCTCCCCTACACTGGTGGAGGGACTGACCCTTGGACCAGGAGCCACTGGAGGTTTATCCAAGCTTGGGCTGTTGGGTCCTTGTGCCCCTGTAGCCCTTTCTGTGGGTCCCTGCTGAGCACATGCAGAGTCCATCCTCCCTCCCTTCCTCACAGGGCTATGGCAGGGCCCTGCACATCCAACAGCAGTGAAAATATTCAAGATTTTTACTTTGTTCAGATCTATTTCATGTTAAAGAAACCAAGAAAACCAAACCCCCCAACAAATAGACAAACAAAATACCCCTTTTAAAAACTCCAGATCTGAAGAAAGTTTAACAACAGAAAGTACTAAATAAGGTAAAACCAGCGCAGAGCAGTATGCACTTCTTGGTTTTATTTGGGACACTTTTTGTATCCGTCCTCAGTATGTTAAATTTTACATAGCGAAATGATTTTAAACTTGAAAATGAGATTTAACATTTTTTTTAAAAAGGAAAATTAAATGTTCTAGCATCTTCAGAACTTTTTCCATACACACCCATTGACTTCTTGGAGTTAAAATGCCCAAATGAACAGCTCTCTGCTTGTGTAAACTCCAGGTTTACACAGTTCAAGTTGTTGGGGCATTTCTGTCTCTTAGGGTAAAGCTTCATTATGAAAGATCTTGGCTGGCACTGGCACAAAGGCAAACATGACCTTATGTCTGTGGTCTGCCACCTGCTCCTCACTGTGTATCTGTTCGTCCCTGCCTTTGGGAGGGACGGTGCACAGACAATCACCTGTGTGGGATTTGCAGGCTGTGTTAGGCAGACCCAGCCTCCCCCAGAGAACCCCCTTCTGCAGGGTGCCACTGCATCTGCTGCAGGGTGCCCCATGCTGCTTGCAACCTGCTGCTCCTCTGCTGTTCTCCAGGCAGGTGTGGGAGGGGAAGGGTCCCACAATAGGGATTTAATTGATGCAGCCTGCTACGTGTCCTCCCACAAGATCTCATCATCCTCACACTCACCTCCATCTGCCCTCCCTTCCTCTTGGTGTCCCCTTGATAGATGAAGTGTTATAGATAAAGTTGTGGTGGTGTGCACATGTAATGTGGTGGGATTGTCTCTATTGTGCATGCCGTGCATCCCCACACTTCCCCACGTCCCTCCAGACACGGAGCTGTGAGCACCTGAGACCCAGGCCATGCCTTGCCCTGCCCCAGCCACTGGTGGGCCTGCTAGCCCCACACTGGGCTCAGTGAGAGACCTTGCAAGGCCCAAAGATGTCATTTATCATGGGCCAGGGAAAGGTTAAATTATGCTGATGCATTTTAGTGTGTGGCTAGTTGTTGGCCACACAAGAATTAGGGTAGGGGTGGGTTCTTGCAAAGATGTTGTCTGCCTAGGGTATTTTTCCCTATTCTCCACACAGATGTCCCCTCCAATACATTGTGAGCATGTGCGTTGAATGAAGGGGTCAACCTGTAGAATTCTAACCTTGCATGTGTTACAGGAGGGACAAGAGAACCAGGTGGACTTTGAAGATCAAAGTGGATGATGGTGCAGCTCAGCTCAGGTCTGCAGACAAAACTTTCTCATCCTAGCAACCCTAAAAAGTATGTGACAAGCTGGAATATTGAGTTGGTTATAGGGTGCAAGAGCTCTGTTGCTGCACAGAAGAAGGGACAGGAGTTTTATGCAGCAGCACAAGAAATACTGTCCAGAGGAGATGGGACTGAGGGCAGAGCACTCTGTAGCTCCAGGGCTCTTTCTTAGGAATCACAGGGAAAACATACTGATGTATTCATCTGTACTTCCTCACTGCATTGTTGTTCTGACAGAAAGCATCATTCTTCCTTCCTTTCTCTTTTACCTGCCCTGGCTCTCTTTTAAAAGTGTAATTGGGTCAAAGGAAAGAGTAGCGGAGATACCTTCTATGAAAGGCAGCTTTGGACTCCTCTAGACATCTGCTGCTGCTTTGCAGATGAGGAGAAAAACAGACCCACATCTGCAGCCCCTGTTTCAGTGCAGTGTGCTTAATCTGAATTTTATGGCTCTGATAGCAGATTACGGTGCCACTGTCATGAGCCCTTGCAGCCCCAGTCACAGTGGACACTGCGCATTTCAATACCTCCTCCACTAATCTTTCCCCCACTGCTCCCATTCCCTGGCTGCTAATTTCACGCAGGCACTTAAACATGATGGATAATTGTGTTCTGCTTATCAATGTTTAATTTAAGGGCTGTTCCGTCTGACCTGAATGCCCTCTGCAAGAGCTGTGCCTCATTATTGATTTCATGGTCATACCTGTGACATTACCTGCTTTGTAGGAAGTAGACTTTGACATTCCTGTGAGGCTTTGGCAGCCAGAGCTAATTGTCAGAAGAATAATCGAGTCAGCAAAATCATTACAGGTGATCTGTATGTTACCACTGTTTTATCTGCCTCTAATTAGGTGCGGGAGAGGTAACTCATCACAGTAAGCACACCGCACTGGTTTGATGTCCACAAATAAAGCAAGATGAGCACAGGAGGGGAGTTATTCATTAACAGCAGCAATTCAGTGTGTTGGAGTCCTGTGCTGGTGACATCTTCTTTCCCAGTGGAATGGCATGAAATGCCATACTGCAGCATCCATGGGATACAGAGTCTGAGCTACTTTTGGGCAGGACTGAATGTTGGGGCATGTGCTCAGTGGCTTCGGACCCGAGGCAGTAATAACTGAGCTGCTTCCGTGGAGCAGTATTTTGTATATGATAGACCCAGATAGCTTTTTTAGGACATGCATCTTGTTTGAGTACTCCACTGCCCCATGCTGCTGTCCTGGGCACACCCTGAGTGATTCGCACATGTCCCCAGGTGGCAAAGGGAGCAAGAGCCAATTGATGGAATTCATCAGGTCCTTTTTCTGGTAACAGAGTTGTGCATTTGACCAAAACATTACCTTTGGGATAAGAGTTGAACCAACCAGATTAGCACGATCACGTTCTTCACTGGGCAGAAGAAAAAGAGCTTTTATAAGTGGGAACCAGATTTTTCAGAATAAAAGTCAATGCTGGTAACCAATTTAACTGAAATAGGCTAGAAATTTGGACTTGCTGCCCAGAGATGAAGTGGCTCCCAAAAAGTGTCTCTGACAATTACTTTTTTCCCCCAGTGTTAAGCAATGGCATCCCTTCCTGTAAGGCACCACAACTTCTTCCTATATGGGGTAGCAAGTGCCTGGCATGACAGGACAGCTGCCAAAGCCCACCAAACAGAGAGCAACATTTGCAGGCTCCTAGGGCCAGCAGTCCTCTGGGGTCCTGGCAGCAGAACAGCATCTGTGCAGGTTTTCCTCTGCCACTGAAATTTGCAGGCACTTGATGAAGGAGGTGTCATGTGACAGGACCAGGAACATGACCACAGGGGGGGTGCCATCCTCCTCCCATCACAGTGTGGAGTCTTAGAGACCATGCAAGGTCATTTTGAAGAGAGCACAGTCTAAAGCCAAGTTCTTCCATCTGGGAGGCCTTTTGGAAGTGGCTTATTAATTCTGCTGGTGCCCTGCTGCAGCTGCTATGTGGCATCCCTGCACGAAACCAGCATAAGGATTCCTTGCGTGCAGGGATGCCAGGCAAGGAGCTGTAGAACCCCGGACTGAATGGGAAGGCACTTGGAAGCACCTGTCCAGCTCATTGCACAACTCTATGGGCTGGTGTGGCAGCATCTTTTCATCTCCACTTTGCCTAGTACAAACCTGCATTTTTAAAAATTGTTCTCTGGAAAGACATAAAGAGTCAGGTAAGGCAGCAGGCTCTGTGTGGATCTGCGGGGAGGGCTCTGATCTGTGAGGTCTGTGTGGGATCTGGTTTGGGCAGGGATAGAGAGGGTGTTGATGCCTGAGGTGGAGCCTAGGGCAGTGCTGGTCTCTGCTGGGTGGAGCACTCTGATGCTGGGTGGTACTTTGTGTAATTTCAGAAAGGGGTGTGTGCTGCCTTGGGTGGCCATTTAAGGTGGGCTGATGTCGTGTAATGATGCCAGCAAGGAGAGTGGGAATGCCAGAGGATTCACTGGCACCGCCAGACTGGTTTTCCCAATAATGCTGACCTATTGGTATTGAACCTCTAGCTCTGAAGAGGTGACATTACCCCATTAACCCAGAGCACTGCCTCATTCTTGACCATGCTCCAGAGCCAGTGGCAATCACGCACCTGCTGTGAGTGTGGGGCAGGGGGCAAAGGCCTGGCTTCCCTTGGTGCAGACCATGGTGCATCTCGGAGAGGAAAATCACCAGCCCTGCTGATGGTTCTGAGACAGTGGCAAAGGGGCTATGTGAGCCCCCTTCCACCACCTGAACCCCCTACATTTTCTGATGTATCCTTTGCTGTAATTAATTACGTGTCCAGTGGGCTCATTTCTTTCATACTGTTACTGACAATCTGTTAGGTAAAGGGAAAAAATGCGTTGGTGCCCTGTGGTATTGAAAGTGAAGGGTTTTCACACTGTCAGGGTAATGAATTCTGTACGGGTTTGAAGCACCTGAGCTTGGGGGAGTCCTTGTGTCATGTGTCTGGGAGTGACAACCCCCAGTGGTTAATTACTGCCATGGATGAGAGCTGAGCTGATAGCAAAATGAGATAATTTCATTAGTAGTTAAATTTGAAGTTAATTGGATTCACGTTTACACACAGTAGTGTACAAAGACACACTTGGAAATGCTCTTTCCCATCTTTTGATTTTTTTTTTTTAAAGGTAGATGAACTGAGGAATGGTTCTAAAGTGCACCCTCTTTTTTTTTCACCACGGTTTGGAGACAGGAGAGTCCTTTGCTGCCACAGGCTGCTCTCTGCCCCAGCCATTTTGTCCTGCAGCGGGGACATTTGCTGATGCCCAAGTGCTGCTTGCCTCATCTGTGCAGGGGTTGCTGCTAAGCTCTCCTGTAGCTGGTGGCAGAATTTCTTTTATGGAAGAATATAACTTATTTACACTTTTTTTTGCAAAATTATAAATTGCTTTCATTGTGAATGTTACCAGCTCCTGGTGAATGGAGGGATGGACATTTATTGATTATCATCTGTGTGCAGAGCCTTTGACATGTACAGGGGCATCTGTAGCTGAGGTGTTTGCTCCACTCCCCACAATGACAACCCTGGTGCTCCCCCTAAGACATTTCCCCTCTGGAAATCAGACAAGTGATGGGTCAGCATTGCCTTGAAGGTGTTCACCAGGAACCTGAAGAAGCCTGTTGAGGCAGTATGGAGGAGGTGATAGGGTGAAGGAGATGGCAGGGTCCAGGCTGAATGGGCACTAGAGCTGCTGTGTGCTCCTTCTATCATGGAGGTGTGCCAGTTTCAGGTCAGCAGATATCACTGAAAGTACCGATGCTGCTGGGGCTATCAGCCTCTCCATGGGGAGGCCACTGTAGGCAAGACTCAGAAAGATATTTTGGTACTTGGAGCTTAAAACTGTTGGCTGAGGTTGTTGGAAAGAAATTGTTGGTTACCTAGGAAAGTCCTGCTAGGCTCTACTCTAGATGAGCTTCTCTATAGGCCAGAACTGGCAGCTGAGCTGCTCTGTCCTGCACAATACCAGACCAGCAAGGCAAGGAGGCAGCTCTGCCCACAGCTGCTTCTTCCCCATCTCTAACTGAAGGTGTCTAAAATAACCTTCAAAAAGTACAGGACAAAGACATTCAGGAAAAAATATGTCTTGAAGGACCTTGGTCCCTATGTCTGTGTCACCCACTGCTGAAATATAGGTGTTCATTTCCTCTTGAGTGCATTGCCTGTATGAGTAAGGCTGCAATACCCTGGAGCAGAGGCTGCTTTTCAACCTCTCTTTGTACCAGGTGGATTAGTGTTTTTCTCTTAAATCAATTCTTTTACTGCAATTGAAGCTTGCCAGCAGTGGGGGAAAATCTCACAGAGAATGGGATGCTCCAGTCTTTCTTTTTGGTGAAAGGACATTGGATGGAATTGACAGGATGAGGTAGGATTGGAGCACTTGCAGCTATGCCCTTGGTCACCTTTGGCCAGCCCCCTCAGCGTCCTCTCAGGCCCTGCCTGAGACTTAGCTGTGGGGACCCTACTAGGATGTAGGTACATCTACAGATGGTAGAACATTTCATTTGGAAATGGAATGTAATGGAAACCAGCTCAAACCTTTGGAATAGCTCATGGGTGATGTTTTGTTTATTCACTGAGGAGTAGAGATCCTACTCATGGTACTGTCCTTAGTGGTGGTAACATTGCTCAGTGCCCTTCAAAATGATCCTAATCGTTCTAAGTGTGGCAGTGGCTTTGGAGAAAGTGAAAAATTTGTAATATTTCAAAATATACCAGTAAGTGTCAAAGATTTTTATAATAGCTATGGAAAGTGAGGAGTGGGGAGTAGTCAGTATGGGGCAGCTTGGGAGGGGGAGCTTGCCCACAGATCAAGATACCTTTGGGACATGACATATTGTGCCACTCTGTGGAGACACCATATAACCAAGGAAGGGAAGAGTCCTGGTTTCCCTCCTGGGACTCTGGAGGGCTCCTAGATGGCAGTAGTCAGGCTGTGAAATGTTCGTCTGCATTAGGGACAGCCCTTAGCTGAGTCCCTGCCAGCACTGGGGGTGAGCTTAGCTTCTGTGACTGACTTTATGTAGACCGCAGATCCTTTTGTATTCTCCAGACTGTGGAGATGACATAATCAGTGTTTAATTTTGTGTGGGAGAGAGGGAAGCAGGGCGGTGATGAGGGGAGAACATTTTAATCTAAAATAACCATTTTCTGCCTGCATTGAATAATTAGAATTCATTATGGCCTTCCGTAAGGGATGTGACTTCTCCCTAGAACTGGAGAGCAAATTAATCAATTGTTTTGAACATTAAATTCTTTTAGGATGTGAATGCACCATAAATATTCTCTAGGAAGGGCCTGAGAGGAACAGCTTGCATCCCAATTTGCGGATACTGAGTGCTGAGGAAAGTGGGACATGTGCTAAGAGATCACTGCAGCGATGCTAGTTTTGGCATGTACCCCTTTATCTGAGGGTAGGGGGAAGCAGCCTTTGTGGCTATGACCCAGAGATTGTGAGCCACAATTTGCAATAACTTATGTACCTGTCTCTTGTCTCATCAGATGAAGTCTCATTTCTTTAAAGATATTGAAAAAAGGAAGATTAAAATGTTTTCTTTTTAGATCAGTTAAGAAAGAAATTGGGGTTCAAAATCTCTACCAACCAAAAAAAAATTTAAACAAATGATTTTGGCTTTTGGACAAATGTTCCATTTCAATCTCTCGAAGCTGTAGAGCTCTGAAAAAAGTTCATTGTCTTAAAAACAATTGCCTACAGAAAACAGTGTAAAAAACCAGAATATGTGCGTTTTTTCTTGTCAGTGGTGCTAAAATCAACAAAGTCACATAACTTTTGCTGATCCAACATGCTACCTTTTAAGGAAGGCTCCTGTTTTTTGTTAATGAGCTGTTTTGGGCCAACAGGATGTTGGAGCTGACTGGAGCCAGAGTGGTCCCTGCTCTGTAGAGGTTGGAAGAGCAGAAGGTCATTCTTTGGTCCAGGTGCTCCATGCAGCCCAGAGTCCCTTCCTCTTAACTGAGGTGCACACTCAGCTTTTCAGAGCTAAGCTCTCATGCAGTGCCGCTGCCTCTGAGCTGTGGTTTGGATCTGATGGACCCCTCATTTCCCCCTGGCCTCCAAGGAGCCACTTGGCAGGCTGGCAGAGGTGCTGGCAGAGCCAGAGGGGTGGCTCAAAGGGGCAGGTCCACGAACTAAAGTGGTGCCTGAGCAGTGTGTGTGATGCTCACACAGGGAGGGGATTGCAGCGCCTACATCCAGCTGCTGACCCAGCCATGGTGTTGCAGGGTTAATGCTACCAGGCACCTGTGTGTGTCTTGAAAGCAACTTCTCCTTGGCTAGGTGTTCTGCCCAAGGATGCCATGGGAGCCCAGAAGATCATGAGTGGGCTCCAGGATTTCCTCTGGGGTGAGGGATAGATCCTGCCTGATGAGGTCACAGGAGCATCCTTTTCTTCTGGAGGGTCTCATGTGGCCACAGGTGACAGTGGTTTACCCAAAATCCCACTGTGGCAGCCTGAAGCTATGGTGACTGTCCCAGAATCTCCACATGGGAGCAGGGTCCAGGCATGACTGAGGAAACACTTCTGTGGCACTGTGTGAGCCATTGCTGTCTGACCTGTCTTTACACTGCCAGCAGAAATGTCCTCAAGGGTGATAGGACCTGTGCCTGGGAGAGAGTGAAGGAAGAGAGGGTACCCCAAACCCCTGGGGCAGAGGGAAGTGGAGGATGTCCCACTGCCTGCTTTATGGTGTTATTATTGTGGAAGTCCTGTGGGTACCTGAGTAAAACCCATGTTTCTATGGCCTAAGGAAAGAGCAGTGCATCAGGTTGTGTCTGCAAATCTGACCCTTCTTCTGGCACTGCGACAAACTATATTTTAAACCACCTTCATGTCTCAATGTCTTTTGTTTTTTCCTTTTTTTTTTTTTTTTTTTTACTGCTTTAGTAAGAGATAAAACAAATGCCTCAAACAGTCTCAGCCTGCGCATGGGATTTTCTAGGGAGTTTTCTGCGGAAATGTCATTAAGATCTGTGTTATTTCCCATTTCACTGCTTTTGACTTTACAAATCTAAGCTTTGGAGGAATTTGGGAATAGGGGTGAGCAGCTGGAGTTCAGGCGGGTGTGTTCCTCTCCCTGCAGAGCTCTGCTCTTCCCCTTCCAGTCTCGCACTTCATTGGAGCTTTGTGGCAGCTTATAGAGAAAACAAAACTGTGCCTGCCCTCCCTGCCAGGCTGGAAATCCCATGCTGGTCCTCGCAGAGCAGTGATGACAAATGCATGGCTGTGTTCTGGGTGCTTGGGGAGATGTAAAACCATGTCTGCTCGTCGCAATGCTCACGTGGTGATTTGTTGGTTTGATTCCTCAGGTCGTGAGCTGGCAAGTACAACCCTCCCAGGATACCCTCCACATGTCCCTCCTGCCGGACAGGGCAGCTACTCCGCTCCAGCGCTGACAGGAATGGTGCCTGGTGAGTCCTCAGAGTAGGGGGGAAAGAAAAAATAAAGGGAAAACAAATAGCATTTCAGGAGAGAAACATTGCATGCTGTGAATCTTCTGTGCTCAGGTGAGCACGAGGCAGAAGCTGCAGTGCTGAAGGGGAGGTGTGGAGTGATCCTGAGTGAAGAAGGACCAGGCTCCCAAGCACAGGAGGCCACATAGCCTGCAGAGTGCAAAGCAAAGCATTGGCACTGAAATGCTGAAGGAGCTCCCCGCCTCCCTTCTGTGGAGCCTGGAGATTGCTCCACATTGGGTTGTGCCAGGCTCTACTCACCTGACTCAGGCTTTGCTCTAACTCACCTGGTTTCTCCCAACACTGTCCCTCTGTGCTGCCCCAGCAGTGAGGTCACTGGCCCTGGGAGCTGGAGATGTCATGACCTCAATCTTCCTCCATGCAAACCTGATTCATAGGGACACCGAGTCGTTCCCAGGACACTGTATTTCTGTAATTTCCTTCCCATTTTGGAACCTCGCAGTCAGAAACGCCAGGTGGCATGAGCCAGCTGGTGGCTACTGCTTGCCTGTGTGGCAGCAGAAGCAGGGGTTGTGCAGGTGCCTGGGGTGGGCAGAGCAAGTTCTACAGGTATGTCACATCGCTGGTGCCACCCTCCAGTGCTGTTGGCTGCAGATCTGCATGCAGTCCAGGGTAGGATGGTGACTTTTTGGTGCTGGCAGCAAGGACTGGTGGGGTCACAGCACTTCTGTCTTTTCTGGGGAGTTACTAGCTCTTTGGGAGCAGCTGCCAGGGTGGGTTGGCAGAACAGCGTGATGTGGGGCTTAATGGTGCTCAGCCAGAGGAGGTGCAGTGGGGGTTTCGTGATGTAGAGTCATCTGAGCCGATTTTCCCAGGTAATAGATTTTATTTTTAACTACATATAGGCTTGTGTGACCCATTATATTGAATAACTGCACTGTTCCTCTCACTGGTTCCTTTAATAACAACCTTCTGCTCCAGCTAGTGTGAAGGTCAGCTGCAATTCCTGTAGGTTCTCCGTCTCATTTAAGTGAGAATTTGCTAACTAGCATCCAAAATGCCTTCTCAATCCTTCTTTGACTGCTGTCCTTTGCAGGACCAGTCTTAGAGCCTTGCTGGGGTAAGCACCACAGTCCCTGAGGGTCTGACAGGAAGGCAGGTCACAGACCCAGTCTGGTGCCATTGGCACATCCCTGCTTGTTCCAAAACGGCCAAACTGTCATGCCCGAGCACAGGCATGTGTTTGTTGTGCCAGCTCTCAGGAACTTATCTCACGACCTGCCTTTGCCTTGTTCTCGTTTTTGGAGCCTTTGCTAGAAATGTGCTTCCTTGATAAGATTTTTAATCACAAGCCATGAATTTCTGCTCGTAATTAAGCAATTGTGTGAGTTAAGTGCTTAGAGACATGGGAGAAATGTATACATGATAACACATAAGCAGTGTTTTGTTGCATGCTTGTTGCTACTGCCATTGCCCCCGCCGATGTGAGTAAACCCAGCCCTTACCGTGCTGGGAGTGTCTCTCCCACCTGCTGGGGTCTGTAGCTTTCTTATGGGGCAGGGGAGACCTTCACGCTCCCTTGCATTTGCAAGATGTGTGGATTCAGCTTCATGTTCTGTCCTTATCTCTTTTCCAGCCCCTCTGCCACTGCTCATCCTAACAGGAACACTTTTGCCTCCTGCCAGCCCCAGGTCCTTCCTTATCTCTCCCACAGGCAAGGATGTACACAGGAACCTGTCTCTGCTGCATCTCCATGACTTGTTCAAACACATGCTCAAAATTTCACATCTCCTTCCTTTCCTGCAAAACAAGGGACTTGCATATCAGCAGTGAATTTCCATTTTTATGTGGCTTGTGAATGTCTGCCGTGGCAGAGAATAAACTATTCAAGTGCTTTTCTCTGAAGGAACCAAACAAGCAAACACATTGTTTGATTTCAGTCCAGAGCTTTAGGGACTGAGAGCTGGCATTGCTTGAGGCTCTTATAAATGCATTCCCTCTGCAGTTCACTGGCCCTGCAAGCTTCTTCTGCCTTTTGGTGGCTGTGACCCTGTACAAGTGACTGGGGGGAGCTGTCTGAGCTGTGCTGAGATGCCAGCACCCACAGTGCTCTGATGTCACAGGGCCGAAGTGAAATGCCACAGTGGGGACAGATGGGTAGGTGGGTGGGAAAACAAGTAGCTGGGTGGTCAAGCTCAGAGGTAGTGGCTAATGCCACATTCCAGCTGGGTGCTGGTACCACACATAGAACTGCAGGGCATGGCTAGAGGTCTCTCTTGGTTTACAACTTCATGCACAACTAAGAGAGAGCCCAGCTCATCAGGTGTTCAGAGGATCCCAACCTGCATGATGCCATCAGTAGGCTCCAGCGCAGGGCAGTGATGTGGAGGCACGTAGGCAGGCTGGGGAGGAGCATGAAACCCAGCAAGGGCAAACCAAAAGATCCTGCACCAGGAAAAGGAGCATTGCAACAAAATGGGCTGAGGACTGTTTGGTTCCTGGAGGGGCTCCAGGGATGAGGCAGACTGGGAGCTGAGCATCGGTCTGCCATGTGCACTGGTGGTGAGAATGGTCAGCATCATCCTGGGCAGGAGTTGGAGGGAAGGAGTTATCACTCCTTCTCTTGGAACTTACGGACTCACAGTGCGAATAGTACTGGTTTGGGCCCCCTCAGCACAAAGAAATAACTGGCGGAAGTTGAAACTAGCAAGATGCAACTGGGTATGACAAAAGTCTCCAAACTTTTTCCCCAAAGAGATGGGCCCAGAGGTAGAAGAGGTTGCTTGGAGCAGTTGTGCAGTCTCCATTCTTGAGGGTTTTGAAGGCCACGGTGGGTGAAGCCCTGCGTATTCCGCCCTGGCCTTACTGCTGATCCTGCACTGACAAGGGTCTTGAGACCACATGAAGACCTTTCTATCCTGAAATGCCTGGTCATTCCATTACTCAATGTTTCAACTGAGACACTGCTGGAAATGTGCTGCAGAAATTCATATGCTTCTGCCTGACACTGTGAGTAGAGATGGAGTCAGGAAGCTGTTAACAGAGGGAGATCAGGACCCTCTCTGTAAAGCAGTGGTGCCAGCAGTCCACGCAGAAGATACAGGTTTGTTCTAGACCCCAGTGACCACTAAATGACTGAGCCATGAATCCCACTTTGAGGCTGGAGGGAGCCCTACAGACATCCTTCCCTGTCATAGGGAAGATCCTAATGTCTACACGGGGACTGGGAAAAATCACTTTCCATATTCCTCTCCCATCCTATGACCATGGTCTCACCCTGCAGCAGCCCAGTGGCACCTTCTTCCAGTCCCTGGCTTGGCATCGTGTTTTCCTGTGCTCCATGCCCCATGCCTGACTCACCTTCTCCTCTGGGAGACTATGAATGACAGGAGGGAGGCTGGTAGACCCTACATAAGATTGGTGACTATTGGTAAATATTCCTGCACATGCGGGAGCAGGCATCAGCATTGACTCCATCATGTGGTATATGTCATGGGAAGCCACAGGATCCCAGGAACAGCCATCAACCTCACCTGGGGAAAGGGGACATAGCAGTGCCTGAAGCAGCTTGCACAGAATGAACACTTCTCTTTAACCCTAATTGTCTGGTGGCTGATGCCTTGAAGCATGAAAGTTTATATTCCTTGTAAGTGTTCATTTTGTGTAGTACAGCTCTCTGTGTATCTTTGTTATCTGTTTAAAGCTTTAATCCACCTTTGGTTCCTACTGGATTCGTGGCCTCAGCATCATCTCAGGGCACAGGATCCCACAGGTTAATGACATGCGGTATGCAGAAGTTATCCCCAATGATTTGGTACTGTTGTTACTATTTGTTCACATTGTGACTGTGCCCCTAAAGTGCCCTCGCTTTGGAAACACAGAGTAGTGTTTTCCCAACAGCCTTTCCTTTCTGGGGGAAAGTGTCTGGGGAAGAGCAGGTAGGAGCACACTGCATCTTCTCCACCCGGTCATGTACTCACAGCCTGAAGCCTTACCACCTGGCTGTGCTTGCTCCATTACAAAGAGGTGGTCCTGGAGCTGTTTGCTTCTTTGGATGGAGATGGTGATGTCTTCTGCTTGCAGCTTCTGCCTCTTCTGCTCCTTTTACTGCCTCACACTTGGCTTTGGAAGCTCAGCAGAAGCAAGCTGGGTGCACACTGGGAAATGCAATACTTGCAGAGGTTTTATTCCGTGGCCTATGTGGGGGACCCAGAGCCCTTTCCTGAGGTGAAGTGTTTGAAAGGAAGCGCAGCTTCTGAAGCAGCTGTTGGCTGGTCACAGAGATGATGCCATTACCATATTTCCCTCACCTCTGGAAGGCTGGGCCTTCTCTCCAGTGCTATCCCTCCTCTTTCAGGGGCTCTGCTGCCCTGCTGACTGGAACTGGCATGGTGACAGGGACCAGTGCTGCTTGCCTGGGGTCTTTTCCTGATCCTTTATAGCGTCACAAACCACCAGCCTGTTCCCAGCACCAGATCAGGTCTCTCTTCACAGATCACTACTTGTGTCCATGGGTCTGCTCCCAAGATGTACCTGAAGGTCTGTGTAGGGCAGATGGTGGCCCTCAGCAAGGGGACAGAGGGGAAACATGAGGAGTGGTGCGAGAGCTACAGTATGTTTGCCTGCTCCAAGGAACCCATCCCAAAAGCTGTGTCCCATTTGAGTCCTGACAGGGCTGGGGTAGAGGGGCCTGCAGCAGTTTCATTGCTGAGACAGGGGTTTGGACAAACCGTGCCTGTGTCCACCTTCAGTGTGTGTGCCCTTGTAAGTGCCCTTGCCATTATGCTCATGATGCTGCAGCTGAGCTGCACAAAGGTCATATGCAAGTAGCTGTGATAACTCGCTTAAATCCAGTTCTTGTGTTAGAAGTGCTGGGACAGCAGCCCCTGCTGCCCCTCAGTTTCTGTCCCCTCCCCCAATCCTTCTTCCCATCTCCAGGGTTGAAACCCCTGCTCTGCCACCCCTTCTCCCCTCCCCAGGGCTGCTGGTTCGCCCCATCCCCTCCTCTCCTGGCAGGCTCTGCATGCTGGGTGACAGGAAAGGGTAGACTCTCCAGAATAGTGATGCTGAGAATATAGTCATTAATGGGACTCTTGAAACCCAGATGTCCTTTCTGAACACCGGTAATTTGTTTTTAATGAAAAACCATGCAGTGACCCTGAACAAATGAATTTCCTTTATAAGAAGTCTATGTGCAATTACCCGACTAAAGGGACCTGAAAACACTGACATTCAAAACTGGACTTTGAAAAGAAAGGCATAAAAAATAGCAATGCTGTCATTAGCAATCTTTTATCCAGGAGAAGATGCTCATTCTAACATGTGAAGGGGAAGGAGTTTATGTTGCAAACAAAACATGTAGCTTTCAAATGCATTTTTTCATTGTGGCTGGCAGGTATTGATGCTGAGAAACAGTGAGGTTATGCGACTTCTGCCTGCTGGGGCTGTTCCTCACACCTGAGTCTGCAAGGGATAGCACTCTCCCTCAGTCTGCTGGCACCCAGCCTGCAGCAAGGGGTGCAGGGGGCCAGAATGCCAGCCTCATGTCATGGAGGGGTCAGGAGGCAGACATTTGAATGGGTAGGACTACCAGGATCCAGTCTGTAAGGATTGGTGGAACTTGGGTCCACTGGCACACTGAAGAATTTATTCATAGTTATTTTAATATGTTTGTGTTTTTTTGTTCTAGATCTACCTTTGGCAAAGTTTTGCAACAGCATGTTGTAATCTTGTGACAATATTTAGGAAATAAAAAAGAAGCAGCTGAGAGACAAAATGCCTAAAACCAAGGGCAGAGAAAGCAGATTGGAGTAGGTGGGTTGTCAGAGGGCATCAGTGAACCAGGTCCTCCTCCAATGTACAACATAATGCTGGAACTGCTTGGTTACTTAGACACTGACATTGTTCTGGCCAGTGAGAGTGAAAGGAAATTCTGGCTCTGTATGCTAGATGGACCTAAAGCAAATGAAGAAAAAACCTTAACAATTATTTGGTGAATCAGAAAGTTTACAAGTTATCTCCTCAGAGCTTGGAAGTGATTTCCCAAGCGTTTGCTGTCTGCTCCTCCTGCTTCACACTGCTGTTGTGGTCAGGATGGGTATATCTGCTTGGGTTATAGGCACCTGTGCCTTTTTGACAGCTTACACAGCTCAAACCCAAACCCAGATGTCCCCTGATGCACCTCAAAGACAGTCCCCGCAGATGCACACAAAAAAATTCCAAGGCTTCAATGCCACACACAGAAGATGTGCTACCAAATGGCAGAAGTGCTGACATGTGGCCTTCTCTGGTTAAGCAATTTCTTTGTGTTTTTCCCAGAATCTGGGGCTACTCACAAAAGTGTCTCCCCACCCCTCTGTAGTCTTAGAAGAAGAGATCCCACAGAAATCCCAGAGAAATTAGAAATCCCAGAGAAATTAGAAATCCCAGAGATCTTAGAAATCCCAGAGAAGTTTCATCACATACGAGGGAGTATGTGATGTGCCATCGCAAATATCTTAGGGCAATATCAAACTGCAAATCAGCTGACAAATGATTCCCTTAATTAATAATGAAGCAGTTAGGTAAATGGTATATGTTTAGCCTCTGCTCATGTACATTTTGAATGAGCGTCTGCCAGAATCTTGGAAATCTGGAGAAACATTTTGGTTCTCATCTCTCAGGAATGTAATTACCATGCTTGCACAGAATATAGACAAAATTTATATTGTTTTCAATATGATGTTGTCAGATATTATTTCATTGAATTGATTTAGAAATTATACTGAAGAGGACAGGATGATGAAATGCTGGAAAGCCTACAGCCTTTGGATCTACTGATCCACGTTCCCCTCACAGAGCGATCCTCACCTG
The DNA here is from genome assembly GCA_013389985.1 of Dryoscopus gambensis. Classification (NCBI taxonomy): domain Eukaryota; kingdom Metazoa; phylum Chordata; class Aves; order Passeriformes; family Malaconotidae; genus Dryoscopus; species Dryoscopus gambensis. The sequence goes on along the minus strand of WEIT01006154.1, from coordinate 55,687 downwards.
GGGTCAGTTAGGCCCTCTGCTCTTAACTCCAGCTGAGGATGTGGTCCCCAGTGTCCCACGCATGGCAAAGGCAGGCTGCTCTGCTTTGCTGGCCCTCTCTGCTCTGTCCGTAATTTCTGCCTCCTCCTGTCGAGGTAAGACATCGTGCATATCTAAACATAAGTAAGCAAGGTGAAGTGTGTATAAACAAAAAGGTCTGTATTTAGGAGTGAGGAGGAGGAGAGAAAACATATTGTATTGCTCCACTCTTTGGAAATTTCTATGCATTTGTAATAACAAAATTACCATAATTTGCTCGTTAACGCAGCTAGATCAGTCAAGCATTGTTCCAAACATGCAGAGGCTGCCTCTCTCTCTAGGTCTGCCAGTGAGTTAAGCACGGTAGAAATTAGCATGCAAATAGCCCTAATTCGGCCGAGCTGTCAGATCCACATTCAGCTGCTTGTTCCCTTTGAAATCCCTGACAGGAGGGGCTCAGGCAAGCCCATCCTCCAGTAGATCCAGCCAGAAGAGTACCGAGGGGGCACCTCCTGAGTGACAGTTTGGCTACCTTCAGTCAAATCCATCTATCTCGTCAGCCAGCAGTGGTGGCACTGGGGGCCATGGGCTGGAGTGCATCATCCAGCCAGACCTCCATGCCAGAACTGTCCCCTCCCCACCCCAGAATGGTGCCAGGGTTTGGGGCTCCAGCAGCTGAGTGATGCTGCCCTTTGGATAGGGGAGTGCTCTGTTCAGATACCAGTGTTCAAGTTAAGCTGCTTTTGGATCCGAGAGTGTTGAGGCTGGGGTTCTGTAGTATTGAGGGATGGAAACCAGGACTTGTGGTCATTTCTTCTGGAGCCTTGGTGCAGACTCCTGGGTTGTCTCTGATTACAAAGCTCATGGAGCATCACTGCAGAGAATGGTGCTGTGGGCAGTAATGGGATGCTGCCTGCACCATATCTGCCCATGGTCCCTGAAGATGGGAGGATAGAAAGGGAGGCACGCAGCTGATGGCACAGGGCTCTGTTCTGCATCCCGAGAAGGGAACCATGGGACTATTCCATCTCCAAGGTACTTGCAGGGAGACCCTGGTGGCAGCTGGGAATGGTTCTCTGTTAATGATCCTTCAGTGTTACAGGTTGGGTGTGCTCCCACCCAGCTCCCACCTTCAAGCAAGATTGGTGGTTTTAAAAGCAATAGTGAGCATTGAGTAGAATTTAGTCTTTTGTTGCTGGTTTGTTCCTTTTCTTTTAGGGGGAGGTTATGTTACTAAACATTTTGCTGTCCTCTGCAAGGCAGTAATTTTGAGACCCATTGTGCTGGCAGCTACAATAAACTGCCCCAAAATATCTAGAGCCAGAAATTTAAAGATGATCTGTTAAGAGCTCAGTAATTTGCTGTGTACGACCCGGCACAGGAGTCTGATTTGCAGAGTTTGCTGTATGCAGGATGAGTTCACCCCTACCCAGGCAGCTCCCAGGGTCTCCCTCTGGGCACTAAGAACACTCCCCCTTTATGCAGAGGCTGCAGGGGAGCTGCCATTCTCCTCTGCAAAGGCAGGAGCAGCTTTACAGAGAGTTTGCAAATAGACATTGTTCTGCTGACTCTCAAGGCAGTGACAGTGGCTGCCCAGGTGATGCACCCCCAATGCGCTGGCTGCAACAGCTTGGTGTCCAGCCACATGTGGCATGCCAAGGGTGAGGCACACTGCTGCATCCTCTGCATCCCATGGGTCCACTTCTGTTTGCTCTTGTTTCTTCACTACAGACAGCTGTCCTTTGGTGAAAACACAATAACGAAAAGATAACTGTAATTAGAAAGCCATGAGACCTACATTAGTTCTGATTTTGGAAAGTTGTGGTTTGGATTAATGTAGCAGAGCTATGAGAGTGGTAAGACGTTGCACAGATTGCCCAGAGAAGCTGTAGCTGCCACATCTCTGGAGGTGTTCAAGGCCAGGTTGGAGGGGCTTGGAGCAACCTGGGATAGAGGAATGGTATAGTGCCTGGTGTAGTCCCATGGCAGGTGTTGGGACTACATGAACTTTAAGGTTCTGTCCAACCCAAATCATTCAGTTATTCTGTGATTCTATGATTCAAGTGCCCAGTGTTCTGAGCCTCACACAGGCACTGCCTATAAGCAAGGAAGGAACAGCTAGAGCTGACCTGGACTGTCTTGTACTTCCAGGGCTGAACTCAACCACCTTGCATGTGGTGTGGTTTCTTGGAGGAGAGAAATAGCCATGTGAGAGAACACAACACATTATAATTTCTGAGAATTCTGTTTGTCATGCTTGTGTCTCCTTTGTGTTACGCCAGCACACAGAGCTCAAAAAAATTGGAGATTACAAAAGTGGTTGAGAACAGCAAGTTGTCGGAGCTTTGAGCCCTGCGAAGTGCCCAGCATCTGTCAGGGCTGCCAGCAGTGGCTAAGGCACCAGATGACCTTACGTGTGGGGTGTATGGAGCAGCCAGAGCCAGCCACCAAAATCAATCAGGCAGTTTCCAGACAAACTGTGTTTGACAATGAGCAAATGCTGAGATCCCCAAACTAAGCAGAGTGGAAAGCACTTCATGGCCCACTGTGTCCATGAGCAGGAGTGTGACACAGCTGCTCTTTCCTGCCATACCACACAGCATGGCAGTTGGTAACAGTGATGGGAGCGTAAAGTCTATGTTCCTATCACATCTGAGCTCGACAGCCCAACTGTCCAGTGCTTCCATGTGTGGGGTTTGGGATGACGTGTTTCCTTTCCTCCTAAGCGTTAGACCCTGGCTAGCCCACCTCTTGCTGAGATTCTAGTGTCAGAGGGGGCTTCTCATGTGCCATCCCCAGCCTGGGTTTCTGCATGCACTGAGTGATGTGCCTGGCTCAGGGTGACAAGGGTTCAATGTCTGCCCAACTTCAAAGTGTCAAGAAGCACTTTCCAAGCTGTCCTGCAATGAGATGGATGTCTCCTGCTTCCAGCATTTCTGTGGCAAAGGGAATGCTGCAGACTAGATCCTGAACCTAAGCACCCCCAGGTCCCTGAGCACTCCTGTCTGCCATGGGAGGATGACACCTGTAGAGGTTTTGGGGGACTTTGCAGCCACTCTCCTGCAGGCTGTTGTTTATGAATTCAGTCTTTTTGCTACTTGCTGCACTTATTTTCTGAGATGGTAGGTTTGGCTTCTTTATGATTGTTGCTGGAGGGGGTTTGCTTGCAGTTAGGACTGTTTGAACATAGAACATCTGCCCTGTGGTAAACTCCACTTCTCAGAACTGATGCCTATGGCACGAATTGAAACAAAATACTTTGATAATAAAGTATTATCTTTCCAGGAGTTTCTGGAACTCCTTGAGACTTTATCAAAACAAGTGAAAATGCTTAGACAGTACACAGATTGCAGTGCAGTGCAATTCAATGTAATTCGATCAGTGTAAAAGAAATAAAATGGGGTAGCAGAAAGAAAGTAAAATTAAGCGAGAACTTTTAATCAAAATGACATACTGTAGTAAAAATGAAGGAAAGTGCTGCAAGGACTGCCCTTTTTCCACAGCAGAAATTTCCTCTGAAAACACAGTTTAAATCAGAGGCTGTCCATCTGTAGGAAGCAGTGTTTGTGCTGGAAAACTATTGTGTGGTCAGCTGTGTGAGGCAGATGTGAACCCCTGGACAGGGGATGCAGGAGCTAAGAGTCCGAGGATGCTTCTCCTACTCATGGGATGCATGTTCCGGGCCAGGAGAAGATGGACAGTCTGCATGGGGAAGTGAGAAGTCTCCAGAAAGAAGTATGTGTTCACTTGTTTCTGTCAGCAAAGACAGCACTGGGGTACTTCAAGTGAGAATAAGTCATCTGTCTCTTACGACTGCAGTAGGCTCTGCACTGACTGTAGAGTAAGCTGGGAATTTAAATGTCACCTCCTCAATTCCTACATTAAAGGACTAAAAGCAGCACTCTTGTACTGACTTGATGTCCTTTCATAGCAGATGCATTAAATCCTGTCAGTCTTGGGTGCTTTACTCCACCAACATTTTGTCACAAGTAACTGCTGGGTGAATGTGGATGTTTTACTCAGGAAGAGAGGTGTGCACAGACTCCATGGTGGGACAGGCAGTGCCCAGGTGGGAGAAGGTCTGCTTGCTTTGTCTGTTAAAGGTGTGTGCACAGGGTGTTGGTGCTGCCCATCTTTCTCTCCTACCAGCCTTCTTCAGGATGAAGGAACTATCTCTGCTCAGGCTACTTTGTCTTTGATTTTTGCATTTACTGAAGTCAGGAAACATAATGCCATGAGTCAGTGAGGAGCCTGGTCCTGCTGAGGTGTGCACTGGGCTGTTGGGAGCCATGGGTCCCATGGGGCATTTGCCATGACAAGCCATGATGACCTCAAGCATCAGCTTGCTCTTTATGGGAGGAGACTCCCTATCTGTCATCCCTTCTCCACCTGTCTTCTCGTCCTCGGCACCATTTTTGGCTGATTCAGCCAGATCAAGTCAGGCTTAGCAGCTGCAGACATTGTTTGGAAATGGCTTGGGCTACAAAGCATCTGCCAGCAAAATGTCCCATCCGTTGTGGCAGAGGACTGAGCTGCCACATTCCCAGGGACCTGAGATTGGCTGACAAGACTGTATTCTGCATTTAAAGGGTTATTGTGATGTGGATGTAGTGTAGAACCAAAGCGGTGTGGTGGAAATTAAGTGAGAAATTATCTGTCTTTTTTCACTCAGGCATTCATTCACATCGTCTCTGGTGTCAGAAAGAAAACCTGACATCATCTCTTCTGGGCATGTGTGTCTGTATTTCAGAGTTTGCACAAGCTCCCCACAATGACAGAGTGGGGAAAGCAGGCCCTGCTGGTGTGCTAAAGCCCCAGTCCAGAGGTGGATGAAGCCTGCAATCCAGCTGGAAACCTGGCCTTGCAGAATAGCTGAGATGCTGAGATTTTGTGGCTCAGCTGGCAGAGCTCATCCATGCAGAGGGTGAGCACAAGAGACTTTTTCATCCACCAAAGGTGCTGCCACCTTGGCAGAAAGGGCAGGACCTAGCCCTCTCCTGGACCTGCTGTCCCAGTCCCAGGTGAACCATGGCCAGTCCATGGGTGGGGTCTGACAGAGTCACTGAGGACTGGGGCACCAGAGGAATGCCTGAGACTGTGCTGATGCGAGAGGATGCTCCCTCAGTCATGCAGACGCTTTCCTGCCCATGTTCCCGCACCTGCATTGGAATATAATTGAGGACAGCCTCCATGCCAGCAGCAATGTGCATTTACCAAGTTACCAAAACGCTTAATTTCCAGGCTTTATAATATTTGCAGTCTATATTACTATGGCTTGTAACATTATATCTTCTTCTGCTATGAGCGAAATTATTTGTGTAATTTCTGGAAGTAACCCCACATTGCAGTGTCATTATAAAGGCTGAAATTATAGAAAAGGCTCAAGTCAGGATGAAGCATGGGGAATGTTTTTACCTGAGCCAAGTGAAATATTTCTGCTGCCTAGTTCAGAGATTTTAATCCACAAGACCTTGTGACCTTTTACACCAATTTGGGAAGAAACCATATTGCAAAACTTACTTTCTGTTAGTCAGTTTTCATCCCATCTGCGCTACCAAGCTGGTCAGTCTGGAGCAAAGAAGGTGAAATGGTGCCTGCCCTGATGTGCTATGGGGCTACTCATGCAAAGGTCTGGAGTGCCTAGGCATGTAGGCATGGAGTGACGCTCTGTGTGGATGCATCCCCTGTGCTGCTCATCCACTCCACGACCCTTGTCTGCCTTGTCTGCTGCTCATCTGCCATATGTCTCTTATCTGCTCTGTGACCCTCATCTAGCCTGTCCCCTTATCTGCTCAATCCCCTGCATTCTCTCTGTGTCCCTTATCCACCTTTTGCCACTCACCTGTACTGCTACAGAATGCAGTGGGGCTTTAAGAGGGTTGCAGCAGGCCCACAGACCAGGCTTAGGGTGAGACAGTGTGGTATGAGCAGCTTCAGCAAGTGGACAGAGCACCAGTGTGTTCCCAGCCCCATATTTGGCAGCACTGGTACTGAGGCTCTGTGCATGGCCAAGTGTGGCTTGCTGATCTTGGTATCACTGTTGGCAGTGCAGCTTCTTGCTGCTGGGTCCACCTGGGATCCCAAGAGTCTGCATGCCAGTGGCTGATGAAGAGGGGAGATGACTCTACAGGGGCAGCTGAGAGAGGGAAGGGGTAAACTCCTCACTGTCATTAATTGCAATGCCATCTCATATGCAGATGAGTTGGGCAATTGTCCTCCAGTATAGAGAAATAAATCTCTCCTAATGCAGTTCCAATATGGTTGCTCTGTGGCACCACCTACCTTTGTTGTATTAAAGTTAAATACCTTTGTGTACAAAAGTTTAAAGTGCATAGCTAAAACCTATGTGCTTGCAGTAATTGCAGATGTAAATCTTTTTGTCATCCTGCAAAGACTAGGTGAGGTATTTCATAAATATGTCAGAAGCAGCATTAAAATTTTATGGCAGGCAGCACGGGTCGAGAATACTACAGTGACTTCTCAGCAAGGTACGTCCACCTTAACCCACAACTCATTAGTCATTGATGGGATTTCTGTGCCTTGTAGCTTCTTGGAAATGCGGTACTGTTACAAAAATCTGCATGTTACTGTGTTCTTAAAATATGACAGCCCACTCAGAACTGTTAAAATATTACATCTTTGACCAGTGCTAGCTAATGTAAAGATAAAATAAGGGAGAAAGACTGGCCAATCTGTGTGATCACAGAATTATACACAACCTTCATTAGAAGTTAATTGGCAGTCTTGATGGGGCTGGGAACTTTGGAGAGATGCTCTCTGAATGTGACCAAGTGTCTTGCAAGCACAACTGTGATAAACATCTTCTTGGGTGATGTGCAGGAACCATTAGCCAAAGTAGGGGTTAATTTCATTTTGAAATCACGTGTGTGAAAATTCAGGGGATAGCTGCACCTCAGTCACTCACTGAGGGGTTAATTAATGACTGCAAGATGGGACAGACATGGACTGGATGTGCTTTTGGTGAGTGTGAGTGTGTGAGGTGTGAGGTGAGTGTACAGATGATTATAAGTGATCTAGTGATCCATTTACTGCAGATTTGCCAGTGGATTTACAAGCCCGCATGTGTAAGGAGCATGTATGTCCATGTCGGCAGGTCTTTGTTAGTGTGTGTGTGTCCGTCCTTATATGTGGGGTGTGTTTCTGTACATGCACCCTTGGTGCTGCAGTCCCTGACGCCCCAGGAGAAGACTCCTGGGTCCCCTTGCCAGTGGCTCTGTATGCAATACCCCACCTGCTGTGGGAACAGACCCTGGATTTTGCCCCCAGCATGCATCCAGGTGGTGTCCAGCTGGATTGCTGTGATGGTGTCTGTAGGTAAATGAATATGAACTGTATAGTTTTTTGTATTTATTTAGATAAATGTATATATCGTAGATTCTTGGGGAAAAAAAAGTGGATTGTTCTTCCTGTTTTTAGGAGAGAAAATAGTTCTAACAAACAAAAGCTATTCCTCTGTTTGTTCAAGTTTGTTCAAGGAGGGTGTTGCAGGTGCTCAGCAGCCAAAGCAGAGTCTGGCTCATACCACTGGCCCCTGTAATTAACAGTTATTGCCACATTTCCTGGCAGTTCTTCCTACAGGCAGAATGCTGTTTAATTAATAATTCAGATTAGTGGCACTACCTAGGATCCTGTGAATGCCAATGTCTCAGGGTTGGCCTGATGGTTGCAGTACGTCACAGCTCCAGCACTCTGTCTTGGCTAGAGGTGGAGGAAATTTCTGACAGAGTTTTGTCATGTTATGTTTAAAAAACATGGGTTAAAGGCTTACTGCTCTAAGGACTCGTTGTTTGTCAGTTTTTTTTCATTTAAGATCAACAAGTGAAGGTTTTGTTCTGCGCAAGGAAAGTTTTACTTGAAAAACATTTGTGAGGGCTGTTCTTTTGCTGAAATCAATTATTTTCAATTCCATCTTCAGAAAAAGAAATAGGCTGGGGGTGGGATATTAATTGTATGGAAAGCATTTCCTCTTTTCCATTTATTAATGTTTTCTTCACTTCTTTCCTGTGAGAATAGATAGATTGCTGGATGCAATGCCAGGTAAGTGTAGGATCACTGAGGAGAGCAGCTTCCCATTTTGATGCAGTGGACCTCAAGCATGTTGAGAAGCAGCTTCCTTTTTTTTAAAACTGCTCACTGAAGAGGTTTTCCAAAATGGCATTTTTCAGCCCCGTTGGGAAACATTTCTTTTCTACTAAAGCTTCTTCCCACCACAACCCATGCCAGCCCCAGAATCGTGTGAGCTCAGGGGGCTGCCATCATGCATCACTCTGCTCAGAGTGAAGATACGTCGCTTTGGGGTGGCATATGCATTGCTTGCAGGAGTGGGCACAAGGCATCAAGACCTGAAAGGGGTGTATTGCCCCCCCAGGCTGCCAGATCTTCCCAGGGGGATCTGGCTGCAGCATGCATTGCCACACGTTGGATGTGTCATTCATCCTGGCGTATTTTCTGGTAACACCATTCCGAGAAAATTCCCCAAGCCTACTCCTCAAAGATTCATCTATGAATCCCATCAGCTTGTCCTGGGTATTAGCTGGTTATCACTCTGCGTATCTTCATTGAGACACACTGGGTAGATCATGGAAGGCTTTTGCTAGATACAGTGTATTTTCCTGCTCAGCTTCTTCCCAGGGGGGACAGTGTTTCTGAAATACCTGCTTTGTTACAGTACGGCTGCAGTTTGGTAATTTTCCCCATTTCTTAGCACTTCTGATTTTTGTAGCGTGTAGACTGCTCCATCTAGAGCAGGCAAGTTGCCAGCCAAGTGTGCTTGGTCTGCAGAGCAGAAAGCAGAGTGATCCATCGCCTTCTTCCTGTGGGGCCTCTGCAGAAGGAGCAGGTGAAGGAGCAGGAGAAGACCTGGCAGATGACTGGTGGTTAGCCTGTGGCATGCGCCAGGTGGCCACTCCCCCCGGTTACATGCAGCTGATATTTTTAGATTAGAGAAATGTATGTCTCTGATCGTGCTGTTTGCTAATGAATGTTAAAATTAGAAGAAAGTCCAAGATTCAATTCAAACAAAAACCAACAATAAAAATTACTGTGGACTTCTCTTCAAGGGTACAGTTCTTTTTCCTTTTCAAAGGTACAGTTAGTTTACCATTGAGATTTTTGGATAAGTTTGTTTTTTTTTTTTAGCTTTACTGAACTCAATTTGGAAACTTAGTATTTCTCAGAACTTAAAGGAAGAAGATTTGTTTGGAAAACAACTGATTTTTAAAAAAAACAACAAATCAAAACAAAATCCATGACTCTTACTGAAGAATTTTGTCTGAATTGTCACAAATTTTCAAAAAGATGTTTGTGACGTGAAACAACATTTCTTTCATGTGATATGGAAAATCAACTGAAAAGTTTTTCCCAGCTCTCCCGTTCATGGGGAAAACTTCTATGGGAATGAGTCCTGTGAGCTTCAGAGGCAGCAGCGTCCCAGACAGGACTGGAAACTTCATTCTCTCGCCCCCTAAGCTACTGCAATGGCTTGGTGTGGAGAGGAGAGTTCATTTTACTGAGTGAAAACCATGCTGTTGTTCTCTGCTGAGAGCCCAGACCCTTTTCCTGCCCTTCAGGGTCCCCCACAGTTTTTTGTCCCTCTGACTTTATGTGAGGTGCTGCCTGAGCTGCTGGATCATGAAACCATCTCTAGGGTGGTGTTGGCCCAAGGTGAGGAGAAGCTTCTGCTTTGAGTTATATCCTCCAGCTCAGGCAATGGCTGGCCCTGTGACAGGCAGAACTTTGATGTAACAGATTTCCAGGGTGTGTTTGCATAGCTGCTGCCTCACAGAGTCAGCCGGTGATGTGTGGGTGTGAATACGTGGCTCAGTGCAGTGCTTATCCCTGCTCCCCATGCAGTCAAGCATATCTTTGCTTACCAGGGTAATGATTGTTATTGGAATTCGCTGAAGAAATTTATGATCCATGTGATTACTTCCTCAAAATAAAGCGATAGAAAACAAATAAAAGTCATGAGAATGTTAATTTTAAAAAGTTACAGTAAGATCCTTTAGCAGAAGGGAAACGTAGAGGCACCAGGAGGTTGAACTAGCAGGGAGATGGGTTTGTGTGCAAGAAATCAACCTAGAGACAAATACAGAAGATGACTGTTTTTATACTTATCCAAAACCCCCAGAAGGAGTGTTGAAGATGTTGCTGTTCTGGCCTAACTCTGCGTTTTGTCCCCCAACCTTCTGTTCTTGTCTGTTATGCAGTTTGTTTATTGAATACCATTTCTCCTGGTTTGTTTTAATTGCCTGCCAAATGGAAGGGCTGAGTAACACATTGTCCTAAATGCGGAGCTTGGTTAGCAAAAAGGCCCAGCAGTGGAGACTGGTGGAGAAACCAGTGGCTGCAACAGCTCTGGCAGGAGAAGTGGCACAGCTGCCAGGTCATGGTCAGTCTCCCTGTTGGGTGACAGCTGGGAGCCGTCACATGGCTGTGGCAGGGAGTAAGGTGCATTGCATCACCTGCATGTTGTATTAATAGTAACCATCACATGGATAACAACCATCTACCCCCATGTTCCCAACAGCTTCTCACTGTCCCAAATGCTTGTGCAAAAACCTGGTATCTAAGAAAACTCAGCAAAAAGTGTCCAAACCCATCACTGTAGC
>WEIT01006154.1:0-42772 GCA_013389985.1 Dryoscopus gambensis | reverse complement strand
ACTGTCACTGAGCTGATGGTGCTCAGTGACTCCTCGAGCTTCTGGCTGGTCTGTACTGCAGGAGCTTGACACCCTGACCACTGAGGCATAAAAAACAGAGAATTGGAAGCCTCAGCCTGACAGGCACTGGAGCATCCCCCAGAGAGGGTCCACGATGTGTGTCTGTGTGTGAGTGTGGGGAGGAGGGCAGTGGGGATGGTGGGGGAGGAGGGCAAGACAGGAGAGGATGAAACAATGAAATGTCAGTCCATTCCCACCCACAGCCCTGCTGCAGCACTGATAAACGTTTGGAAAGCAGTGCTGCCCACTCCATGGCGTGCACAGCATCAGCATGGAATGGACTCTGGAGAGGGGAGGGAGAGAGGGATGGAAGGAGGGAGGAAGGGACCAAGGGAGAGAAGGAGGGTGGTGGAACAGCTGAAAATGAGGTACTGTCCAAGGGGAGAATGCTCCCCCTTCGGATGCAGCTCTTGCAGGCATGCGACAGCTCACTGTGAGCTTTATTTCAAGCATGGGGTGCTCCCAGTGCACGAAGGACAGGACAAGCTCTTCTGTGCGCTCCATGCAAACAGCCCACAACAGGGGTCTAGGTCTGTCCTGCTGTACTGTCCACTCTGTCCCTGTGTCCATGCACTGCACAGCTCTTGGGGAGGATGTAGCAGCAAGACTTGCTCCCATCTGCTTTTGTGTGTCATGTCAGTCAGACTGCACAGCTGTTTTGTGCAACTAAGCCAGGGCTAAATATTTGAAAATCTCACTTTCTTGTGGTGAGGAAGAAATGCAGCCCCTGGGGAAGGTGGTGTATGATAGCCTTCCTGTAGAAGAGGCACCCACAGGATGAAAGGATTTCTGTGTGCCACACTGGCAGGAGAATCTGAGCATGATGTTTCAGGACTGGGAAACATTGTGCCTCTCACAAGTGAAGTTCCCAGACCAACTGCTGCCTGTGTGCTTTGCAGGCTTGGGCAAACACCAGAAACACAGAGCTGGTCCAGAGATGAGCTAGAAGCCAAGGAGCTGTAGAAGCAGGGAACAATCAGGGAGGACTCTGGGTGAGACAACAGCCTCAACTGTGGTGATGCAGAGGCAGAAAGGACCAGAGAGAAGCTGCTGTGTCCTGCAGGAGAGAGATGCATCCCTGACTGGCAGAAGGCAATGGGAATGCTCTTGGCAGTGGCTGCAGTTTGTTGAGTAGCTCCTAACGTCTCTTTGGGCATTGTCAACTTCGCTGTGCCTTACTCTTTTTGGAATGAGGACTCTGACAGAGGTAACCTTCAGGCATGGAACTCATCTATCATCCATAGGGACAGGAGCAGAGAAGAATTGTAGGTACTCTGTACTTCCCTGGGAAGAAAGGTTTGAAACAGCTCCATTTTTCCTGGCTCATGGTGAATTAATGCCATTGCTTAGAGGCAATAAGGAAAACCTGTGCTTGTAAAGAATTGTGGTTGGCACAGCAAGGTGTGCTGAGTGTGGAAGTGCTTTGCTGCTGCAGGCTTTGAACCTTCTCTCTGTGGAAGCTGTGTTGGAGAGAGAGTAGGTTGATCCTGGTAAGTGCAGTCCCATGGGTCTGATGGGCTGCAGAAAAGACATGAGGAAGGGATGCTAGGAGAGACTTCCTGTAGCGGACTAGTGATGGGCTGGTCCTGCTGTCAGCACATTTAGTCTGTTCATCTTGTGGATGAGGTGGAAAGGCAGCTTGTTTGTACTGAAGCAGAATCATGGGGAGATCAAGCCATCCTGGACCTGATGCTATGTTTTGGTGACCAGAGCATCATCCCCTCTTCCCTGGGGCCAGTGTGCCAGCAGCTGGCCTAAACCACTCACTGGCCAGGGGACCCAGATGTGGTCTCCAGGTTGGGTCTGTGGATTGTATGGGATGAGGTGCTGAGGCTGAGATGCTCAGGACTTGGTGTCAGGAATCCACTGCTTAGCTGGGGTTATGGCAGCTCCTGGGTCTGGGGTTGTGGCTATGCCAATGCCAAGGACCAAAGCCAGCAAAGGTCATGGCAAGCATCTGCTGTGGCCTGTCAGCCCTCACCTCTTGCCTTAGGAAACATCCCTTTCTCCCCCTGTGCTGTGCTGTGGGTATGTGTATTTGTGTGTGGAAGAGGGAGAAGGTAAGGAAGAAGGAAGAGAGAGAGGAGGAAAGCTGTAATTCGAGGCACATTTCCTAATAAAACAGCAGCAGTGTTGGTATTTGTGTGGTGGAGTGGCCCAGGTCAGAGCCCCATGGTGCAAGGCTCTGTTCTGAAGAGCTTGCAGCTGAAGTATGAAGCAGGTGACATGTGAAGAGAGCAAACATATGGGAGGAGCGGGAGCTGATGAGGAGACAAATAGCCATAATTTTTCAAGCCTTTTTTGTGCCTTTGTCTGGAGGGTTCAAATCCAAATGAAACTCATGAAAACATCCCACTCCTTGGGTTACAGTGTTGGACAAATATCTGGGACCATGACCATGTTCTCCATTAAGGGTATCCAATATCTAGCAATTGGCTGGTTCATCTTCTCCTGCAGCAGAGACTGCATCTGAACAGCCCTGTCCTTGTATTTTGTTTCTCACCCTGAGTCCTGTAGGGCTGGAGAGGCAAAGTCCAGCCCCATCAATGCGTCCCAGAGGCTTCTCCATCCCTCCTTGTTTCCTTGCTCCTGCAGCAAGTTCAGGAGGCCTGGACTGCAGCACAAAAAAGACACATAAAAAATGGCTGCATCCGTTTACTTAATAATTTGCCCACCCATATTCCCCTTCTTCAAGACAGTGTGTCCAGGAGTGCTTTTACTGTGGCTGTCAGTGGAGCACAGCACACACTGGCGAGCCCATTTACTGCAGAATTGTAACTGTCATCTCAAATCAAATGACCTTTTATTCTGTCTTTGTCTCTTTAATTTAGGGAGCGAGTTTTCTGGGACCCCATACAGCCACCCACAATATTCGACATACAACGACTCCTGGAGGTTTCCCAACCCTGGACTCCTGGGTAAGTGGTCGACCCTGTCTTGAGAGGTCATTGCAAGGTGTGCAGTGTTTGTCCAGCCCTGGGGTGGGCAGAATGTGCGTCCCAGCTTGTCCCATGCTTAGACCCAGAATGGGACTGCAGGTCTCCATTGGGGTGCATAATTGCTCTTGGTTCACTTGCCCTGGCCCAAACATCTTGTCTTCCTGCTTCTGATAAAATCCTTCCAGAGACGCAGGGTACTGCCGGAAAGCAGGATCACCATTTTTTCCAGGGTAAGGGGTCCTAATCAGACAAAACTTGTGGTGCCAGTTTGCTAACAGCCAGTGATAAGCTCCACTGCTTCCCGTGCCATTGCTGCCTGTGTGTGCATGTGCTTTGCATTTCTTCCTGATCTAGTGTTGTGTTTGCTCCCCAGTTGTGTGTATGCCCACTCCATCCCTCCTCAGCAAGAGACCACTGGTGCAGCCTCACTGATGCCAGCATGGTCCCTATGAGCAATGGGAGACAGAAGCCCTGTAACTCCTGCAGGATCATGGCCCTCATGTGAAGGATAAACATAATCCATTTTACACCCCTGTCAAAAGCTGGCCCACTTTGACCTTATATACATGTAGCATGCAGTAATTAGAATTTTTCCCTGCATAATTTGCATGGATGAGGTAAGTAAAATACCAATTAATTGTCATCTCTCAACGCAGGAGTAGCATGCCTTAGAGATTTCCAGATTTATGGATGACAGGGCTGTTATATGTGACCTCCAGCAGTGAAATAATTTTGAATTTTTGTCGTACTTTTTTCATCCAGTTTCTTTGTTTTAAGTAATTGAGTCCCCATATAATTGAACCACCCAGGCTGTATTCATCATGGTTCTTGTCCTTAAACAAATCCTTTGGGAGCAATAGACAGCCTCTGCCTCTCATGCCATGGTGCTGGTATAATGCTGTTATTTGCTGTGCCACATTTAAGGGTTTGTTAGTGGTTCCATCATAAATCAACAGACAGATCTTCAGCTAATATGGATGGGCATAGCTGCACAAAGCCAGGGGAGTCCCCGTGTTCAAACGCCCTGTTTCCATGGCCACAGCCAGCGGCGCTGGCAGATTTTTGGTTGAGCAGCATGGGGAAGATGCTTTTGCCAGAGGCAAGAGCACACACCACGCTTTCTTCATTTCTCATTTTGCAACTCCTTTTGAATCAGGAGAGCTGCTTCAGCAATGCTCTGCATCATGGATAGGCCTGGGAAGCCAGGTTTTGCGTGACTTCTTAACTTTTCCTTCCAAACTGTTAAAGAAACTGGCATGATACTAAAAATAAATGATAACCAAGCCCACACCCTGCCCTCCTGCATGAAGACAGGGCTTTTGGAGAGCCTCCTGGGCTGTTTACCATGTTCCTGCCTGTGGATATCCACTTCCATGGGAAGGGTGTGCACACTATCCAGAGTCATCCCAAAGCCATTCCTCAGCTCTGTGCCACCCCACCCTTCAATTCTGTCAGCAGCAGGTTGCACCGATGGCCTGCTCAGCTCTTGATTTGAGGTGATGGGGCTGTACCAGCTCTAAGCATGCTGTCCAGGGTGCTGGGCAAGGTAGGTCCCTGTGATATCCTGAAGATGCTGGAGATATGTAGGCCTGGTTCAGCATGAGACAACCACTTGCTGCCAGAACCCTTAACCTGTGCCATTCCCTTTTCTCTGCATTCATCCTCTTTTTCTTGTTTCCTTTTTGGATCATGCATTTTGGGGCAAATTCTGACTCATCTTCAACGTATTAGCAGTTATGTGGGGATAGCATGCTCCTCACAGCAAAGCTTGTTTTCAAGCTAGTGAGGATTTCTTCAGCCATATTTACTCAGCAGCATGCTGTGAACATGTGTTTAAATGAGGCAAGGGCAAAAAGAATCAGAGGCTATCATATTTTTTCAGACACTTCAGTTTTCTTGAGATTGAAGTGTTTCATGCTATATTGTCAATGCTGATTATTTCTTTCTTTTTTTTTTGCTGTTGGAAAATGTTAAAATATGTAATACTGGCTTCCTTATTTTTCCTCTTCATTATACTTTGTTTCAGCATTTAAAAAAAAAAAAAAAAAAATTGGAATTTTTGTTCTGCAGCAAGCCCTAAAGATGAACTTACCATTTCAGTTCAGTCTGGTCACAGAACTGGGGGGACTGGAGTTTCCTGGGGAGGGAATCCCCTTGTCTGACCACTGGAAGGTCCAAGTACAGTGGTATCATCTCATCAAGAATGTGTCTACAATCAGCCACAGTCTATGGGTCAGATGTCTCTTGTGCCTTGCAGAGATCCCTCTTATCCACTGCTCTGCCTTTGTCACTGGAAGCCTGATCCTGCAATCCCTTCTCCCTCGTGCCTGCTAATCCCACTGGTAGTTTAGGTCAAGTAGGAGTCTGTGGCAGAGCCTTTGAAACCTGTCCCAAGTCTCCCTGCACACCCAAAAGGTGCTGTGTGATGAGCCTGGGCACACGCAGTGGAGAATAGGTTAATTTGAACTATATCCAGGATACTTCCACTCCTCTCAGGAGCATACGTGAGTGCATTCAGTAATTCTCTCCTGAGAACAAGCTCTGGCAGTATCAGCCTCAGAGCAGAAGCCTTGACAAAATTAATCAGGACTGGTACATTGCCTGACACAGTTTGTTTTACAAAGTCCTACTCCTTTCACTAAGATGAAAGTGTAATACTGTAAGCACTTAGCAGCACCTACATTCAATTAATTCCCTGTGCCAGCAAGAAAGAATTGCAGCACAGCAATCACGCAAGGCTGAGACCTGTGAAAGAGGAGCTAAAAGGAGAGATGCCATGATTTGCAAGTGGCAGGAGGAAAGGATACTTGGATTGAAAAATTATATCTGGAGAAGAGTAAAGAGAGAGAGATTAGAATGGTGAAAAAGCTTTGGTTTTTAGTCCCCAGTCTCCATCCTGTATGTGTGGAGCAGCAGGGAGGGGTGTGAGGTGGTGTCTTCATGGGAAGGCAGAACCATATTCATGGCATGCAGACCCTGGGAATTGGCTGTCTGGCCCCAGCAAAGCACCAGCTACTCACCATTACCCCGCTATCTGCTCTGCCCTTGCTTTGGTGCTTCTCACTTCTCTGCACCAGGCACCAAGCCTCTTCTGCCCCAGCTGTCGTGAAACCAGTGCAGATAGGGGACTGTGTGCTCTCCTCTCTGGGGCAGTCCCAAGTGCTGTGGCCCATGGCTCTTGGGAAAGAGCAGACAATCAAGCCGTGGTCCTCCAGAATGGTCAACAGAAGCAGGGGCAGAAGTCAGTTATCTGCTGCAGCTTTGCAGAGTCTTCATACTCTTGCATCCTGCATCAGCCCTGGAGGCACCCACACCTCTCTTGGTGTCAAGAGACATGACAAACTTGGCTGTGGGGGATGACTCAGTCCCACCTTGACTGCAACAAGAGTGAGGATGGACCCCAAGTTCCTGGAGGAATGTGCTGGGGAGAGGACATAAACCCTGGCCACTTATGTGGTTTGGCTTAGTGGCTGAAGTAGGTGTCTCCATCTTGAGGCCAGACAAAGGGGTGAGGGAAGGAACACCTTTTTCCTTTCTTTTTTTCCCACATTGTCCTGCAAATGACCTGCAAGCAGCAGAGGGCAGGGATGCACACGGAGGCACATGCATGAGCACACGGGAGGCAAACGTGCATGTCCAGGGCTCAGGCCATTACAGTCGGCACATACTGGTGCACACCAGCATAGGACCAGCTCAGCACGTGCACACTGAGGGCAGATAACAGCAACACAGTCTAATGAAGAAAAACGATTCAGTTTTGTGCTGGCTTGTAGCATTTGGCTCAGTCCTGCTCACTGTGGGTTCTGTTTAATGCAGTGTCCCCACACACACGCAGATGTGGTCCCTGTGCGCTGGTTGGGAGGGTTTGGCTGCATCATTGCAGTGCTGTGTCTGCCAGTGCTGGCATGGCTTGAAGCCTCTCAATTAGGATTAGGTTCAATTTCTCTGTGGGATTCTGTGGAAAGATTAGAGAACAAGTAGGCACTAGAAATGACTGTGTCAAGAAATAAATTGATGATAGTATGAATTAGAAAGGAAAAATGACAGAAGGATGGACTAGTCTGTTCTGGATGGGGGCATGGTGACAGGAAGAGTGAGTGCTTTCATTTTTCATTTTAAATACAAGCTTCTTTGATTGCACAGCTGAAAGGCAAACTGGCAAAATCTAACTTGTGAGAAATGTAAGGCCTTTGGAATGCATGGGAGAAATATTGAGCTTTTTGTAGCTGCATTGAGTCAGAACAGCAGCAGAGGAAGAGAGAGTGGGAAAACACGGGCTCTGACCCCCAGAAGACCCCATTTACCCCAAAACCTCAGAAAGCACTGCATCTAGCTCTAGTGGGACCCACACACTGCTCCATGAGTCAGGGCAAAATTATTTGGTGCCTCCTGTGTATTTTTCACCCCTCTGCCTGAGCTGAGCTGCCATGGCTAGTGCTAGTGCTGCTGCCAGTGGGGACTGGGATCTCTGCTGACCACAACCACT
This sequence comes from Dryoscopus gambensis, assembly GCA_013389985.1. Taxonomy (NCBI): domain Eukaryota; kingdom Metazoa; phylum Chordata; class Aves; order Passeriformes; family Malaconotidae; genus Dryoscopus; species Dryoscopus gambensis. The sequence continues at coordinate 35,287 of WEIT01006154.1, read as the reverse complement.
GTGTGCTTCACACTGACCTCCTGGTGCTGCAGTGGGTGAGGACAGCAGTTCCAACCGGCTCTTCACTGGCCTGTGAGCTGTTTTACCTCAAGGTACTGCCTGCCATGCAGTTCAAAATGATCCCCAAGGACATCCATGCAGCTGGATTGGCCATGAGAGGACATGGGCCAGCAAACTGGGCACCCCCAAGAGGGCAGCACCCATAGAGCATCCTGAAAACCCCAGCTAGACATGGCATGCACATTTCAAAGTCTGGTGAGCGTTAACTTTTGCCTTTGCTCATTGAAGAGTGGCCAATTTGACCAGGGAAGGTTTTTGTGCTTTCCATGGCTTGAATTTGGTTGGGATACTAAGTATACAGCATTTAATTTTAGGCTACCCATGAGAATGGTTTTCACTGTCTTTGTGAAATTTGCCAGTATTCTCTGGGAAATATAGTTCCTGACCCTGAGGCTCATTAACCTGATGTCAGTTACCTGGAAGAAGGCTATCTATCCAGCCCAAGATAAGAGTTGTGGTGCCCTCAGCAGGTAACATAAGACTACACTTGTGCAAATGTAAATTAAATGATGAGCTGCTGAAAGGGTCTGCTTTACCACCATTGGCTATGGCTTAAAATTTTTTAACCTTCAGTAAATAAATCTAGGTCGGATTGGCTCCTGCCTAGGAGTTTGTATACAGACATCTTTGCAAATTCTTGTCCTGGCCAGTGATTTCACGGACTCTCTTGAATTATTCTTATGTATGGTAAAACTATCTAGTCAGCTAGGTCCACACTCCTGAGGATTGCTTTATCTTGTTTTACCCCGCCCTTTGCAGTGGGTTTGTCTGATTTGGGATGTCTGAGTCACTAAGGATGGCACCGAGGACATCACAGACCCACATGCTGTGTACAAGCTCCTGTTTTGCCACAGCACTGTGCAGAAGACACATTCCAGTAGCCAAACTCCTCTGTTTCTGACCCCTCAGGGTTGCAGCAGCAGAGCACCACATGCTGTGGTAGGACACTGATCATGACAAAGAAGTTTCCTCCTCTGACTGACTGTGCTGAGCAGTGCATTGCACATACTGTGCAATAGCAAATGCTGCCCGTGCTCTGTTTCTTTGGATGCATCAGCTTGTGCTCTCTTGGAAATGAAAAGCTGGAGGCTGGTGATGAAGCCTGAGCTGATCTCCTGATGTGGCACGCTGGACAAAAGCAGCCTATAGGGCTTGCCTGTCAGATTGATCCTGTTGGACCCACAGCAGTGAGGTAGCCCCACATTTTGCCAATCGTTAACAGTGACTTTCCATGAGCTTCCTCTTAAGAGTTTGGCTGTGTGATTCTCACTCTGTGCCTGGGCTTTTGAACCAGCAGCCCTCAAGTAATCACTCAGGTCATTTTGGAGTGAACAGCAAAGCATTCATCTGGAGGCTGTATAACAAGAGGAGATGCCAGGAGGTTCTCCAGCCTCCCAAAGGCTTTTGGCACAGCACAGAGCATGTTACCAACAGTACTCGGCATGCCAGCTGGGCTCTCCTTCCAGTTCCAGAGGGTGTGCCGGGCCATGGTGGTGGAACAGTTGGGGCACTGCCACACTCAGGCTATGCCTAGGGGCTGGGGAACCACTGGACCTGCACGAGCAGGGTTTGCTAGAGTCTGGAATGGGAAGTGAACACTTAAAAAATGCACTTTTGGCTTCACTGCCACTGATGCTTTCCTAAGGTGTCCACAGACCCCACTGAGCTCTGGTGGCATCATGTTTTCCTGGTGGGGCCAGCTCCTCTGCCTCACTGAAGCAGCAGAAGTCACTGCCTCTGCAGCAAGTCACATCCAGGGCTGTGAAGACCCTTGACCGTGTCTGACAGACTGCTGTCCCATGTGTGTTGAAGGCAGGGAGCTTAGGGTAGAAGGCAGTTCTCAGACAGGGCCACTCATGAAAACAAACTGTGCAGCCCTGACTACTCCAGAACTGTTCCTTGCATTAGCTCTTTGTTGCTCATCCAACCTGCCTGGTGGTCTCAGATGCATGTGTCTGAGTACGAGTCCTTCCAAAGGGGGTTCTTCCACACTGTGATGTGCCTTACATCCCATGCATGTGAACTGGTGACTTGCAGACCAAACTGGTAAGCACCTGGAAGGGAGAAAACTCCCTTCTTAGGATGGATCAGAGTTGGTTTCATTGCAGGTGTGCTTGGAAGGTTTCTTAAAACTGGTGCTGGCTGGACACAAGACAAAGGATACGAGACAAAGACTCTTCCTCATTCAAACAAACAGTCCAGGTTCCTGGTGATCCTTGGGTAATCATCCTATCTACCAGTGTTTAGCCCTGCAGGAAAGAAAATTGTCACCAATATTTTTCAGGCCTTTTCTTGGTAAACAAGTGCTTGCAGTGAAATATTTTGAATGCTTTGGGATTCAACCTCCTCTCCTCCTTTCAAAAGGAGGGGGAAAAATCAAGTCAGAATACAGTAGTGTGTTGGGGTTGGAATATCCTGACTTTCCATTCTGAAAAGTAATTAACTTTTTTTTGGTGAAGTAAATGAAGTTGATGTTTTGAGTGAAGGAAGGGAAGAAGGTATGAAACAGCAAGCAGCAATGCAAAGCAATGGTAGCCTCCCTCTCATGCAGAATGCAGGAATGCAATTTTTATTCTATTTATCCAGCCTTTATTGAAGCTTTGGCTGGAGAGCTCTCTGACACCCACTGTCAGAACACTGTAAGCTGGCACCTTTCCACCTTTGTCTTCCTCACAGTGGTCTCATCTCTCACAGGCTCCCCCTACTACTACAGCGCCACAGCCCGTGGGGCAGCCGCACCAGCCGCTGCAGCTGCCTACGACCGCCACTGACGCCGGAGCTCACGGCATCGGCACTGACGGCGCTCGCGTCTGGGACAACGGTGACGAGTCATCTTGCTGCCACCATGCCAGCCACTCCAAAAGGGAAGGAGAAAGTACCTAGTAGGAACATGATAATTGAAATTTTGCTCTTTAAACTTGTTGAACTGATTATTGTATTCATAAATCTGGTTGGGTCTTGAATCAAACAGAGGAACAGGAGGAAGTGGTTCTCCTGAAGCTCTGTGTGGTCAAAAATGCGTGGTAGCTTCATGTTCTTTGCAGCCAGCTGGCTACTGCTTTAATCGCCTGCGGGTGCCATGGCTGTATCTGGGGATAAGGAAGAGGTGTGAGCAGCTCCCCTTGGGACAGCTCCCTCTTGCTGCACACTGAAACAGGCTGTGAGACTCAAGGCAATTTTCTTTTCTTCTTCTTCTTTTTTTTTTTTTTGTGTGTGGCAAAGAAAAAATCAGTTTGCTCAATTTTACACAAGCACACCACTGTAAATATTTGCTTGTTTGTATTACTGTAAGAGTAGCTTAAGCATAAATAGCAACATTGTACAAGTATGAACTCAAAACACGTCTGAAAGTGTGTTTTGAAACTGGTGCACTGATTCAAAGAACTCAGTAAGCTTTAAGCAACTTTGAACCAGGTTAACACTCATTGTGGCTGTATTTTGGGCTGATGTTGTTTCTATATAGAGCATCCTATTTGACAGTCGTGTGTGATCATGCTATATGCTGGTATCAAACACATGGGCAACTGAAAGACATAGGCAATTTTGTGATATTTTACTCCTTAATATTCATTTATGTTCATTTGTCATCATACTAAACACTGGAACAAATTCACTGCGTTCAAGTTAAGCAACATCCAGGAAGGAATTCCTAAATAACAGTTGACACCTAACCTATATCTCTAGAGACTGTGTGCTAAATCCCAGTCATGAAAACCCTGAGAGGAAGGCAGAGAAATACCATGGTTACGATTTTTGTTAAGTGCATGTATTGAGTGGCATGTACCAGGCATGAGGGCAGCTGCACTCGCTTTCCAAGCCAAGTTGGAGGGGAAAGTACTTGTTTCATGGTGTCTGTACATTTCTGTGAAGGCATTGCAGATTCCAGCACTGTAGTCCAGACATGCCTGAGGGGAATTTTGCCCTGCTAGTTCCATGTTTCTTCCCTCCCACTTGAATAGGAAGCACTAATAGTCACACGTTTCAATGTGCACCTTGTGGGGGGCTAAATTAGGAGAGCAGAGCAGCTACAAATGACCCGATAAGCAGCTACACCAATCACTGCCTCTAAATGGAGCCAGGAGAACTGCTGATCTCTCCCTGAAGTCTCCCCCTACCCCAGACCAAGGCACAGACAACCTCAGCCACATAAGGATCATGGGCATACCCCATCCCTTCCCTCCCAAGGGCAATGGAGAAGCTCCCTGGTCCTGTTGAGATGAAGATCTGGCTGTAGCCTCCTTACTCCTGACCCAACCATTCTCATCCACCCAGAGCTGCATGGCCTCTGCTGAGGGGTCCTGTTGGTGCTTGCTTGCAGAAGAAAGGTTGTTGGTGTCAAACCTGAGATGTATTCCTGTGGATGAACATTCAAGCAGGTATTCACCAGCTTCCAGCTGTACAAGCATTTCTCTGGTGGCTGAGTTAACACTATTCTCTCTCCTCCCTTCCCACCTCATCACTTGTGCTGTATATCTGTAGTGGCCACTGATCTGCTGAGAAATCCCTCTCCCACTCCAGTGGCATCTTCTCATGGTATGGAAATGCAGCCATCACTTCCAAGTCTCCAGGGCAGATGTGTTCCAGTCCTCACCAGCCATGGAGACATCTAGGTCCCACCAGCTCAGTGACATTTCAGTGTGATGTTCACAGATCCTATCTGGAATTTTAGCCAGAGTCTTTCAAACTGTGCCCCTAACCCAGAAGTAAGTTTTGTGGCAAACTTATCAGTGAGATGCGCGCCACTTTTAATCTTTCAGCAATTAAAACTGTTAGACCCCTTTTTTTAACAAAAGGAACCTTCTGAAGCTCTGCTTTGGGTTCATACCTATCTGAGTACCCCATGATTGCTTGCACCCCTTGGACAATACTGAAAAGGGCATTTCTGTCCCTGAGACCATGTGGAAGAGCCTGGCCAAGGGGTGTGCACTGTCTCCACTCCGAGCACATGCACCTTGTCTGTGAGCTCAGGAAGGGATGTGGCTGTCCAGTGCCTTTGCTGAAGAGATGAGAAACAAGGGTTTGATGAGAAACACCGCCTGTGCTGGTGTTGCGTCTGGAGCAGAGGTGTGCTGAGTTACACCAGCTGTTGGGACACCATCAGGCTTGTCTAAAACCAGTCTGCGTGCCCAGTGAAGGAACTGCAGCTCATTGGCACGTGGGTCCTTCACCCACTCTGCCTACGCTCCTGCAACCACATTACTTTTACTTGTTTCCTCAGCAGCATGGATTGTATGATGTACATTAATTCAGATGACACTGAGAAGACCAAACATGAGATTTCAGCAGATGTTAGCATAGTCATGCCAGAAGTGCTTGTAGTTGGGTTGGGGACTTAGGAAAGACATGACAGGTGTGTTTTCTCCAAATGATGGATGTGTGGATGCCACTGGCTGAAGTGGCCCAAAATGCTCAGGCCTGACTGGCCTCAAGGCTTTCATCAAGACTCCCTGAGGGCAGCCCTTGGCCTGCCAGGCATGGTGGTGGGCTCCGTCCCAGGGACTCTGTGGGTCCACAGGCAGCTGCTGAGGGGAAACCCAAAACTCGCACCCTTGCACATGCAAAGCAGGGACTTGTGCCTGACCCATCTCCCAAAACATGTCAGCCATGGCTCACTCACTTCTGCTGGGACATCCTTCTGTCAAGAACAGCCAGTAAGAGTTATACCATGAAGCATTCATACCATGCTGCTGGAAAAGGCACTTCTTGACAGTACTTTCTGGTTTTGAGAGTATTTCACCTGAGATTTACAAACTGCTTTCCTCAGGAAGACTTTCTGTCCATAGTCTTCATTGTGGAAATCATCCTCCTTGGGGAGCATCTTTGAAAGGCATTGCTGGTAGAAGTTGGTCATCTGGGGTTGATGGAGGATTGCCTGCCTCCATCTATCCTCTGTGGCCTCACTATTTCATGGGGAGGGGTTACTGGATGAGGTGGAGACGGGAAGAAAATGACCCTTTGGGGCTGTAAGGAGGGGAGAAAGGCAGCCCAGTGCTGGGGTTTGGGGTGTCCTGCTGATCCTTTACTCAGGTGGGATCTACTCACCTGTAGAGCGGTGAACCATTATTAACCCTTGCGGAAATCAACCCCACGAAGTGCCTTCAGGCAGTTTCAGCACCAAACTCTGTAATAAGCTTGTTTAGATGGAGCGTTTTCCACTACTTGACACTCCAGCAATAATTTTATCAACTACATTGCTGACACAGGCTAAGAAATGAAATCTGAGCGGTGGAGAGGGACAATGCTGCTGTAAGACTAAATCAGTGGAGGCCAGAGCCAGGACTGCATGAACTGACTTGTTGAGGAAACCTTCAGTTAAATGCTGTCAGACTGTGACCATAAAGAGGACAAAAAAATGTTGTGGACACAGAGTTTGTTTAGCATCTGTGTCTGAAGGCTCAGTTACGGAGATATTATTGTTAGGCACCTCTACTGACTGCAGAGCTCTGGATGTCTCAGGATCGGATCAACAGATCAAAAGCTTTGTTTGATCACTGTTAAATTAGAAAAACTCTTGGGGCTTGGGGGTCATGGGGCCAGAGAGTGTTTGTTCATTCCGTGATGTCTGAGAAGTGCTCTGATTGGCCTGGCAGGTGCTGGGACAACATCGGTGCTTGAGGCACTTGGGAAAGATATGGCAAGGAAAGAAACAGCACCGGAGTACATGGAGCTCACAATCTGTCACCCCTCCTTGACTGCCCATGACTGAGCCCTCGCAGTGCTGTAGTGTGAGGGCCGTGCAGTGGGAGAGAGCAGCATGGTGGGTGAGGAAGCTGTGATGGGTTCACTGTGGCATGTCTTAGCCAGGTCTTACTGGATGTTGATAACTGCTTTGCCATGTTGGTCTTAGCTAATGGGGTTATATTCAATTTTTCTTTTTCTTTAATTTATGTATTTTACACATCCTTCAGTATGGAGGAGAGAGGAAGCCATGTTATGGTCTTGCTTATTTCCAGAGACGGGTACCCGTAGCTTCAAGAGATATGGCCTGCAGCAGAGTCACTGTAGCCTTCACTGGCTGCAACATGGCTCTGACCAAGTGTCCTTCCTGGTACCATGCTTTTTTCTGCATGCATGTGCCACTGGGAAGCATGAGGCAACAGGCATAAGAGGTAGCACAGCACTAGGCTGACCAACCCCCATGACTCTGTCCCAGCAAACTCTGGAAAAACCTGGTTTTTCTTCTGGATTCATTGATGAAATGTTAGAGGACCAACAGCTTCTGGCTAATATGCCCTGAAGTCTTGCAAAACATGCAAGTGATGGTCCCACGTGGGTGTTGTTAGGCAGAGCCAGGTCATGCAGCCTGCATTGACAGAGGCACTGGGCACACATTCCGAGCCACAGCCGCTGCTGCTTCACTCTGGAGGTAGAGTGCTCAGTAGCCACACAAGGCTGGGGATGCCAGCTATGAAGCCCTGTAGTTCATCAGACCTGCTCTTGTCACAGTTACGTGTTACTACAGCATGAGAAACAAAATTATCTGAAAGGATCAAAACCAGTTAGAGTTCTTTTTCCTGTTGAGCTAATGAGAGTTGACATGCAAATGTTGAGTGAAAACCCTGTCAGAGTGATGCCCAGATTGCTCACCTTGGCATCACTGGCATAGGTGTTAGCTCCAGCAGTGGCCTCACTCACAAGTCCTGTGAAAGGCTCACAGAATGCAGGAGCTCCAGGGTGGGAGCCAGACTGAAAGGACTGAGCTGGACACAGCTGCAGCATTGCTGGGTGGGCAGGCATGCCTGTAGGGATTGCAATCTACACTACATGTGTAGGCACACTTGAGTATCTCAGAAGCTTGCAGACGTTGTGGAGAGAGGGACCCTAGTCCTGCATTAGCCCCAGACACCACCCAGCCAGACCCCTGTGTCCACGGTCTGAGGCTCGGCCCTGTTTAAATGAGATGGGAAAAATGGCCAGTAGGCATTTAGACCTGCCTTTCCCTTTGCTCAGCCTCCTGTGGGGAAAAAAATCTTGTCCTGGTTTTTCAGTTTGTAGTGGCCTTTGTACATTCCGAAATTGTAGAAACTCATTTCATTGCAAATGGAATTCCTTTCCAAGAAAAAAAAAGGAACAACCTTTTCTTTTTCTTACAGACAAAGTACTCTGTATTAGGGACTTTTAGCATCAAAGAAATACATATCTATTGTATCCACCAAAGTCTGCAATGCCTGCATTGAACCTTACTTCTTTAAAAAGAGAGGAAAAAGAAAGAGAGGGAGAAAAAGAAAAGCCTCCTCACCTTGAAAAATACATACAAACAAAAAAATAACTTACAAAAAAATCGTAAAAATAACTGTTGAATTGCCTTTGAAAGTAGGGGATAACATCTGTTGCAAAACAGATGAAAAAATGCTTCTTAAAATGTGTATGTTTTGTATTCTTTTTTTCTAGTAGGAAAAGAACAAACTTGAAATCTTGGTGTTTTTTCCTTAGTGCTGTGTGTTGCTTTTGTGTGTTATAATATTTGAATGTAATTACAGCAGTGCCAATTTGCCAAAGACGTCGAACATTATTTTGGGGATTTTGTTTTGGGTTTTGTTTTGGGTAGCAAAAAGGGTGGTGGGCTGGGGACCAGGGGTGCTAAGGCATGGGTCAAAAAGGAGGGGCCGTTTGAAGGGGTGTTTTTCTTCCTTTCTTCTTTTTTTTTAATTCTTTTTCTTGTCAAACTGAAATTTGTGATTTTATTCTAAGTTAAATGGTTGACTGCAACACTTTTTATTTTTAGATTAGTTGAAGAAACATGCAATAAGATTGGCGTAGTTCAATATCTGTGTGTCTTTTCATGAGAGTGACTGTTACTTGTGGACATTTGGTTTTATGTAACCTTTATGTGAGATAATTATTTGTAAATATTTACCATAATTTTATTGGTTCCTAAAATAAAAGTAATTTTTTTAAGTTCAACATGCCTACTTTCACTCTTGTCCTAACCTTGTGTCCTGCCTTCCTTGGGAAAAAAAATTACCAGGTAGTTGCATTTGAAGTGGGACGTTGAAGGCCCTCATGAAAAGGCATCCATCAGACATGGATGGTCTTGCAGCCCAGTGTCACCGTGCACCCTCCCCATTGCAGCGTGGCTGGACTCAATAAGGTGCTCCATGCTATGGCAGAGCCCACATCAGCACAAAATGATGAGGTCAGTGTTGGGGAGGAGTGTCAGGTCCTCAAGTGTCCTTGGTCCTATGGGCAGATTGTTCTCCCCATGAGGCAGAGGCATCCTCCAAGACAGCCCCAGATGCAAGATGGAACCATGTGCTGGGAACTGGAGTTCAGAAGAACCTGAAGGCGTATTTCAGTGTCTGAAGACCATAGGGGTTTGGCTGAGGCCTTCCCTGCTTTGGAGAAGGTCTCTGCTACCCTGCCCTGCTGCCCAGCCACTCTTCTATGGGAGAGGGTGTCCTCTGGCTGCTGAGGGAAGGGGACTCCCAGGCATGCGGATTTTTGTCCCAGCTGCCTTTTTGTAGGGCAGTGTAGGACAGATGGGAAGAGCCCCAACTTCTGCACATGTGACCGCTGGCCACCAGCAGAGACAGGGTTGCACTGGGCTCTGGAGGGTGGGAGAACTCTCCTTGTCCCTGCCCTACAGTCCATCCTGGCTGTGTCATCAATTGCCTGTACTGACATGTATGTACCATTAATAGCTGGAAAAATCTTGCTAACCACTATTGCCATAAAACCCTCTTTTAAAAATGAGCTACAGCTAATGATTGATGAATAATCTATTCTCAATGAGTTACGTATAAATGTATCTGCATTTGAATGCACAGGCATAATTGAGAGTTGCTTTGTGCTCCTTCTGATGGTTTTTCAAGCTCACATTTCTCTCCACCTGCCATTTCATGGCAGCACCTCTGTCTTTCTCCAAGGGCATGCATGCCTTTGGGACTGCTGTCTGGTTTGTGTGGCCCAAGCCAAACTTCTTGTGTAGCTTTGAGTTGCGAGAAATATTCTTGGATCATCATCATAGGTGTCTTGAGTGCACTGGCCAATTCTGGCACAGCACCCAAAATTGCCCAAGCATGGGGTTTATGAAACAATAGTAAGGAAATGCCCATTTTGTTTGACATCAGGTTGTGTTTACCTGAGCTACTGTATTCTCCATGTGAATAGCATTCTAGCAATTGAGATATTGCAAATTTTAATTAATAGAATCACAGCATGGTTTAGGTTGGAAGACATCTTTAAGACCATCTTGTTTCATCTTCCTGCCGTGGGCAGGGACATGTTCCAATAGACCGTGTTGCTCAAAGTGCCAACAAATCTATGTAATTGACAATAAAGGAATGACAGTGAAGGTGTCGAGAACTTTCACCCTCACACTCTGTGAATTCCTAATGATGTACTGAGGACGTTTGGGATGGAGTTAATTACCTTCATAGCAGACAGTATGGCGCCATGCTCTGAATTTGTGGCAGAAAAAGGGTTGGTAATGCACCAAAAATTGGTTCTCACTGAGCAAGCTTGCATAGTATCAAGGTTCAGAGGGGAGCCTTGAGTGGGAAAAAAGCTGGTAAGGGAAGCAACTGGAGGGCTGACACCAACTGACCAAAGGGATATCTGTACAATACAATGCCATACTCACCAGGAGAAACTGGGAAGGCAGTTTTTCCAAAGCAGATGTTGCTTAGGGACTGGCTAGGCACCATCAGTCTGTTTGTGTGAGGTGGGAGTGGATGCCTTTGCATCACTTGTTTTTATTTTCCTCCATCCTTTGCTTAATCTGTTTTTGTTTCAACCCTTGAGTTCTCTCACTACTGCTCTTCCTGTTTTCTCCCCCATCCTGTTGTGGCAGGATTAACCAAAAGGCTATGTGAACACTGATCTGCTGGCCATGGTAAATTCTCCACAGTAATGCACTCCTTAAAATAAACATTGACATTGATTCTGACAGTTAAAGTCCTCTAGGAAGCTCAGGACAATGGGTCTGTGTCCCAGTACCATCCATTTCAGTTTTAAACCTGAGAAGTGGAGCTCACAGAACCTTTCACAATTCAGCAAATAATTGTAGATAAATAAAATCACAGTCATTGGGTGCAGAGACAATGGGCAGAAAGAGGCAGATTAAGTCAACCAGCAGCATACATCCAGTATTTACTTGATGACCAGCAGGCTCCACTTTGGGAAGAAGCCTGCACTCTGTGCTGGCAGCATAAAGCAGGGATACTTCCATGCAGTTGTATTTCAGAGTGGAGTGGGTATTCTTACACTTGAGCCTGCAGTATAATGGAGAAGAACACTTGAGAAGAACAAGTGCTCAAAAATCAGTTTTCCATAATTGGCAAGTTCATCCAGCAGCACTTGTCCAGCCAGGCTGGACTTGGTGCCTTTTGCTCCACCCCTGCTACTCCTCTCCTGATGTCCTGATGTATTCTCCATGCTTCATGTGCACCTTACAGCTCTTTTGGATGCACATCTTTTGGAATAGCCGTTCACATCCCACACCCTATGTGAACTGAAGCAACAACCTCTCAGTGCCGCTGCCGACCTCATTGCTGCTAGCTGGTGTTTGCCAGCCTCTGGCCCCTGTCAAGGCACTGGTGCCCTGAGGAACCCACTATCACCAGATGGAGCAGGAATCCCTTGCGCTGCCCTTTGAGTCCTGCGAGACTCAGCTTCTTGTAGGCAACAGGTGGTGATGCTTTCTGAGGAGGGAGGAAAGCCCTCAGACCTTCTGAATCCACTGCATCACAATGCATGTCTCACCTCCTAGGTAGCAAGGTCCCAGAAGGCTCTGGGTCTAGGGCTTGGAGACCGCTCTCAGCAGCCATCCATTATCATGAGGGTGCTCAAAGAGCTGGAGCACCTCTCCTATAGAGACAGGATGAGAGATGGGATTGTTCAGCCTGGAGAACGGGTCTCCCTCTTTCTCTTCAGGGAGACCTTAGGGTCCCTTCCAGGACTTAAGAGAGCTGAAGAGGGACTTTGGACAAGGGCCTGGAGATACCAGACAAGGCTTCCCACTGACAGAGGACAGGGTTGAATTGGATATTGGGAAGAAATTCCTCCCTGGTGAGGCCCTGGCTGCCCAGAGAAATTGTGGTTGCCCCATCCCAGGAAGTGCTCAAGGCCAGGTTGGACAGGGCTTGGAGTTCAGACCTGGTCTAGTGGGAGGTGTCCCTTCCCATGGCAGGGTGTGAAACCAGATGAGCTTCAAGGTCCCTTCCAACCCAAACTATCTGTGGTTCTATNTGCTGTCTGGTTTGTGTGGCCCAAGCCAAACTTCTTGTGTAGCTTTGAGTTGCGAGAAATATTCTTGGATCATCATCATAGGTGTCTTGAGTGCACTGGCCAATTCTGGCACAGCACCCAAAATTGCCCAAGCATGGGGTTTATGAAACAATAGTAAGGAAATGCCCATTTTGTTTGACATCAGGTTGTGTTTACCTGAGCTACTGTATTCTCCATGTGAATAGCATTCTAGCAATTGAGATATTGCAAATTTTAATTAATAGAATCACAGCATGGTTTAGGTTGGAAGACATCTTTAAGACCATCTTGTTTCATCTTCCTGCCGTGGGCAGGGACATGTTCCAATAGACCGTGTTGCTCAAAGTGCCAACAAATCTATGTAATTGACAATAAAGGAATGACAGTGAAGGTGTCGAGAACTTTCACCCTCACACTCTGTGAATTCCTAATGATGTACTGAGGACGTTTGGGATGGAGTTAATTACCTTCATAGCAGACAGTATGGCGCCATGCTCTGAATTTGTGGCAGAAAAAGGGTTGGTAATGCACCAAAAATTGGTTCTCACTGAGCAAGCTTGCATAGTATCAAGGTTCAGAGGGGAGCCTTGAGTGGGAAAAAAGCTGGTAAGGGAAGCAACTGGAGGGCTGACACCAACTGACCAAAGGGATATCTGTACAATACAATGCCATACTCACCAGGAGAAACTGGGAAGGCAGTTTTTCCAAAGCAGATGTTGCTTAGGGACTGGCTAGGCACCATCAGTCTGTTTGTGTGAGGTGGGAGTGGATGCCTTTGCATCACTTGTTTTTATTTTCCTCCATCCTTTGCTTAATCTGTTTTTGTTTCAACCCTTGAGTTCTCTCACTACTGCTCTTCCTGTTTTCTCCCCCATCCTGTTGTGGCAGGATTAACCAAAAGGCTATGTGAACACTGATCTGCTGGCCATGGTAAATTCTCCACAGTAATGCACTCCTTAAAATAAACATTGACATTGATTCTGACAGTTAAAGTCCTCTAGGAAGCTCAGGACAATGGGTCTGTGTCCCAGTACCATCCATTTCAGTTTTAAACCTGAGAAGTGGAGCTCACAGAACCTTTCACAATTCAGCAAATAATTGTAGATAAATAAAATCACAGTCATTGGGTGCAGAGACAATGGGCAGAAAGAGGCAGATTAAGTCAACCAGCAGCATACATCCAGTATTTACTTGATGACCAGCAGGCTCCACTTTGGGAAGAAGCCTGCACTCTGTGCTGGCAGCATAAAGCAGGGATACTTCCATGCAGTTGTATTTCAGAGTGGAGTGGGTATTCTTACACTTGAGCCTGCAGTATAATGGAGAAGAACACTTGAGAAGAACAAGTGCTCAAAAATCAGTTTTCCATAATTGGCAAGTTCATCCAGCAGCACTTGTCCAGCCAGGCTGGACTTGGTGCCTTTTGCTCCACCCCTGCTACTCCTCTCCTGATGTCCTGATGTATTCTCCATGCTTCATGTGCACCTTACAGCTCTTTTGGATGCACATCTTTTGGAATAGCCGTTCACATCCCACACCCTATGTGAACTGAAGCAACAACCTCTCAGTGCCGCTGCCGACCTCATTGCTGCTAGCTGGTGTTTGCCAGCCTCTGGCCCCTGTCAAGGCACTGGTGCCCTGAGGAACCCACTATCACCAGATGGAGCAGGAATCCCTTGCGCTGCCCTTTGAGTCCTGCGAGACTCAGCTTCTTGTAGGCAACAGGTGGTGATGCTTTCTGAGGAGGGAGGAAAGCCCTCAGACCTTCTGAATCCACTGCATCACAATGCATGTCTCACCTCCTAGGTAGCAAGGTCCCAGAAGGCTCTGGGTCTAGGGCTTGGAGACCGCTCTCAGCAGCCATCCATTATCATGAGGGTGCTCAAAGAGCTGGAGCACCTCTCCTATAGAGACAGGATGAGAGATGGGATTGTTCAGCCTGGAGAACGGGTCTCCCTCTTTCTCTTCAGGGAGACCTTAGGGTCCCTTCCAGGACTTAAGAGAGCTGAAGAGGGACTTTGGACAAGGGCCTGGAGATACCAGACAAGGCTTCCCACTGACAGAGGACAGGGTTGAATTGGATATTGGGAAGAAATTCCTCCCTGGTGAGGCCCTGGCTGCCCAGAGAAATTGTGGTTGCCCCATCCCAGGAAGTGCTCAAGGCCAGGTTGGACAGGGCTTGGAGTTCAGACCTGGTCTAGTGGGAGGTGTCCCTTCCCATGGCAGGGTGTGAAACCAGATGAGCTTCAAGGTCCCTTCCAACCCAAACTATCTGTGGTTCTATGATTCTCTTAGTGCATCTCCCAGCACTTCTTGAGGAGGACAGAGAGTGGATGAACCAAAACTGACTTTTCCTTGCAGAGCCTGTGCCAGTGCCTGGACAGCTTTCAGTGGAGATTCGTGGCCTAGCAGCAAAGGAACTTAACAGGAGAACACTGGGAACTGTGTTGTGCTGTCCTGTCTTTGCAATGGCAGGGATTGCCATTTCTTGCTCTGTTTTTTATACTTTTTGTACTTCTGCTGTCTTTCAGCCTTGCTAGGTTAAAAGAGGAACAAGTTGTCTGTCCTGCAGCAGGCAGGTAGTGCCTTCCTCATTAAGCCCTCCCACGTCTGGATGTGAAATGCCATGGCAGCCTGCTGGTAGCAGAACAGTGGGATTAGACCTGACAAAACTGCGGTGAGAGGCATGGAATCTTCCTGTCTCTCCAGGTGTGAGGCCCCATACTGCTTCCTTCAGTAGGACTGCCCTTCAAGGATGCAAATATGGTTTTAGCTCAAACCTTCATACAAATGGCCATTGTTTAAGATGCCCAGGAATTGTCATTTATACTTTTAATGAATAGGAAATGCAGACTCTTGGTTAAGTGAAGGAATGTCTCTGTATTGTAACAGATATTGCAGACAAGGGCAATATGCAGTCCAGCCAGGAAAGTCAGGAGCGGAGAAGGTGGGTACACAGGAGCTGGTACAAAGAGATCAAAGTGACAGCTCCTTTGCCAGGATTCCTGCAGTGGGCCATGAGAGCTCTGTGCAGGAACGTCTGGAAATAATGTCACAGACAGCTGGTGAAGACTTACGATTTCTGTCTCAAGATTTCATGACCTATTTTCATTCTCAAAAAACCCCCAAAGACTTGAAATGCCCTAGAGAGTAAAGAAAATTCCTTATGTGTATGTGCACTTTCTTGAAGCCTCTAGGAATCACCTTTTAGGGCAGTGTTTCCAAACCAGTGGGGCTACTGAACAGTGAACTGAAGCATGCTCCAGCTGCCACCCAGCTGAATGGACTTCTTTCTGCCTACAAACTCTCACTCATTCATCTTTGAAAGGCCCTGCTGGACAAGAGGCTTTGGGCCCACCTGAAACCAGATCCCGTGCCCTTACTTCAAACGGATCAGTAGGCATTGAAAATGTAACCAAAACTGCAGAGCCAATGTTTGTTACCATATACATGAGAANCCTGTGGAAAGAAGGACTGGCTCCTGGCTAGCTCCCCTAATTTATATGCTGGACATGACATTGTATAGTGTAGAATATCCCTTTGAGCAGTTTGGGACAGGTGCCCTGGCCATGCTTTCTCCCAGATGCTTTCTCACCTCCTCGCTGTTGGGAAACTGAACAATTTGTGGACAACAGAAAAGTCCTTGACTTACGATGAACACTACCTAGCATCAATGAAATATCAGTGTGTTATCAACCTTACTCTCATCCTGAATCCAAAACACAGCACTGCACCAGCTAATGAGAAGAAAANAGGATGAGAGATGGGATTGTTCAGCCTGGAGAACGGGTCTCCCTCTTTCTCTTCAGGGAGACCTTAGGGTCCCTTCCAGGACTTAAGAGAGCTGAAGAGGGACTTTGGACAAGGGCCTGGAGATACCAGACAAGGCTTCCCACTGACAGAGGACAGGGTTGAATTGGATATTGGGAAGAAATTCCTCCCTGGTGAGGCCCTGGCTGCCCAGAGAAATTGTGGTTGCCCCATCCCAGGAAGTGCTCAAGGCCAGGTTGGACAGGGCTTGGAGTTCAGACCTGGTCTAGTGGGAGGTGTCCCTTCCCATGGCAGGGTGTGAAACCAGATGAGCTTCAAGGTCCCTTCCAACCCAAACTATCTGTGGTTCTATGATTCTCTTAGTGCATCTCCCAGCACTTCTTGAGGAGGACAGAGAGTGGATGAACCAAAACTGACTTTTCCTTGCAGAGCCTGTGCCAGTGCCTGGACAGCTTTCAGTGGAGATTCGTGGCCTAGCAGCAAAGGAACTTAACAGGAGAACACTGGGAACTGTGTTGTGCTGTCCTGTCTTTGCAATGGCAGGGATTGCCATTTCTTGCTCTGTTTTTTATACTTTTTGTACTTCTGCTGTCTTTCAGCCTTGCTAGGTTAAAAGAGGAACAAGTTGTCTGTCCTGCAGCAGGCAGGTAGTGCCTTCCTCATTAAGCCCTCCCACGTCTGGATGTGAAATGCCATGGCAGCCTGCTGGTAGCAGAACAGTGGGATTAGACCTGACAAAACTGCGGTGAGAGGCATGGAATCTTCCTGTCTCTCCAGGTGTGAGGCCCCATACTGCTTCCTTCAGTAGGACTGCCCTTCAAGGATGCAAATATGGTTTTAGCTCAAACCTTCATACAAATGGCCATTGTTTAAGATGCCCAGGAATTGTCATTTATACTTTTAATGAATAGGAAATGCAGACTCTTGGTTAAGTGAAGGAATGTCTCTGTATTGTAACAGATATTGCAGACAAGGGCAATATGCAGTCCAGCCAGGAAAGTCAGGAGCGGAGAAGGTGGGTACACAGGAGCTGGTACAAAGAGATCAAAGTGACAGCTCCTTTGCCAGGATTCCTGCAGTGGGCCATGAGAGCTCTGTGCAGGAACGTCTGGAAATAATGTCACAGACAGCTGGTGAAGACTTACGATTTCTGTCTCAAGATTTCATGACCTATTTTCATTCTCAAAAAACCCCCAAAGACTTGAAATGCCCTAGAGAGTAAAGAAAATTCCTTATGTGTATGTGCACTTTCTTGAAGCCTCTAGGAATCACCTTTTAGGGCAGTGTTTCCAAACCAGTGGGGCTACTGAACAGTGAACTGAAGCATGCTCCAGCTGCCACCCAGCTGAATGGACTTCTTTCTGCCTACAAACTCTCACTCATTCATCTTTGAAAGGCCCTGCTGGACAAGAGGCTTTGGGCCCACCTGAAACCAGATCCCGTGCCCTTACTTCAAACGGATCAGTAGGCATTGAAAATGTAACCAAAACTGCAGAGCCAATGTTTGTTACCATATACATGAGAAACTGACCCACACACAGCAAAACGTAGAACTTGGTAGGCTGCAGCAACCTCCAATACAGGTAAAGTCTAGGAATTAGCAATGGGACATGTTTTGCAGAAGCATCCAAAGAATAGGAATGAACTCCACCAAGAGCTTCCAAAAGGTATAGATGCACAATCTCATCTGTATGAGCAAAAACACACGGTGGTGCTAAAAAGTGCTAGAGCCCTGTGGAAAGAAGGACTGGCTCCTGGCTAGCTCCCCTAATTTATATGCTGGACATGACATTGTATAGTGTAGAATATCCCTTTGAGCAGTTTGGGACAGGTGCCCTGGCCATGCTTTCTCCCAGATGCTTTCTCACCTCCTCGCTGTTGGGAAACTGAACAATTTGTGGACAACAGAAAAGTCCTTGACTTACGATGAACACTACCTAGCATCAATGAAATATCAGTGTGTTATCAACCTTACTCTCATCCTGAATCCAAAACACAGCACTGCACCAGCTAATGAGAAGAAAATTATTTTAGCCAAAACCAGGACACCCTGTCCCAGCCAGCAGGTAACACATCTAGATCAGACTGGGAGTGATGCTCCAGTCATCCCTTGCATCTTATGTTCCTGTTAAGCCTCTGCCACCTCCCAGCACCAGGAAAGTAACACCTGATAGAAGACCACTTAATTCTGACTCCTAAGTCTATTAAACCCCTTGTAAACAGTCTCCTATAACACTTTAAATTGTCCATTATGGCAGCAATGCTTAATTAAGGTGGAACTGACAAATGGAGTCATCATGATTAATGTTATTATAATGAATACATCTGCAGTTTGGTATAATGCAGAGTATATCTGACTTCCCAGAAAATGCTCAGATAGAGAGGTTGTCTTTTATATTCATAGGGATTTAATAATTCCTCTGAAAGAATCGCTTTGTAATTTAGCAGGAATTAATGTCTCCTTATCACACTGTGTTACCCAGAGCAGCAATTTATCTAAATCCTATGTATGAAATGTGGACTCGTGTCTAAGAACACCCAATAATGGAGAAATCCTTTGAAAAAATACATTTACTGTAGATCATTAAGGCTCAGTCTACTAAGTGGCCTTTAAATTAAATAAAGTTAAATAAACTCTTCTTTAATATACCACTGTAACTTTTTCCTTAACAAACATATTAAGGTCTTTTTCATTTATATACAGCTGATGCAAGCATATGATAACTAAAATGATCCATTAGCAGAGGAAAACGTAATTCAGAGTGCCTATATGGTAAGAAAGAGGAGGAGTCTGGCACACCAGCCTCACATCTCTGGATGTCTGTATGCCAGTCCTGCAGGAGCCTGACTCTGGGGTTAGCCAGAAGTGTTGGAGAATCATATAAGGTCCTAGAAAAATTCATAGTTGGATGGGACCCACAATATTCATCAAATCCAGCTCCTAGAAGTCATTGCAGAACTTAGATCTCCAGACCCAGCTTGGACACTGTATCTCCCTCACATATAATCTCCACTGGTTTGTTTTGCTTTATTTCTCCCTCAGCAGCTATTTAGTTGTGAGTAGGTGCCAATGTGTGGATGATTTTTCAATATACTGTCACCTTTTGATATAATCAATAAAAATTTAAATGAGAACACCTTAGCTGATCCTTTAAAATCTATTCTACCCAGAAACCTATTCTGTAAAATTAAGCATTTCAGGACAGAACCACAGCATACTATCAGGATGCTTTCTATCTTTTTTAATTGTTGTGATTCCTGTGTTTTTAGACAACATGCCTCCAGTTTTCTGTTTCGTGCCATGCATTTCACGAACGGCATGCATGCTGCCCCCACTGTAATTCCCTCCTTGCTGTGTCACAGCCGGTTGTACCTGGTTCATATTATTTTCATATTCATGGCATGCCTGTGCCATGCACTTTCCTTCTCAGCGCTAGGTACCACCACATTCGGCCTCTCTTGTAGTCTGAATCTAAATGGAAAGCTTTTTGGCTACATCTCACACAGGTAACTGCCAGGACAACAGGCTTGCCTGGAGCTTGCCCCCGACACTTGGAAACTTGTATTTGCACCACATTCAAGGGGCAGCCCTCTTTCCTTTACAGCCTGCAAAACACTGTCAGATCACAGTGCTCTCTGCACGTTCCTTCTCTGAAGTAGCACCATGCACATTACTGCCTTGCAAGGACCAAAGATCTGGATAGACCTCTCGCATAAACCTCACAGTCTCAGCTAACATAATAATTCCCTACTGTGTTCATTTTTTTCACAGTCATAAAAGGAAGTCTCAAAACTATCACATGCGTATTGCTTACTAATCCATAACTAATGTGACCAATATGAAACTCTGACTCCGTATATCCACATACCATTACTGGAAGAGAAGTGTGTGTGCAGCAGAAGATTTCCTACTGTATGGGGAAAAAAAGTAAATACAACACTCAACTCCGATGCAACAGCTAAAATAACTTTTAATTGTTCTCCCTTCTTTTTTATTTTCTGCTTGGCTGATTCGGCTTATGGGCCCTGGAAAGGCCAGCTCATCAGTTTTTGTTGTTAATCAAGAAGAGTAATGGTGTAAGTTATAAAGACATGAGACAAATCTTTGCTGAATAGGATAAGAACTTTCAGAAAATGCAAAGTAGTTTTTTAAATCTTTTTTGATTAGAAATTTAAAAGACTGCTATCCGAACAAAAAAGGACACCAAAAGGTGCTGAGAACCCAGAATGGAGGAAGGGATTGTCCCATGTTCCTGGTGCAGCGGTTGCTATTTTAGAAGTAGGACTCTCACAGGGTATCAGTGACTCAAGGCACCATAACTACTTTGCTAAGGATCAGAGAACGCACTGCAGCTAGAGAAAATGGTGGAAGAATGTTCCACATACTCTTGATCCTGTGATAAGTACAGCAGCAAGCACCATGAGAATGGCACAGACACCCCTGGGAAGGTATCCTTGGTCCTCAGATGTGGGGCAGGAAGAGGGAGCACATCACAAGTCCAGCTGACTCAAAACATTAATTCCTGGCTCATCCTTCAGTTTGTGGCCCACAGACCACTCAGTCCACCCAGTGACCCTGCTCGGGTAAGCTCACACACAGGGCAGCCTGTGTGGTGTGCTTCACTATTCGCTTTCCTGGGTTTTCCCTGGTCGAGCTCACAAGGCAGAGGCAGCACAGCCACGTCTCCCAAGTGTCCTCGCCGCTCAGCAGGAAGCAGAGGAAACGCAGGGGAGAATCTCAGAGCCGGGTGGGAAAATGCGCTTTTTTCCCTCTTCGGTGCGGCTCGGCCAGGTAGCCTAATTTCAAGGCAGAAAGCGTCCCAAGAACAAAGGAGGCGGGAAGGGCAGTCCAAAAGCTTTTAATCCGACGCAGCCAGGACTTACACAGACGGATACACCAACCGGACTGGCCGAATTCTCGAGCCGGACTCATGCTGAGGTGGGCGTGGAAATGGTTTTTCAAGGGGGCGGTAACAGAATGGGAACCAATGAGGGACAGGGAGAGGGGAGGACACAACTGGGATACAGTCCAATGAGGGAGTTTGGGGGGCGGAGTTGTAACAGAACAAATGCAGGACCAAACTTAACAGAACTTTCCAGGCTAAGGGGAAGAACAATATTCAGGGTGCCACCCCATGGGCTGTGGCTTATAATCAGGCTAAGGCATTCCCACACTTCACCCTCTCTGCAAGACAGAGCTTGGGTGTGAGGACATGCCACTACATTGGTGACCAACTGCTGAGGCATAGGAAAGGGACATCTTTTCAGGCATAATTGCACAAAAGTGTTCAACCTTCTGTGAAAACAAGCACTGGAGCTACCTTGCAGCCCAGTGCTGCACTGGCTGCTTCCTGCAGCCCTGCAATGGCTCATGGCTGCCCTCATTTGAAGGGCAGGTGGGCTGCCCCTGTTTGGTGGGACAAGAGGCTTATTCAGCCACTTGGCAGCATGAAAGTCAAGGACAGGAATGAATAAACCCTGACACTGGTGGCAGTGTGCACAGTGTGTGCCATCACTCCACTCCTTCAGGGTCCATCCCTGTGAGCTGCTCAGCCCCGTCTTTCCATGAGCATTCCATCTGGCGGGAAAGCATTGGCATGTGTGCAGTTTTTTCTTGTCTAGGTGGGGCAAAGAAGGGCCTCAAAGAGAAGAAGGCTGGGAGTTGTGTGAAGCTGGGAGAGAGGCTGGTGATGGAGGGGAGAGGAGGAAGGACCCTATTGTGGTGCCAGGAGCTGGACTGTGTTGCTGCCAAAGAGAGGCAAGACCAAGGTGGGACATGGGCAAGGTCTGACTGCTGAAACAATTCCTTATAGTGCTGATTGGTCCTTAAAGCCTTCCTATCATTCAGTCTGCAACAATAATCACACTGCATATTTGCTTTGTCTAAGAAATGAAATACAAAAACCAGTGGCTTATTGCAAGATAGCGTTTGGCAAGGCAGTTAAGAGAAAACTCTGGGGGAGCTTTCGGCAGGGTAACCTCTGCAACACAGAAAAACAAAGCCATCTCTAGTAAGTATTGGTAATAGTCAACACAAGCCTACAAATTGCTGAAGTAATGGCTTGGGACAGTCTACTGCACTCTAAATATCAGGTCTGATTTAAATTTCATTTTTAGCAGTAATTTAATTCTCTAACCAGGAAACTTTGAGGGAAGAGATGGCTCAATTTTTTAGGCACAGCTAGGAAGTACTACTAAATCATGAAATCCTTTTGTTGTATGTGTACTGAGTTATGAAGTGGATTTAAATGGATGAACTCTGGTGCAGCCTGCTCAGCAATGCATGAAGAAAAGAGTTGGAGGTGTAGAAGATGTCAAATACCTTTCTCATATGCATTAGACTAATAATAAAGATAAAATGATCTTTGTGTTTTCAGTTTATAATGTCTCTTTTGTAATAGTAAGAAATAGCGTTGATTATGATTTGTTGTTTTCACTGCTTTGTGTCCTTACTGGGAGCAGGTCAAGAATCACACTCAGAACAGACACTAGGTGGAGAGGAATAAGGGGCAAACGAATGAGAAAAGTTTCTGCTTTTTGAAGCCAGGGCATTGCTTTGGTGGGGATCTCCCACATCTCTGTGGGTGACCCAAGACGCAGGACACAGGGGCCAGAGTGAGGATGCCTGCTGATGGGAATTCCCGGAGCCAAAGTGATGTTCCCAGAGACACGTGGTGTTCCTGGCACTGGGTTACAGCCTGATCCTTGATGGCATTTGTGCACTTTGGAAACAATGTTGAGCAAAACCAATAAATACGGGAGAGATGATTGCAGTTACTTCTAAACTTGTAATTAAGGTATTCTGAAATGTCGGATGAATGGGAACCAGGATGCCAAAACAAGATGCCTCAGATCTCATGTCTTCTGCAGGCCCCCTCTGAGACGCCAAATTTCTGTAAATAATTTCTGAGCATTGAGCAATTTGGAATAATTCATGGAGTACAGTTTCATTGGGGCAAACTATAACTTCAATCACAAACCCTGTGCACTCTCTGTATCCAAAACACAACCCCAAAATTGTGAAAATCTGAAGATGCAGCTGAGTGCATCAGACATAGACCAAACCCATCCCTGAAAAAGCATGCAAACCCTCTCACCTGGCTTTGCTCTTGACATACGTGCAAGTACCAGGGGGACAGAAGGAACAGTGGGCTAGTCCATGGTGCCCATTCAAGACCCATTTCTACAAGCCCAGAGGAGCACAGGGGAAGAAAAGCAGCTGGGAACCCATATTAGGAACTCATTGTAAGAAACATCCCGTACAGGACCCTGGCAGGTTTGTCCCAAGGAAGGCTCAGGGAAACAGGGGTAGCTGCCAAATAGACAGACTCTGTGCTCTGCTGCTGGAGGGATATATTCTTGAAGAGATGTATATATGTTCCCACTGATGGACTCTGTCCCACCCAGCAAGAGAAGAATTGGCGTTCTCTGTGTTCACGTGTGCGCCCCATGAGTCTGTGTTGATCTGTGTGGCTGGCTGTCTTCACATGTGTGAACAGATGTGTGTGCTTCTGCACACACCTCCTTGGAGCACATGCTCAAGCTGCTTCTGGCTGGACTTCATGTGGGCTGCTGGATCCAGAACTTAATACCATCATTCTTCCCCACCTGCCAGGTGTGAGGCATATCCCATATTTCACTGAAACAGTGCTTCATTCCTCAAATATGTGATCCTTTCCACAGCAAAAATTGTCACAAAATCATCAGATGTGCAAAATTTGCATCTGCACTCTTTCTCTTGCCTGATATAATAGCCACGGCATGGACATTTTATCCATCACTGACAGGAAATTGGACCTCATGTTCAAACACAAGCAGCCCTTTGGGAGAAAATTAGCAGTCTTTCCTAGGGGTGTACTTCAGCCTCCACAGATACTGTGCCCTTTCTCCAGAGCTGCTAACAGCTGAGAAACACTTTCCAATAAGAACTGGGGGAATGAGGCTCACCTGCCCACTGCAGGTCCCACTCTCCTGCTCCTCTGAGGAGAATGGCATGAGGTCACAGACCATCCTCCTGCCACAGCACCTCCTGCCTGCAATGGCACAGCAATGCCTCTCTGTTTGTCCTCATTGCAGGATTTAAAGCATTCAATCTTAAAATATTAATCTGTCCCTCTGTTTCTCAGATCCTGGATTTCTGTCCCTCATGAGGTGATTTTCAGAATTTTTTTGGAAAAGGAGTGGTCCTCAGAAATTCCGGACTAAAGTCTGTATTAGAGGTATTAAATACACTTATGTACATGTATAGAACTGCATCCCTACCGTGAGGCAAGAAGGGGAAGATCCTAGGACTTAGGGCTAAGTCCATAATGAACACCCTCTACAGAGCGAAGACTTCAGATCACGGTTTCCAAGTCCTACGTTAACACCAACTAATACACCCTCATGTGCCACAGGGTGCTGGCATCTCTCTGTCTGTTGTACAGAAATGTAAACAATTACAATATTAAACTTATTCACTTGTGCCAACTTGCTAACTAAGCTAAATTAATTATTGAGTTAACAAATGCTGTGGATGACTAGCTATGCAGAGGTAGCAGTGCCCAAGCCAATTGCTTAACCTGTCTAGTCTGTGCAGAAAAGTTGGAGTAAGTAAGTATTTTTGAAAAACTTGCATTGTTCCAATGAATTTTACTCTTTTGGACATGCATGTCTTGCAGAAGAAAGGGGGCTGGGGCAGAAAAAGCATCTGACACATTTAAACTCATGCTCTTCAAAGGGCTGGTAAAAAGGGTCATCAATTCACCCGGTTAATCTTCAGTCTAACCAGGGAAACCTAATGTCCCACTGGACAGCAAGCAGTTGCTGCTCATGGAAACCTCCCCGACTGCATAAATGAATGGCTTATTTTCAGACCATCAAATCCATTTAACAGGGAGGTGAAATATGCAATTAGTATCATAGAAATGAGCTTCAGTTCATGATACATCTTAATTAGCTATGTAATTTTATTTATGTTCCATTTGTAGAATACAGTCTTATAATTACTGCCTGAATGTTGAGTGGAGTTGGTTTTGGGGTTTTTTTTAGCCTGAATCATAGAGGAAAGAGAAATGTTTGGAACATGGAGAGGGAAGTTTCCTGAGGTTAAATGAGGTTTCAGCACACACATACGCCACCACTACTTGAAGGACTGTAGATTATGTATTGGCTTTTAGGTCTCAAATCTAATAAAAAGTAGAAAACCATGAATAGTCCAAACAGCTGCTCTGGTGGGATCTGTTCACATAGTATAATTTCTTCTAGAAGCTATTTGCTTTTCATCTCAGGTAAAAGGGAACAACAGACACCAGATTTTGTTTGTCCTGCACCAATCCTGCTTGCTTAGGGTAGGGATTATTGTTTGCTGGAAATCTGTTTCCACAGATGGGAAATCACTCCTGTTTGTCCACAATTCTTTGGGAAGAAGAATGCTTGAAAGACTGCTGTTTGGTGAGGAAAATGTCCTTTCCAGATGCATCTATGACCATAACATATACCTTCTTATTCAGAATGATTATCCATTGCTGAACACCTAGTAAATGAAGCAGTCTTGCTGGTATGCCCCCAGCAATGATCATGGCTTTTTTGGATCAGATTTGACAGCAGCAACATTCTAGCCTAAGCAGACCTCAGACAACCTTAAAATAGGATTCTCGAATTCTCCCAGTGTGGCATATGTGACCATGCAGGATGCTGTGGAGCGTGTTTTGCAAAGGGTGAGCAAAGGCAAATCCTGTGGAAAAAACAAACCTGGGGGAAAACCCCATATCTCACAGTAGAGGAGGAAGGGTCATATCTCCAGGGTAGGTGGGTGTCAGTACCACAGCAAATGATGCAAAATCAGTTTCCCAAGTACCCAAGAGCAGTGTTCAGCTCACTCTCCACAATCCTGCTACATGCTAGCTTGGAAAGAAGCAAATAATCATGGAATGATGAAATCATTTAGGTTGGAAAAGCCCCTTAAGGTCGAGTCCAACTGTTACGTCAGCATTGCCAAGGCCACGACTAAACCATGTCTCCAAGGGCCACATCTATGTATCTTTTAAATCCTTCTAGGGATGGTGACTCTACCAATGTTCTGTGAAGCCTCTGCCAGGGCTGGACAACCCATGCAGTGAAGAATTTTTTCCTAATATCCAAACTAAACCTCCCTCGGTATAATTTAAGGCCAATTTCCTTTTGACCTCTCACTTGGTACTTGGGAGCAAAATTCAGCCTCTGCCTCCCTACTACCTATTTTCATGTAGTTGTAGAGGCTGCACAGGAGCAAGGGGATGCAAGTTTGAGGAAGCAGTGGTACTTCACCAGCTAAAAAACTTTCCCAGAGTTGTTTACAGTTCATAGAGAATTGATGTGTTGTAATTCAGAAGAAAGAAGTCATCCAAAGGACTCAGCATGTTACCGTGGGGCTTACTCCCTGGCTTTGCAAGGCATGTGTAATGTTCCTCCTTTCATTCAAAGAGGTATTTCATTCGGGTATAGAAAATATTTTCATTTAGAAAAGCTGTCTTGCAAAATTAGTGAGCATGTAAATCCTTCTAAAACTACTCATGGTTACTTAATAGCTAATTAATAATTAACTGATAGCTTGTAATTAATTACAATATGGACAACAATTCCTAGTTCTCCTGTAATGCAGAAGAGCCAGACTGGACGAGGGAAGTGCCTGCAAAATCAGCAACAAACCATGATGCTGCTGATCAGTGTCATCTGTTCTTCGCTTGGTCTGTGATTGCCCCTCTCCGGAACAGCCAGCATCTCCTGGACATGGAGCAGAAAAATGCTGGAGATGGGAGTTTTGAGAGCTTCAGCCTTGACAGGTGGGAAAATAACTCCCATCCTGAGGTATCAGCTGAATACATATGTGCAAACCTAACATTTCATCAGGATGCATTTGCTGTCAGAAGGCATGCCTGGGGTTCATCAGAGCCCAGGAATTTGGTGACTGCCAATAGATGGTACCAGAGAACAACCATCTGTTGAACTTTCTGCAAAGGAAGAGACTACCATGTGAACAGTGGCACTGGCACCTTGGAAGGTCCAATTCACCTCATTCCAAAGTCACAGGCATTCCAGTAGAGGTGGGGTTCAAAGAAATTGGGCCATGAAACCACTTTGTCAGTCTGTATGGTGACTGAAATTGAGCTGCAGGAAGTTGGAGATTGGTGAGTCCTGCCTCCTCACCATGACTTTTTGGGCACAGCCTGAGAGGATGGTTTTCTAGTGGTGACACAGGTCAGAAACCACCGGACCTTAGGGGTGTCACTTATGGATTTAGCATTCCTGCACTGGGTGATATGGCTTCAGGTAAGTTATTCTTTTTGATGCATTCAGTAACAAATGGATGAAGATGCCTGGGATAGCCTAGGAGCTATCCAGGGAGCAGAGAAACACCAGCTGCACTGCTGGGGAAGAAGCTCTCTAGATGGAGGGACAAGCAGGCTGGAGGACCTTAAACCAACATATTTTCCTCTGCTCTCTGAAGGCCAGAGCCCTGAGGGCAGCCTGGGACTGACCCGTCCTAGCAGGGCAGAGGCCTAGACATGGCTGGGGACCCTGATCTCCAGCTCAGCCAGGAAGCCTGGAGATGTCCTGTCTTTTGCAGAATTCTGAATTTCCAATCTCAGATAGAGAGAGGAGCACCCATTAATCTCTCCAATTGTCTGGTCCCCTCTTTCTCCCCCACCATTTCTCTCCTTCTGCCTTTTCCTCCTGGAATAATTCCCCATCCCACTGACCCTGGATCTCTTGCAGTATATCCCGCATTACAGGAAGATGTGGTCTCCTGCCGCATTCCCAAACATCTATAAGGGTGGAAAAGGACAGAGA
Organism: Dryoscopus gambensis; assembly: GCA_013389985.1. Taxonomy (NCBI): domain Eukaryota; kingdom Metazoa; phylum Chordata; class Aves; order Passeriformes; family Malaconotidae; genus Dryoscopus; species Dryoscopus gambensis. Next base: position 7,438 of record WEIT01006154.1, on the reverse strand, counting down.
AGAGGAGAAATCTTGATGGGGCTTTGCAAAGCAAATCCACGGGTGAAAGACTGAGATCTGTCCCAGAGTCAAGCCAGGACTTTCCTCTTTGTCCTGGACATTCTGGTGGAGGAACAGGACTGTGGCTGGTTGCTACACTCCGGCTTGTTGATGATGAAAGAAAATCAGCTGCCTCTGGGCTTGACACGGACCTGTGAGCTCTTTTCATTAAGGGAAGACACCAGCTGCTGAGGCCCCCAGGAGAGTCTCAGGGTTGCAGAGGAGAGAGGGATAAATGAATTGTGTCACTTTGCAGTGACTTGGAAAGGGATAACAACATATCACAAGCAGCACCTTGGAGATCTTACTGTGCAAATAGGGAAAGAGCTGGGAGACGAGCAAACTGTGGTGATGCCAGTGATCACATCCAAAGCTAGAGCTGCCAGCATGTTCCTTGCATGAAATTCACCACCATAATTGCAATTCCAGAGACAAACAGCACACCTGCCTCTAATGCAAGGGAATTTAGGCAACTTCCATTTAGGAAGGTTTGACTATATTCTCATTACATTTGTCAGTGTCTTCAAATGAATTCAAATATGAAAAATATCTTGAAGAACTTCCTGGTTTTTAATTATTTATTGTGATTGTGCTCCAATGCAGCGCTGGAGTGTTGAATGACCAGAATTCCCCCAGAGCAGAAGTTGTGAACCCCACTTAGCTCTATCAGGGAGCAGGAAGAAATTCTCAATACCATAGTGGTAATGTCTGCAGATGCCACAGGTTAGTGGAGTCTGATCTGCAAAGTATGTTGGTTTTACTTGACAAACACATCTTTCACATGATGAAATGCAAGGCCTAGCAGGTAAGCACATGAAATGTTCTCAGACTTGTAGGAAGGAGGGAAGTTGTTGAGTCACCATCCCCGGAAGTATTTAAAAGCCATGTAGATTTGATGCTTAGAGACAAGGGTTGGTGCTGGCCTTGGCAGTGCTGGGGAAACTCTGTTCTGGGTACCACAGCAAAGTAAGGTATTTCAGGGTCAGGAAATACAGAGGCAAACTGGTCATGGCTTTACGTAAGTCTCCTAGAATAACTCGGAGCCTGGAAACCTTACTTGATTTGAGAAACTGAAGGAAGAGCAGCCCCTTTGGTTGTTCCAAGGGTCAGTTTAAAAACAACTTGACCTACCTGGTCTACAAAGCTTGAGCTGTGAGCACAAGGCTGCAATCTGGCAGAGAAGAGCTCCTGCACTGACCAGAGATACAACGAGAATCAAGAATTTTGTTGGGCAAACACAGAATATATTGAACATATTTAAGTTGGGGAGATAACTGAACACTGGATCCTTTGCAATAAAATGAGTTTTTCACTGTTGACTCGTCTAGGTGTATCTTCAAAAGATAAATTTGATGCTGGCCTTGGACTTGCTGAGATAGGCTGATGGTATAAAGCCCTCCCATTCTGGGAGACAGGGCAGGTGATGTTGTGTCACTTTCTGGCCTTGCCACATCAGGTACTGTGCATTGGACTTCAACAAGAATGCAATAAAACCTGTGAAAGTTTGCGGGTGGAGGGCCTGCAGCATCACCTTTACTCTGGGTCAGAAGTGGGAAAACACATTTTTCTCTAAACACTGGAGACAGTTGTTCTATTTTAACTCTTACAGTGCAAAACCAGTGTGGTAGTCAGAAGCCTTGGACACAGAAGCTGGAAGGCTGAATAAATGTGCCATGTTGCTCTACTGCAACACCTCAGATGAATTCCACCATGCGGAACAGACATGTCCTGGGAAGGTTCAGGTTTGGAGTCTATAGGTGTACCTGGCTGGAAGAGACTGACCTCCAGCAGCTCCTATGGTGAAGGCTGTGTGTGCACAGACCTTGGCCCCTGGACACCTGTATAATTGCTTTAAACCTCTTCTTTGGGTCAATAAATCCCTACCAACTATTTTCAAAAAAGGGGAGTACACAGGTGACAATCTGCTTACAGTAGAAATAATGTGAATATTAAGTTAATCAAAGCATTCACATTGGAAGGGATTAAAAGAGAGAAGGGGGAAAAAAAGCCAGCTCTTAACAAGCAATCCATGTCACTTTTTTTCCCTCCTGTGTACTCTTGCTCTGTCCCATTTGTCTAGCAGTAATCTACATTTCAAATGATTACATGGGAAGCTGAAGTGGTAGTGACAGGGATAAACGAAGCTTGTTAAACTAATAGCTGCACTAATGCCCAAATATGTGAACTTCCAGAGTCAGGCAGCATCCAAGGCTGCCGGAGCTGTCAGCCCCGCTCCCCCTGGGCTCGTCCGCCAGCCGCTGCCACATGATGAATGGCCCTGTCGAGTAAATTCATCCGGGGCCCAATTAAATAGGCAGAAATGAACTAGAGCCGTCAACCAGGGAGAGAGAAAAGGAGAGGGAGGGAGGGAGGAAGAAAGAGAGAAGATTTAAAAAAAAAACAAGGGGTGGGAGGAGGGGAGAAATATTCCTCACAAAGTCAAGGAAGCTCTGGTGCAGTGAAGTCATTCTGTCAGAAAATGGCCATTTAATGCTTTGCCGAGCCCACGACAGATAAGTCATCTGAGGAAGCTTTAGTGGAGTCCCAGGGCATTTCATTTATTAATTATCAGCTTCGAGCGGGGATTGCAGCCGCCTCTGTCTCTTCCCCATCCCTTTTCTCCACTGAATGCTGTCAGACATGTGCCTCCTCCCTGTCAGGTGGGAGGCAGCTGAGCAGCCACAGGCAACTTGGGCACATAGAGGTGGGGACAGGGGAGAGAAGGCATTGTGAGCTCTTCATGTATCCTTCTGTTTCATCTTTGTCAAAAAATCCAGCCATGGCACTTCACCCCTTGCCCCAGCCCTCTCCTTTCCATCTTGGTCCCAAAAACCCCTCAACACCACTGCAAAGGCTGCTCAGAGCCCACACAACGGTCCTACCTGCTCCATCATGTCCCCTCCCATCACCTGTCCCCTCCCCTTTAGGCAAGCCAAGCCCTGAGGAGATGTCTCCACTGCTGCATGTGGGCAGGGGCTGGGCCCACTGATAAATCAGCCCTTGGTGGCCATGGCCTCCCTCAGGAAACCAGAGGTATGTTGGGTGGCTTTGGATGAACATTTCATCTGTCCCACATGTCCTCACTTTATCCCACCAGCCTTGCTCCCACCCACATTCACCAGCTCAGCGCTGACTCCTGCCTGATGTGGTGCCTGCCTATCATCAGCAGAAACAGGCAGCGATGGAGTAGCTGAAGGCAGGCCAGGCAGAGCTGCTGACCCAGGTGAGTCCTTAATCAATTTTCCCTGGCACAGGGAAACAGAGTCCCTGGTAGACTCTGGCACAGTGGATGACACCCAGTGGGTGTTGCTGATGATCTTCTCAGAGCCTTCTTCAAAGCCACGGTTCTTCTCCTGCTCTGCATACAGACATGGCCAGCCACATCTCAAGGAAAACTTGGCATTGCTTTTGATGAAGTAGCCTCTTCCTCCAGCCTCAGTCCCTAGCATGATATGAGTTATTGATAAAACACCAGGCTGGTGAAACCCAAAGGCTGTTATTCAGCACTGCTGCATCCTATCACAAAGGACCTGCCCCATCTCTCTTTCTGGCCATACACTTAGAATAATTACTAAAAATAAAAGATTAGTTATTTTTATTGACAGGGTACATGACATGGTGTTTGGCCAAAGTACCTAAGTTAATACAGGAGCACTCTCACAGGCCAGGATAGTGATGTTTACCTAGTGAGAAGCTGGGAAAAAAAGTTGCTTTTCTTGGTGAGATCCATGAAAGATGCACAGCCTGGCAGGGTGGAGAGCAGCTGGCAGCCCACTTGGGCTGTTCTGTAACCTATTATAACTCCTGCTCCTTATCCTTGACCCGTCAAGCCTGCACAGGTTGTGGCAGGGACAAAGTAACCATTCAGCTGTGCAGAGATTAACTGCTTGGTAAACTTGGTCCTGGCTCTGCTTCATTTGGTGGTTCCCCCTGTCTGGGGACAATCTCTATAGCAATGAGATTTCTGTTCACCTCTGTCAGATCTCTCTAGCCCTGCAGATGCAAGTCTAGGGCATCATCCAGCCACAGATTCATAGAATCGTAGAATGGCCTGGGTTGGAATGGACCTTAAAGATCATCTCATTCCAACTCTTGTGTAAGCTAGTCTGGAACATTTCTGGCCTTCTGGCGATGAGGTATCAACAACTTCTCTGTGCCTCACCACCCCTACAGTCAAGAATTTTTCCTAATGTCTAATCTAAACCTACTCTTGATCAGTTTGATCATCCCCTCCTTTTCCAGCTTTCCAGCCATTCTTCCTCAGCCTGAAGCTGCCTGGGGTTGTTGTGACCCAAGGGTAGAACCCAGCACTTCTTAAAAGTCATACTGAAGATGGCCTGAGCCCACTGACAGGATCAGCCTGTCCAGATCCCTCTGCAGAGCCTTCCTGTCCTTAACCTTGCAACAGCCAAAACTTTCTCTGCAATAGTTGCCCTAGTGTGTACCTTCCAGTATTGTCCCAAATTAGGGGTCCCATCCACTTTGCTCTGGTCTCATGATGCAGCAGCCTGCGCTACAGTCAGCTGTGAAACACCATTGGCACAGCTTAACTGTCATGAGGTCCACCAGAAATGCTGATCTGCCATCCACACAGGAACCCACCCTCTGCCTCACCTCTGTGTATGGCAGAAGACATATCCCATGGTGTAATAATATGTAAGTAACAGTGTAAAGCTTTGGCATAATGTCAGCATTTGCTTCCAGAGCACTGGACTCAGTGCTGGAGCACAACAGAATCACTCACTGTAGCACCCAGAGCCTAGAGGATAGCTAAAGGAATAATTAAAGAGAAGTTCTGTTTGCACTAAAAATGTTGGGTTATTTGGTTCCTTTTTTTTTTTTTCACAGAGCAAAGATTTTTCTTCTCAAAAATCTATTCAGTAAAATGCTAATGATAGTCAGTGATTAGAAACTGCTGCTCAAGTTTTGAAAGTTCCCAGTGGGTTTCATAGACACGGCATGTAGCTTGTCAGTTTAGGAAATGCTTTCAACAAATCAAACTTCAGGGTATGAATTTTTTTTAATACTTTATTTCCTTAATGCTTCACTGTGCTAAAGCCAATAGGGACTCTTGAGTTAAGTGACGAAGACCACATTATTAGTTGCAAAGTCTGTTCTGATAGAAGTCTCTCATGGCAAGATGTTCTCAGATAGGCATAGAAGAACTGGTAGAAAATGTGTGTGATGCTTATCTTAATTAAAAAGAATAATTGTTTTATTAAAGTGGATTATGAACTTTTTATTTATTAGTGTAGGAGAATTTGTCTGCCAAGAAGAAGCACAGACTTTCAAAAAACACAGGGCTCAGCTTCCTCCAACTTTAGTAGGAGTCATGAAAACACATTTGTTTGCAGCAACACTGTATTTATGCCAGCACCTGACATTCAGGGTAGACACATGCAGGACTGTTTGTGGAGCCTTTGCAGATTTCCAAAGCATCCTTGCTACCTCTGCTGCAGGGTTAGAGGAGGGTGTATGACATAGCCAGTAAGTCTGCGGTTTGGATCCTGGACCCCAGCACACACACTCGTGAGGTGCCCTGTTACCCCAAGACTAGCATTTCCTCCAGCCTGACACAGGTGCTAGTTTAGTTTACAGTCCCTCTTCTGCTAAAAGCCCCCAGTTTAAACTTCTACCCAAAGTTTCATGGGAAAATTGCATTTAGGTGAGATTGTTCCTTGTGTATCTGGGACTTTGGAGCCATGACTTACTACTTTCCAGTGAAAAACACCACTCTACAACTTCTGTGAAGGATGCCATGTGCAAAGAGGATGAACATCTTTACGTCTTACGTCAGGACCCCTTGAAAACCAATTGAATAAAGTCAGTTGAGCAATGTCAACAGTTGAACTGAAGAAACTCTGTGTATGCACACTTGCTTTTCAGTGTGGTCGTCCCATGGCACAGACCTCTGCCAAGGGCTGTTCTCCATGGTAGCCACTCCATCTTTATAAAACCAGCCTTTGTGAGAAAACAACTCCGACTGAGATGGTCCCCTTTGTTTCTTGCCAAAAAAGGCTGGAAGCATCATGCATATATTTATATCTGATTAGAGAACAGGAATACATAGATGTAGGACCTGCTGTGGGAGGTGAGTGGTGGTCATTGATGAAGAGCAGGAGAAGATCTCCTGGCCACACCATGAGTGCTCCTTTCTGCACAGGGCTTGCAGATTAGGAGACCTAAACAGAGCTAAAAGTATGGAAATTAAATAATGGAACTATTTTGATGCCTTTTAAGTTTCTCAAGTCTTCTCAAGCTGCTTCACTGTATGAAGCAAGAGTTTAAAATTACAGGGAAAAAAAACCAGCAAGTGGTTACTCTGTTGATTAAGGGGAAACAAACCCATCATATTTTATAAGAAATGAGACATATATATATGTTGCTTATTAAATGTCCCAGATTTTGTTAAATTACAGGTTATTGAAGAAATAAGACAGCAGGAGGCGTGTTTAAAAAGTTTTCTTTGCTGTTGTAAATAGTAATGAGGAGCAGCAGAGCAGTTAAGTGATAAGATAGTGTGTCTGGAGCTACATGCATATATGAGTAGTAGATACACACCTCCACTGGTTAACCCATCCCATGGGCTGCAGTGGCCCAGTGCTCTCCAGGATTACCACAGAAGACATGCCCTTGCCCCACAGTCCCAGCCTTCAGCCTCCTGGTGCCTGCAGGATGGACATGCCCCCATTCACCCAGAAGCACCCTGCTCCCCCTGGCTCCCATCCACCTGCATGCTCCTACAGGAGCTACATCCCTCAACCAGGGAAGTCAAGCGTTCTCCCAGTGTGAGGCTTTACTACCACGCTGTGAACACCTTGTCTGATATCTGCATGGCAGAACAATTCACCATTTTTAGTATCTTGCCTGACCCTGGGGGCGGGGAAGAAGAAGAGAAGACCTTTCCCATAAAGGCACTTCAACTGGATGGTTGATGGCCCTTAAAGAAAAGAAAAATAAATAAAGCAATAGATTGAAAAACCTTCTCTGCAATTCTTACCATACGAAGGTCTTTATGAGGTATGATACCCTCTGACATTCATAATCCTCAAAATCAAGGTCAAAGAAAATTTCAGAAATCCCAAGGAAGGACTGGTGACCGTGGGTGCAGATGAAGGGAAGCTTTTGGAAGCTTTTGCCTCATCTGCATTCCTGCTGAGCTGGGTCACAGCTTATATCTGCCCTCACCACCCTGCAGCAGTACCCTCCTACCTCTGGCATCACCACAGATGAAAACAGAGGAAATAGAGGAAAAAAAGTGGGATGGCAGTGTGTTGGACATTAAGATTTTTCTCTCATCTTTCTCTCAGGGAGTTTTCTCCCTTTTGTTACCTAAGAGATGGTAATGACAATACTTAAGAGGGACAAAAGATGTTGCCAAGGAGGAGGGGGAGGGGTG